>JAWDGP010002165.1:255000-322500 GCA_033675545.1 Elysia crispata | reverse complement strand
ATAGTGTGTGGACACTGCGCCGCTTTGTACTCATGAAGTCATTGTTTAGGCATTTTGTAAACAAAAAATGATGACAAAAAGCATAATAGTTTAAATTGAATCAATAAGTACTCTCAACTTCATGATTTAACCGTAATGTTTTGAAAAAGAAATTTAAATAGATTAAATAGAAAAAGTACCAAAGTTTACTTGAATAAAGAAAAATCAATTGCTAAATGTAAGAAAATTTCCTGTTCAAACTGAGCGATTCAATTTCTTGCAGTTTTATCCCTAAAGCTTCGTAGTTTATGTTTCCATGTACTAATGCGGTTTATATGTGAATAGCTATGAATTGCAAACTCTATGTCGGTTTCTCCCGTTCTCAAAATCTTTTAGAACTAGATTTGGGTTTTCTTGCAAAATACTTTTTATACTTTTTAAAACTTAGTTTGAAGATATCGCTCTCTTCGCAGGTTCTCAACTCTGTGTTTGAAATGAGGTGCCTCGGCCCAGAATCTATGGAGAGTTCGATACGATTCGTTTTCCTGTTTTCAAAGCCTTATTATTGGGACAGTTATCACTATCATGTTGCTTCATTAATTTCTATACTTAACCTCTCTCGTAGATAAGAACATCTACACTAGTTGGTTTAGGCGATGCGCACATAAAAAACATGTTATTTTACTAAGCCGTTCTGAGCAAAGTGTGGTCTAGGGTCACAGCATCGAGATTCTGGTCTTCAACATTTACAGAACTGAATATAAATAATAACAATTAAAAAAAAGTGGCAAGATTTCTTTTTAACTTGCTCATTCCTGATTTCTCTGAGGAAGTCACTGACCACGTAATGGTGCGAAAGTCTTTGAGAATTTTTTTTTACATTTGATTTTTCTTTTTATGGCAAGAACCGAAGCATAATATTTTTGATAAACCGCGTATTACTTTGAACAAGAAACGATTTTGACTCGGAGCAGAAAAAAAACCAATAACGACGCAGGAGATTGTACAAGCAAAGCTGGTCTTGAGGTCGCCTTGAGATGTTTCATTCTAGACTCGCAAAAAGGCAACAACGTTACGAAAGTCAGGAGAAATGTCACTTACTAGAACTAGACTAATGAAATTTCCTTCTCAAAAAGCTCCACTCCTTCTTGGCAATGTTTGCGTATGCTGTTTCCTGTTAGAGATAAATATACTTCCTCCCTCTCCTCTGTCTGCCTATCTCTCTCTCTCTCTCATGCACTCTCTCTCTCTCAATCCCTCTGTCTGTCTGTCTGTCTGTCTGTCTGTCTGTCTGTCTCTGTCTCTGTCTGTCTGTCTGTATGTCTACCTGTCTCTCTCTCTCTCTCTCTCTCTCTCTCTCTCTCTCTCTCTCTCTCTCTCTCTCTCTCTCTCTCTCTCTTTCCACCCTCTTTCTCAGTTGTCCTAGTAGCTTATCATTACATTTGTCTTCCTGGCCTCTTTGTATATAATCGTATTTGTTAAATCATTGGCCCCGTTCATTATATTTTCTTTAGATAACTTTCTATGTTTCCGATATTCTAAAATGATTTTGATCCTGATAAAGGAAGTTTTTTTTTTTTTTTGAGGTTTGATTCGGCTCACCAACTTGGTCTGTGTACAAGTAAGGCACGATAGCCTTGGACCACCTGGACCGCGAGCTCCTGGTGATGCTGCGCTTCCTGGCTGACCGCTCCACTTGTGGTTTCGGTGTCTCTGAAGAAAATCAAACATTTCGGCTTTTGTTGAGATCATTGTTATACAAATACATATAGAAAAAAGCGCTGTAAATTAACAGTATCCAAATCACAATGGTGATACTGATGGTGATTAGGATATTGATGACCAAAAAAATAATAATAAACAATTGAACAAATTTATAATATTAAGTTAAAAACAATAATAACAAGAGCAGGAAGAACAACGACAACAACAACAACAACAACAACAACAACGATAATGATAATAGTAATAGTAATCATAATAATAATAATAATAATAATAATAATAATAATAATAATAATAATAATAATAATAATAATAATAATAATAATAATAATAATAAGAAGAAGAAGAAGAAGAAGAAGAAGAAGAAGAAGAAGAAGAAGAAGAAGAATGTAAAGAAAAATTTATTTCAGCTGAGGCATTTTATGGATAAACCTACGAATTTTAAAAAAAATTTACACTTAAATATTCACTTCAACTAATGCTTAAATATATTTTAAGCTCTTTTAAATTCACAAACGTGTCATTCTTATCTAAATTTAGATCGAATATTGAATTTAGGCATATAATATATAATTGATAACTTTTGTGTCCACGCTAATCTACAGGTAATAACAGTAAGTTTTTATAGCTTTAGATCAGACATGCGTTAAGTGCCATCTCTCTTGTAATTCAGCTTGAACGTTTACCTGTTTGAAGACCAGGATCTCCACTGACAAGATCGGCCAGATGCTCTGGTAACAGGTCAGTCTGTGACAGTTGCTCGAGCCAGTACCGCTGGTAGTCGGCAGTCATAGTGCATAACACGGGAAAATTACATGGCATAAATTTGTAATTCCAGCACTAGAAACATGTTTCAATGTTCAGCTAAATGAAGGAGACGCAAATTGCATAACTGACTATATTTCGTCTCAATTTTCTAGACTGAGAGAGAAAGAGAGAGGGAGAGAGAGAGAAACAGACAGAGAGAGAGAGACAGAGAGAGAGAGAGAGAGAGAGAGAGAGAGAGAGAGAGAGAGAGAGAGAGAGAGAGAGAGAGAGAGAGAGAGACTATGAAAATTCTGCATGATGACCTTAAACAGTGGCCAATCCATCTTTGTAATAAGAAGCTCTCGTGACCAAATTAGTTTTATGAACCATGCAGCCTGAAAGTAATAGAACTTTCGTGAAAATGAACACTCAGAGAAGTAACTAAGCGGTTCCTGTACAAGCAATATAACTTGCAAGCGCCGCTCCCAAGACTGTATTTTGAAAAATACTGTAAGAGTGCAGGATGTCTTACCACATGACTGAAGATTATAATCTTTTAACATGATAAGTTGTCGCATAAAATCAATGCTTTCATTTTTTTTTTAATCGAAGCAAATTATTTCAAATATGTAAAAAGTGCCAAAAATTGAACAAAAATTAAAGAATAATTTTAGAGATAAGAATCATATTCTGCTACTTCCATGGAACAAACTTAAATATATTTATGATCTAGCTGTGAAAAACAAAAAGATAAAAAGATTCAAAATATCAAAAGCATTCGAGTTTACTTCTTTGCAAATATATTGCCATATATTAGGTTAAATTTTAAGTGGAATATTAGCGAATTGCTTTGTACCATACTCACTGAATACCCATCTTAAATTTATTTTTCCGAACAGCACTATCTAGAATAGCCTCTGATCCACAATCAAATTTACGGGCATACTTTTTTAAATTAAAATGTATCAAACCAAGCATGTCTGTGATGTTGGCTGAAAAATGGAATTCATATCTATGTCTTAGTTAGGCCTATGTCACGATTGGTAGAAACACACTTTAAAGATGTGCAGAAGATAAATAACACAGTTTATCATTTAACCCGAAATTAACAGAGAGATATACCGAGGATTTGTACTTGTCCACGTAAGTCATTGCAAGTCGTGGATTTAGGGGATTTTTTGCGGCATTTACGTCCAGGCTCTCCCTGGGATCCCTTGGTAACATGCCGCAGTCTTTTCTTTCCCCCGGAATAGGCCGGCGTCTCCGGGGCGTATGGCAAGGCCGGCGCCTGCATTTGGTTCGTCGCAGGCCCCTTCCCTTACACCGACGTGTGCCGGTAGGGTTCGTCTCCGCGTGCCCACATCTTCCACCGCGAGATAAAGAAGTACGGCCAGGGCGGGAAGCGGCCGGGCTGGTGATCTCACCGCATCAGACGGTGGCATCACCGACAGGCCTGGGTTAGCGGCCCGAGACTCGGGGCCGGGTTCGCGTTTCCTACTGGTGGGTGAGCAGGTTGTCTAGTCTGATTTGCTGGGGTTTAGGACTCCCAGAGATCGATTCCCCAGATGGTTAGCAAGGTTTAGCAACGGTCTCAGGAACAGGATGCGTCGGTTGACAGACGCACCCTTATAAACGACCTAACACTGTCTTGCGACGTCTAAGATACATATGTGTGCAGGGTGGACAATTCCTTCTATGCACTCAAACTCTCGATTTTTCAGGATAAAGGGAAATTGGCTCGAATTTGTCTTCCTTATATTACCCACGGCGGAACCTTGGGCCCGCCACGCTTGTCCTACTCGGTTCTGTGGGTCAGTTCGGGGCTGTCTCCACAGCAGCGCCTAGCGCACTCTAAATGGCCCCTTGGGGAGCCACCGGAAAGATGCCTTTCGGGGGGTCTTTCATTTAAAGAGTCCATTATCTTTATGGAACAAAAAATAAAGTTATCATTTTACATAAGCCGCATACCCCATTATTAGAATGGTTTTGGTGGCAGTGCGCTTACCAATTCGCTCATTATGTTAGTGTTTGGGTCCGTCAGAGCGCCCGGTTCTGCAGTGCTGTAGAACTCATCCAGCTCTTGCTGGGCAGCGTCCCTGGCCAGGAGGTACGCCTCGACCACGCCCTCGAACTCGCGTCCAGCAGACCCTGCTCCTGGGGAAGACTGGCTCAGAGAAACATACAAGCGTCAGCCAGAGGACTTTCAATGGGCATTGAAGTGTCATATTTTGCTATAGCAGTCAAGACAAAGTCTTTCTGATAAACTTTTCTATTTTTTTTTTTAACCTAAAAAATTCGTAAAGGTTCAACCTCTCTCCCTACGACAACGAAAGCCGAAGAGGTGAAATATTACACAGTAAACCTTTACCTTTCTTCAAATCTTAAGCTCAAGTCTAAATTGGTTATGTAAATATTGTTTTCGGAATTTCCAACGTTAAAACCAGAATACTCTTAATGTATTTTTGAAAATTAAATCTTTGTTATGTAGTCTGTTATTAAAGAGAGTTTGACTTTTTAATACAGCATAATGGATGGATTGATAGATAGAAATATAAATGTATAAATAGATATTTAACTATCGATGTTTCTGTCTATCTTATATAATATATATAATTTGGGGTAGGACTTCTGGTGCTTCTTTTTTAAACTTTGTGTTAAGATATTTATGGAGGACTTGCTGTGACTGGCCTGGCTCCTTTGCACGTACCCTTTTGTCTACTACTGCACAAGTGACGTAAGTAACGAGTGATACGAAGACAAATGCTTGTTTAGATATCATCTTTATGGTAGTAAGGATGCCAAGTATGTGGAGACAGTGATGGTTCCTCAGATTGAATCTTATCGCTATCCTGTAGGAGACAAAATGAGAGTCATTTATTGAAAGATTGTGTTAGGAATCCGCAACACAACATCTGCTATGTTGTGGCAGTAACGATGAAATCATCACTAACAGGTAAATTTAAACCGCTCATCCCTTTCATCCCGACTTCATTACGAACGGCTGTTTGGATAATAGGTATGGTATTTGTTACGGTCGCTGCGTTTCTTCAGTAATGAGAAATTAACAATCATCGGTTTTCGCTTGTTAAGCTATAACAAAAAAAAAAAACAAAAAAAACAAACAAACAAAAAGGAAATAAAATAAAATACTAATAACAATGAAACATTACAGTTTGAGAGCACTGGGTATTTACATAGAAGTCTAATATCGCTTTAAGGCGTTAAACTTACATTTTTCTACAGGTGAGTTTTAGACATGTTATACCTTCTCATTGATCTATAAATTATATAAAAAGTGAAAACAACAGGGCGCATTTCAGTGCAAAAAATGGAACAATGCAACAGAAATCATTGAAAAAAATCAAATACTGATCCACAAAGCGTGTACTAGCCATACAGACGATTGTCTCTGAAAAACTTTTGAATGGTTTGTGAAATATCTATCAGAAGGAATTTTCAGACTTTTTCCTTCCGTGACAAATAGTGGGTATATGTAATGCCATCTGAGGAATCCGTTGGAAAATGTTATGAGAGAGAGAGAGAGAGAGAGAGAGAGAGAGAGAGAGAGAGAGAGAGAGAGAGAGAGAGAGAGAGAGAGAGAGAGAGAGAGAGAGAGAGCGAAAGAGAGATAGAGATAGAGAAAAAGACAGAGAGAGAGAAGAGAGAGAGAGAGAGAGAGAGAGAGAGAGAGAGAGAGAGAGAGAGAGAGAGAGAGAGAGAGAGAGAGAGAGAGAGAGAGAGAGAGAGAGAGAGAGAGAGAGAGCAACCGGAAATCAACCATGAACAAGCTTTCACCACAATTTTATCAGAAGAAACATTACTGTCTGACAGTTGTCAAGTACTCCGCATAAATTTCTCTAAGAAATCTTTAACTCTACCTTGGGCACACCACAGTGTGCATCAGTTTCTCGTCTGCTCTACCACGTCGGCTGCAAGCTCTTACTGTCTGTATCGCAATTATTTTCTTATCGTCCTTATATAAACTACCATTTCAAACGCCCCATTGAACATCAGAATCTGAACAAAAGTATTAGTTGATTTATGAGTTTATACCGTGTGACGTCAACATTGAATATCACGACGTCGTAAGGCACTTATTATTGTACATTTTCGAGTATATTGATTTATCCGCCCATAGATTGAAGATAGTTTTGCGTTACAAACTAATAAAATTTCTGTTACGCATGAAGATTACTACCTATGGCTCATGTGAAGCGTTCAGGAAATTGTTTTGTATATCAGTACCTGGTAAGGAAGTAATCTGTACAGCGGAAATATTCTCCCACATTGACCTCGCCGTAATTAGAGTCCTAGATTTAACTAAATGAGAAAAACGAGCGCGTTATCTGCTCCGAGTAATCCGAGCCGAGTTGATACAGCCAGGGGGGGACAAATGAGGTCTCTAATTTGATTAGGGTTATTTATTTATCCTTTTAGTGCCAAACATGATGTACCTAACACTTGTGACCCGATTACAGAATTATCAATATCTCAAAAACTATGAAAGTTCTTGCTCCTAAAGACTTATAAAATATGGTCCCTCACATATTCACACACTTTTTCAACAAAAAATGTACATGTTTAGGTTAAATCATAAAATCGGGCCAGAGTGTCATTTTTGTGTTCCAGATTGGCAACTGACCATGTTAGCTGTAACATTAATATCAGTTTCGAATAATAATTAAAGGATCTGCTGACCGTCAAAATTATGGACAAAAATAAGGTCCTCTACGCACAACTTTTCATTCCTTCCTGACTTTCCCCACACTCTGTAAACAACATCGACACTGCGCAGGTAAACCATGATTTTCCATGAACAATCTCCCCACACTACTCAATTTGTTATCCCCATTCAATCTTCAACAGCAATCCCCCTCTACAAACTACTTACCATTCTTATGCTAACTTTACAATCACCAACCGTCTACTTCCTAAATTACAACCTATTATCCAGTCATTCTGCACAAACACCACTCTGTATGAACAGCCTATCACTCGATCATTCTGCACAACCACCACTCTGTATAAACAGCCTATCACCCGATCATTCCTCACAAACACCACTCTGTATAAACAGCCTATCACCCGATCATTCCTCACAAACACCACTCTGTATGAACAGCCTATCATCCGATCATTCCTCACAAACACCACTCTGTATAAACAGCCTATCACCCGATCATTCCTCACAAACACCACTCTGTATAGACAGCCTATCACTCGATCATTCCTCACAATCATCACTCTGTATAAACAGCCTATCACCCGATCATTCCTCACAAACACCACTTTGTATAAACAGCCTATCACCCGATCATTCCTCACAAACACCACTTTGTATGAACAGCCTATCATCCGATCATTCCTCACAAACACCACTCTGTATGAACAGCCTATCACCCGATCATTCCTCACAAACACCACTCTGTATAAACAGCCTATCACACGATCATTCCTCACAAACACCACTCTGTATAGACAGCCTATCACTCGATCATTCCTCACAAACACCACTCTGTATGAACAGCCTATCATCCGATCATTCCTCACAAACACCACTCTGTATAAACAGCCTATCACCCGATCATTCGTCACAAACACCACTCTGTTTCAACAGCCGATCATTCTTTACAACCAATAGTCTGATTAAAGAATCTATCAATCACTCTGTATAAACCTGTCATCCGGTACTGTTCCAAGCTTTAAAGCGAACATGTTGCTCTTTGCTTCCATGATGCCTCTACTCTTACAAACAGCCTTCTACAAACCTTCTACAAAAACCTTAACATCCGATATTTACCAACACTGTTCTCCACAAACAAGCTATCACCCCTATCTTTGCTTTCATCCCATTTCACAAGCAAGCTATCATCCCAATCTTGACTGTCACTACACTTAACAAGCAAGCTAATTTTTTTAAATTGAAATAACTTTCCTTAGATGCAAATTGCAGTTTATAATTTTAATGTACATTCTCATCATCTCCAAATGTATTCCCTCTCACCTCATTATCTACGTTTTAAAATAGTTCTTGCCGCTTCCTCATGACCAATAACAACAATGAAAAAAATATAAAAGAAACGAACGCTAGAATTGTTCCTCCTCAATTCTCCTCCTCCTCCTCCTCCTCCTCCTACTACTACTACTACTACTACTACTACTACTACTACTACTACTACTATTACTACTACTACTACTACTACTACTACTACTACTACTACTACTACTACTACTACTACTACTACTACTACTACTACTACTACTACTACTACTACTACTACTATTATTACTACTACTACTACTACTACTACTACTACTACTACTACTACTACTACTACTGCTACTACTATTATTACTACTACTACTACTACTACTACTACTACTACTACTACTACTACTACTACTACTACTACTACTACTACTGCTGCTGCTGCTGCTGCTACTACTACTACTACTACTGATAATAATAATAACAACAATGATAATAATAATAATAATAATAATAATAATAATAATAATAATAATAATAATAATAATAATAATAATAATAATAATAATAATAATAATAATAATAATAATAATAATAATTATAATAATAATAATAATGATAATAATAATAATAATAATAATAATAATAATAATAATAATAATAATAATAATAATAATAATAATAATAATAATAATAGAAGAAGAAGAAGAAGAAGAAGAAGAAGAAGAAGAAGAAGAAGAAGAAGAAGAAGAAGAAGAAGAAGAAGAAGAAGAAGAAGAAGAAGAAGAAGAAGAAGAATACTAACACATTAAATAATAATAATAATAATAATAATAATAATAATAATAATAATAATAATAATAATAATAATAATAGGTCTAGACGATGGTATTAGGAGAATATTGCCTTCTCGTGCTAGTTTTTATCTTTGTTAAATAGACTGGTATTGGTATTGGTCATGAATCGAGTTTCACATAATGCGATCTCAACTTTTGTTTGAAGAAGAAGAAAAAGAAAAATTAATTCTTTTTTTTAGGAATGTTATAGAGGCATAACGATTCTTGAAACTTTGCCATATCTGAACTCTCGAAACTTTCATATTTTAGTCCATTAAATGATATCGTTCTAGTTCTGATCTAAAATTAATAATAAATTGCGATTAACTGTTGAAACGAATTCGAAATCGAAAATAAAAGTATATCTAGATCTAGTCTAGATCTAGGATCTACCCGTCTAGTGCATTGATTTCACAGTCTATCTAAAGTACGTGATCAATGTTTTAAGGACAAAAAAAAAAAAAAAGTGCTAAAGCGATAGAAAGAAGTGAGATAAACTCTTTAAGTAATTAATTTTTAATACTGTTGATCAGCAAATCTAACGCATAAATGGAAGCATGATAAGTGAATGATAAACCATTGTTCGCGGTTTCCTTTTTCATGGAATCTAACATAACAATTAATAATGAAGCTCAATGTTTAGATTATCAAAATGGGTTGAGTGAAAGTGTTGCCAATGCTGCACTAAATGCCTACAATAAGCTTTCTAAGAGAGGGAAGCCCCAACAGTACAAGGAATGGACTCTCCTTTCAGCTGTGATTATGAGGAAGCAAGGTGGCTGATGAAAATTGATAAATTAATAAAGAAGAATAATAATAACTTCCATTTCTATGTTTTGCATGTAAACTTGTCCTTTTGTATCTTAATTTAAATTTTGATGTTTTAATGCTTTCAGAGTATTTCTCATATTCTGCAGTTTATTAACTTTGAATATTCTGTAAACCATGCATTGTTTTGGTTAGATAAGATACGGTACATTCTGTAATTCAAAAAGAAGGTCTACAGGCCCCGCTAAGATGTAAATTAAAATTTAAGAGATTTTTAATGTTATTTTCATCCATGTTATTTTGTATTTTTTAAAGAGTATTTTTTCAATATGTTTCAGTGATCATGTGGTAAATGTCATACAAAGTCGATTATAAGAAATAACAATTATAATAAAAAAAATAACTCAAACAACAAACCAAACTGAGCACAATAATTCAAAACAAAATTAATTGTTTGAAAAGAACTATAGACCTGAAAATCAAAGATCAACTGCTCAATTCACTGTTGGAATGCATAAAAATTCTTATTTACTTGAATTTTTAGGGAAAAATGTAAATTTTCATTCTATTTTATGTTTTGTCAACTATGAAAATTTTGAAATATTGCCAAATTTTTAGATTTTGAGTTGGGGACTAAAGCTGAGGTTTTTTTTTTCTTTTTTTTTTTTTTTTACCTCTCAATATTACTTTCAGAGAATTTATTATTTAGCTGATAAAAACTTATTGTTGTGGTCAATTTCAAAGTTTTTAGAGAATACAGAGTAGCAATTATTGAGTTCAATAGTTTTTTTTAAAGACCATGAGGCTAGAATTTCAATGCATCACCATAATCTTTTTAAACTCATTGACAATTTGTACAAAAGCATATTTTCTAAGTGAAAATCATTCACCTTGAAAGTCCATACACATATTTTCAAAAAAGACTATCTTGACTATAAATTATACTTTTAATAGCTTGATCAAATTTCTCTATATAATATGAGGCTGATCTGACAATGCAAATGTTACTTTTGAGTATTTGGCCTCAAGTTGTATTTCAAACAAACCTCTTGAAAATCCTTCAAATTTTACTTTCAGCTTTGAAAATGATACTACAGCTAAAGTGTTCACAAATTTTATCATAAAATACTCAAAAAGTGAATTTAATAATTTTTAAGTATTTTTTTTATGCATAAACTCATGTAAACCATATCTATATATATTATTTAAATGTTAATGGTAAATATGGACAGTAATATCATACTTGTAGTATTATAAAAATATATCCCCGTTTTAATTTAATGCCTTAAAAATTGTTATGGTAAAAAAATTATTTCTTTTATTGATATGTCTTGTGGATTCCCTATGATGCATTATTCTACCAATCGTTATATATTATCTGAGTATCTGCATAAAATGAATGATGAGATAGACAAAACTTATTTATTAACTTTACTTTACGAAATGTGGCTAGAAATATTACATATATCAAGACATTTTTACAACCTTTCAATATTAACAGCTCAACTCAAGGTCAATGAAAATCACTTTCACCCTTTAATAAAACAACAGTTTCTAATCACCCAGACATCTGTATTGCCAATAATAACAGACTACATTCTGAGCTTTCTGGACGTTGAAGGCGCAAAGGAATATTTGTATTCATTCGTCTATCCTTTGGATGAAAAACTTGCTTACTCTGAATAGACAAGATAAATTCTATTCTTGTAACTATGGATTAGTTGGATAATGAGCTTTTAGACTTACTGATGGATGAGGTTTATAAAGAACCAAGGCTACACAAATGATGCATATCTTTATATGTAAATGAAGTTTAGATCTACACCTCCTGTACTGGTATGTAAATTAGGTTATTTAACAGTCTAATGCATTAACATTGTTGAGCTGTGAGTTTGATATTCAAAGTGAAATTCCAGGGTAATTTCTTCAATTTTTTTGTGTTAAAAAAATTCAATATTTTGTATTTTGATAATTTCAGCAGTTATTCATTTACTTAATGTCAATTTAATTTGTAGTTCTGCTTTGTTTATAGATCAAAATCAATCAAGTTGGAAGACTGTTTCCTTAGCCACAGGTTCCAAGTGTATTGGAAAATCAAAAATGTCTGCTTGTGGTAAGTAGTTCTCCTCTAATAGTACTTTGCGATCATTTTATGGCACTTATATATGAGGCAAGCAACCTTTTCCATTAGACACCATATCAATTGATCAGTTGTACAACAATTGAATGTAACTTATGTGCATGAAAGGTAGGAAAATGATAAACAACAATCTGATTGAAAGGACTTGTTTGCTATACTAACAAAGGGCTTGGATAATCTTATGGCTGATGTTGAGAATTATCCAATTAATCCTTAAAAGCGCAGACTTAGGTTGGTTGTGACAATGAGCTAGCACCACAAACTAGTTCTTGAAACAAGTTCTATACAATCTGAGAATCAAGAGAAAAGAAACACAAACAAAGAGAATCATATTTTAAATCCCACATGGTTTTTTTTCTTGGTCTCAATCTTCTCCAGGGGACATCCTCAATGATAGCCATGCTGAAGTTCTTGCTCGGCGTGCATTTCTTAGGTACTGTTCAAAATGAAGTCTTTTTTTGTTAACTTTTTGGACAAGGAGATTATGTAATGCAGGGTCTTATTAATACTCAAGTTTATGACTGTCTCTCTAACTTGAAAAAAAATTTTAAATGTATGAATGTAACATGCAAAAATATAAAGTACCACTACATGCTAACTGTTATAAGTATACTGAACTTTTGTAATTTTTATAATATTTTCATATTTTTGTTGAATTATTATACCAAAGTTCAATCACTCTTAATTTCGGAAGGAGGAAATAAATGTTGAGATTTGCCTTTTTAAGAGTTTCTTATCTCAAGGTGGCTGTCTTAATATTGTGTTAGGAAAATTAAGACTTTCAAGTTTCAAGTTGCCTGATTTAAGCATAAATTGCCACGTATTGTACACATTAACTGTTTCAAAGTAAGAAATGTGAGATGCAGCTCCCAGCACCTTTCTCAACTGAGATTTCTTGCAAGACATCTAAAATTTCGCATCAAAGTTTTGTGCAAAAATATTACAATGACTAATTTTTCACTCTTTCATGTCTTTGTAAAAATTGTCTTACGTGTAAATCATTGCTCTCATTTGTTGTTTCAATAAGTTTTAGAGTTTTACATCTAGATCAGACTTATATACATGACCGAATCAGTTGAATGTTGAATAACACATTACGTACAAAAATGTAGACAGGTGGAGCACTCTACCTCAGCCTTAAAACTGGTGGGGTCAGTTCCACATAATGCTTTTGATATTTTTTAGAAGTTAGGAATAATATACTCCAACAAAATGGAAAGTTATCAATCAAAATTTTGTTTTTAGATAAATTTTTCTGACAATGTATACACGTAAGTGGTCTTAAACCTCATATTGAATTGTTTTCTTTTGAACAGATACTTGTATGATGAGCTGACCAAAGCATACACTTCAAACTCTTCTGACGTATTCTTATCCCCTGATGAATATGGCCTTTGCTCTGTTCAAGATGGAGTTTCATTTCACCTTTTTACCAGCCACACACCATGTAAGTGTCTTCTTCTTTCCTCACAATTTACAATTTGGGATGAGTTTTATTGAGGTATTAAAAAACTTTGCAGACACTTTCAAGCATTGTGATTATGTCAAACAAGTTGAAAAGTTAACTTCAATATTATTTGTTCAGAAGCAATTGTGATTGCGGAGGAAAGGTTTTAACTATCATTCACTGTCTTCGAAATTGCACAGACCATCCTCATGTAGCTTTCCAAATTCTTAAAACTTGAAATTTTGATGTAAGTTGTGTGAGTTAAAAGATCTACTTTATCGTTTGTGATAAAAATGTAATAAATTTTCTTGCCACATTAGGCATTTCATCTTTTCACAATAAAAAGACACATACTGTTTATCTCATCCTTACTCAGTTTGTTTTTGTTTTGTTTTAGGTGGAGATGCATCCATCTTCCCAAAGGAGAACACGGGCAGCACAACTGGTGAAAGCATGTTGATGAATGAAGCTCAGGAGTATGGGCAACTCGTAAACTTTGATCAAAATCAGAGCAGTGATTGGCAAAAAAAAGAAATCAAAAGTTTTAGTGAGAAAGCCTCAATAAAGCCCTCAGCCTGTTTGGGAAAAGAGGCATGCAACGGTGACAATCACGCAGTGGGTAAATCAGCAACTTCATTGATAGGCACGCCTAACAAATTTTTTTATCAGCCGTTTATGCCTGCTGTGAAGAGTAACACAGAGAATCCTGTTTTTTCTGATCCCATAGCTTGTACTACTTGTAGTCTTGCCTTGTGTCCAAAGAGAAAGTTTTTAACTGACCCAAATAGCGGCGATGAAGATCATGAATGTGGAAACAGCAAAAAGTCCAAGTTGGAAAAATCACTGGAGACCAAATGGGAATCCCAAGAGACAAATGGTCAGGGCATGTCCTCTAGTGTTTTAATTCTTATTGATGTTTTTCCAACCTTCCTTTCAATCATGTGTTTACTAAATTTTTGAGTTGCCTCATCTGTAGATCTAACATTGAGTAACAACCAAGTGAGCAACAATGTCAAAAAGACAGTGATAAACAATCTTGATATGTTGATTCATTCTAATTGGACTTCAACAGAAAAAAAATAGTGATCAAAAAGGTAAAATGAACTAACTACAGTGGAATCCGCTTGAAGTCAACACTACACTGTGGTCCCATTTTTTTCCTTCTTTGTTTAAATAACTGATTTTTTTATAAAGTCAACGTCTTGAGGACATTTTTGCTTAAAGTCAACACTTCTTGGTGGATGGGGAAAAGGTGAAACTCATAACAGCAGGTTGGATAGAGATGCGTGGGCAGGATAGAGCTGTTTGTTTTAAGCCCAATACTGTCAGTAAGGCCTCGTTAAGGTAATGTGGTCTTGCGCAGTTGTGACAGGAAGTCAATAACAAAAAAGGGCGTGTAGGGCGTGGGCAGGCTGGAGGCCGGGTTTGTCTAGATTTAGACCTAACTTATTTTTGACTCGCATCATTTGCGGCAAACAGTGCATCGTTTTCTTTCCACCGCCGCTCACTTTAACCAATGGCATTCTTTTCAGAGCCTCCAATAATGCTGAACATTTTTTTAAAATCAGGCCATTTTTTCTGGTGAAAACAGAACGAAAGTTATGATGGTCCCAAGCCCATACTAATACTAAAAGAGGGTAAAGCTAAAAAAATATAGCAAGAACTGTAGGTGTGTCTGCTAAAAAAAATATGACAAGAATTGTAGGTGTGTCGGCATATTTTGTGGTTTTGTGTGTAGTACATCAAGTTGTTGAAACCTCTTTTCAGACTTAGTGTGGTTTTCTCTTTACCTAAATCACTTGTATAAATTAACCACACTGTTACGAGTACAAACAATAGAAATTATAACAACTGATATAATTTCAAGAACTTTATTCTGAGAGTGTCAAGATCATGTCTCTTGTTGTTGTCCCAACTCGGTTTGCCAGCCAGAGTGCCTTCCCTTCTCGTAGGAAGAGTCTAGCTGTCACTGTCAGCACGGTCTGCAAGCACACCAAGCAGTGTGTACACTACAACACTATAATTATGAGTAATGAAGTGGAGACGCTGCAAAGGCAGACAGAATATTATCATAAGTAGCGAAAGGGACACCCAACTGTTTTAATAATGACTTGTTTCCTGGAAATGGATAGAATCAGCCTTCTTTAAAGTCAACACTTTTTTTTTGTCCTAAGGTGTTGACTTTAAGCAAATTCCACTGTATGAATTTAAAAAAGATATGATTTTACTGCTGATTACAAAGTTTTCTACTGAAATTTTTTCGTGGTTCTTACTTAATATTTTGAAATTATCTGAATAACCACAGAATGGTATAAAAATAGTTACTATTTCTATTAAATCTGCTTGAATAAGAATGATCTAAATTCATGAGAGAGAAAAACTCATAGCCTATATAAAATATAATAATAAATTATCCTCAGAATAGCCAGAATCCAAGGTAAAAAAATTCACAAAACAACCCAAGAACCTGAAATTTATAATCTCTGTCATTAAAATGTTGATAAAGTCTTTTGCCCAACTGTTCACTTCAGCACCTTTGCAAGACATTCACCGCACAGGTGCAAAATGTGTTCCTGGAGGACTTCAGGACACCATGGGACCAGCCAGCCTGTACCACAGTGTAGGTGCACTGCGGACAAAGCCTGGCAGAGGGGAGAGAACTTTGAGCATGGCCTGCAGTGACAAGCTGGCCCGCTGGGGGGTGCTAGGCTGTCAGGGGGCCCTTGTCTCTCTCTTTCTTACAGCTCCAATCTATTTCTCTTCTGTAGTTGTTGGGAGGTAAGCAGTAGCCATAGCAAAGGATTGCTTCAGTTTTAGGTCTAATTTACTTAACATTTCAATACTGACAACAGACATATTTCCTGTATATAATGTGAATTTTAATTCCCAATTAAAACAAAAAAACCTTGTTTCTTTCATTTAGAAATTGCAATGAATTTGAAATTTATTGTTATATATGTAACAGCATTTATGCGATTCTGAGATGAACTCTTAATAGATCCTGTTTTGAACAAGGCTGGATTCTAGCATACCACTTAGTACCAGCCTTATCTGGGTCAGAAGACCACTGCTTGAGCACCAATTCACCTTACTGGAACTAACAATACATCTGCCAATATAACTTTTTACATGCTTTATATATATATATAAAAAACTTTATACATGCTTTATATATATATATATAGGATTCTGGTTACATTAGACAGAAAAATGAACTTTATACATTAACTTTTCTTTTAATCTAAGATACTAATTAATTAGGGTATTTGAAAATTGAATTTACAAAAAAAATTCTTTCCTTTGAGAATTTATGAAATTTTGTAAGTGTGGTTGCTTGAAATACAGACACAGATGATAAGTGAAGCACAAGTAAACACTTGTGGCGTTTGGTTGGCAATAAATCACTCCTCATTAAGGGAACCTAAAATCCTTGGGAATGTAAAATAGTTAAAGACAGTAATTACAATACACTTTTTATCTTAGCACAAGCTCTACTCTGTTAGAATTGTATGCAAGTTTGGGTAGGCATCAACCAGGTGGCCATTTTTTCCCCTGGCATCACACTCTGTAGGGCCCTCACATGATTCAGTGTTTTTGAATGGTCTAGGTTCTTTTTTGTTAAACACACTTGAAGCATATTCCCGAAACTGTAGGCACTCTCTGATTCAAAATTTATGAAAATTTTTAAAGTATGAAAGATGCTGCATTTAGGATTCGTCAACATTGCCCAAAGAATGGTGTGGATGTTGTTAATCTGCTAAATCAAAATAAAAATTTAACAAACTCTTAAACTTAAAGTCATGCCAGATAGTGTTACTTTTAATTAATAGACTAGCTGGAATCATATAACTTTTTTATTTGTATTTCTATGTGTATAATTCTTATTGAGAACCCTGTTATGTGCTAAGGTGAAGCTGCTACTAAAATTGCTCTTTTGTTCATTTGGTTTCAATTACATCAGTCTGTAGAACGTTCATACAATTCAACTTGGGCAATTTTATGTATCAGGGCTCTATAACTTAAAGTTCTAGTTACTCCATACTTTTTTCTGTTCATTATTTATAGTTTTCTTTTTTTTTTAAGGGGTCCATTTAACAAAGAAGCTATGGAGAGGGCAGTGTATTCTCGTATTAAATCAGCATTGAGTTGGTTACATGATCCTTACACTGCCACTTGCCCTCAACTGGTGCAGGCTTCACAATTGGAGTTTCCAGACAGCCGCCATCAAGTGGAGCAATTAGCATTGAAAACCACTGCTGGCAGAATTGTACCTTCTTCTGCAGGTGAACATATAAATTTAAGACATATTTCCCTCATAATCTATAAAAGCTGTTTTATTTTGGTTGTGACTGTGAGGGAATTCTCTGTATTGTCTTGCTAAAAAATGAAGCACACAACAAAATTGCCTGAAGAATTATATTATGGTATTGTGAATTTTGCTTGCTCCTCCCCCCAAAAAAAAAGTTCTTTTCATTCTTTTCCACAGCTTTAATTTGGTATAAATCTTGCCATGATGCTGGTACTCTTGATGTTGTAGTCAATGGGAGAAGACAGGGATTTACTAAAAGCACCCTTCATAAATTACAAGCAAGGTACAGTGCACTTAGTAGTGGTAGAGAGACTGGTAATGTGTGCCTTTTTCTTTTTCATAGAGTTATCAATGTAAGAACCAAGCAATTAGAAGTTTACAAAAAAAATTTTTTTTTTACTTTTTCATGGTGATGACTGTAATGTATTCTTTTTTTTCAATATATAATTATTTATAAGTAATTTTTTTTGTTATTTTCGTCAGGAGTTTAGTCTGCAGTGCCTCTTTATTTCAACGTTTCTGCGAGCTCCTTGCACAAATATCACAGGGGGAAAGACCAAGGCTTTTAAGGTGATGCATATATATTGCTCATTTTTGTTTGAATCTTGCCCTCAAGGCTGATCCTAAATACACAGTTAAGAGATGCTGATTCTTTTATCTGTGGTACATGTATACATTTCTCTTATCATATGGAAATGTGGAAATTTAAATAATGGTGTTTCCTGCTCTCTGTAATTAATAATTACAAGATCCCAAGTTTTTCCTCTCCTGTATATTTAGAACAAAAGTTCCATTTCGTTTATTTAATCAAAATAAATTGGCTCTTTCCTCGACAAAAGTTTCAAGATCCAAAGATACTTTACAATCTTACAGGTGGAGTACACTTTTAGTTCAACCATAATCCATCTCATTTAACCTTTAAATCATTTGATTTTTAAAGTTAAGAATTTAATTATGAAATGCATTAACTAAGGATAGTGTTTACATAATCAAAGTTATTTCAAGTACGTTGTACCTCATTGCTCAAGCATGAAATTGCATAAATTACATTTTAGCTGTTAAAATTCCACGTTTACTGCTTCAAAATCTATCATTTGATAATTAGTTGAAAATAAATTCTCTACATTTTCAAAGTTGTCATGACTTTGTGAAGATGTTATAATCAGTTAAAACCAGTTTATACAGCACTGTCTATAGCAATTAGCATTGTTTAATGCAATATATATACAAAATCTGTATGTGTTGAAATATTTTTGTATACCTTTTTTATGTGCGTGTGTGTTGTGCTTCTGTTCTCTTTTTTGTTTTTGCCATGGAAGGATCTAGCAATACTTTAACTTTAAGGTAGAGTCTGATAACTGACGGGAGAATCTTATTGATGAGGCTGATGGTTTTTTGCCTTACCAAAACTGAAGCTACTGTATATTGACTTGCCCCATTTTCCTTCACTTGCACCTCTTGGATAACATTCACATTGTTACTGTCTTGATTTTCTTATATTATAAACTTATGTAATTTTTCTCAGTGCTTATTT
This sequence comes from Elysia crispata, assembly GCA_033675545.1. NCBI lineage: Eukaryota > Metazoa > Mollusca > Gastropoda > Plakobranchidae > Elysia > Elysia crispata. The sequence continues at coordinate 303,026 of JAWDGP010002165.1, read as the reverse complement.
GTCCCTAAATAAGACTCAGAGAGACTTGGGGAACAGTAAACACTTTAGAACTAGGAGATAAATATTTTCTCTAATCTTTTGACACAGGGATTTTGACCCACAACAATATGTTTATTGGGAAGTAAAAGCACTTGCAAAAGACTACATGAAAGTTTGGAGCAAACTTCGTGAACAGTGTCTTTCAGGTTGGATCCTCAAGCCAAGACATTTACTTGCATTTCATGCTAACTTGAATTCAGAATAAAAAAAAAATAGTTTGATGTACTTGTAATTTATATGTTTTTTTTAACTTTTTAATCCTTTGTTTTCTTTTTGTTGCTGTTGTTGTTGTTGTTTTTAGCTTTTTGATTAAATACTACATGTACAGTGGAAACCTCATAATTCGAATTGCTTGGGAATGCATGAAAACTTCGAATTAAGAGGATTCGAATTACAAAAAAAGGGGCATTTATGACTGAATGAGAACAGGGACAAAATATAAACGGTTACCTCCCTTGTTTGGAAAATAACTCAAATGGGAGTTCCCTACTGTTTTCTTGCTATTGGCCCCCCCTCCCCTCAACCCCCGGTTTTCTAAATTCTTTTTTTTTTTATTTTTGCCTTTAAAAGGGCCGTTGTTTTAAGGGTTAGGGTATGGGAAAGACAATAAATATTTGGCATTTTTAAATGGCTGACTTGCTCTTAAAATGGTCTGTGATAACAGTTTGTTTGGCTCTCCTGACTATATGGTCCTCAAGAGACCAAATTGCATTGCGCAGGTCGTCTGTGCCTTGTTCGTTGATAAACTTTTTCAAAGTCAGAAGAGCTGACCTGGCTTCTGCTGAGGTCGTGGGGACAGTCTCCTCTTCAGCTTCATCATCTGACTCTCCATCTCGGAGGTCAGCAGCGATCTGTTGGATGCTGGTCTCCTCTGTAGTGGGGACATCTACAATTATATGGTTAAATATAGCATGAAACAATTAAAGTAAAAGCTCCTTGAACTATGATCAGAAGCGTTATTCAAAACAAAAGCATGAATATACTGCCTTTTGAAACATGATTATGAAATAGTGGGCAAGCTGTGAAAAAAAGAGTGGTGAGCAGGGGAATGAGGTTTGATGTACACAAGGAAATAAGGTCTTTCTTTTTATCTTTAGTAATTCCTGCTGGTTCCACTAATTGCTGCAAATCAAAGACAGACTTTTCATTATCAGAATTTCTTTTGCGGCGGGCGAGACGCATCAGATCTACCCTGCAGCAACCTAAATCATAACGAACGATCATCGCGTCTTTGTCTACTCGGTTGAAAGCAATGACTCCGATCCTTGACCACGCAACCTTTTTATCTCCATCATCAAGGTCAAGGTTTTTCAGTCCTTTTGACATTTCTTTGAAGTAAAAAAAGTCACCTGATGACATTTCTTTGACTGCATGAGGTCTCTTATTCCATCTTGCTCACGGACTACAGTTGCCCATTGTTCTGGTGTGTAGACGGGTATTTTCTTTGCCGTTTGGGCAATTACTGAGAGTACTGAATCATTCTCATTGTGTGTGTGTCCCATTTCTAGGAAACAATGCTCTATTTCATCTAGAGAAGCATAATTTTTCATGGCAAATGAAAACATGGTTACAATTCTATTCCGGTTCTGACCAGCACAGTTGTCAGGAAAAAAGGTAAAAATTTTTGGCGCAAGCCACCTGTTTTTCCATGTAGAGCCACACGCACGCTGCAATTTGGTTGGTTCCTCGGGATGACACGTGTTCTGGGCACATAAAACACTCTACATCTTGTGAAACCATATAGTAAAATGTGAGATTATATACCACCAGCTTTCTCTTATAGTAGAAGCTGGATGCTTCACCATGAGGACACTGAGGAGTTTTCTGGATATCGAAGCAGGAGCTGCTGTGCTTGGATCTGTGCCTGCTTGCGCGTTGATGGCAGCTTTGTAATCTCTTGCCTTTTCTTTTCTCAAAAGGTGTTCTTTTTGTTTATATTGTTGTTCTTGGAATGGGAACTGTTTGGCTTTGTAGACAAGCATTGATCACACTAATCCTTTTTAGGAGCAAAAAATCAAAGATTGAAGTCTTTTAAAAATTTCTCTATACTTGAACTGAGTTACCCAGCCTTTGCCTTCAACCTTTTGCGATTCTACGTGAAATCGGTACATAGAACTGAGGCTTAAGCCAGCCCCCAAGAACAGTTTAGATGCATCATGGCGGCAATAGTGGAAGGGAACCGTAGGAAAACTTTTGATGTGATTCTTGATCTCATCAAGGTTGTCTTGAGATGCACTTTTGTGCTTGCTTCTCTCATCTGCGAGACTATTCCAGTGTCATTTGCTTTTGTTATTGCGCCATAGACAAAGTCCTGTTTTATTCCCAGATTATTAAGAAAATGTTTTCTAAGAACTGTTTTCCGATCGTTCTCCTTGAAAAGGCTGTGCGTCAATTTGAGTTTTTTTTTCTCGACTCTGACCTTGTTGGACACACACGCTCTGATATTAACTTTTTTTTACACAGCCAGCAATAAAATCTCTGCACGTTTACGTCCCCACTACCCAAGTAATTGCTGAAGATTCTTTTCTTTCTTCCTCGTTAAAAACTTGAGAGCATTTTCTTTTGCAGTTGTCACCGCAGTGTGGTCCCATTTCTCTAGCAGCGACTTCCTTACCGCGACTTGAGGTGTAGGCACATCCACTGTTTTTGAAGACTTTGGCTGCAATCATTTAACCATTTCTGCGGTTGTCTTTTCTTTTTCCTACTTTTCTAATGGTCAGAGTTTTCAGTTATTTCGGTCACAATCGCAGACTCACTTGGTATTGTTGATGTTACCTTGTTTCTTTACTAAAATTTATGATTGCATGATGAAATATTTTATACAAAAGGAATGAATTTTGTAACTAATACTTACTTTATGTCATTTATTGAAGCTTTATTTACCTGTGTCTATTGAACAATACTTAGAATCCAAGAAATCGAGTCGTATCAGCAATGTTGATGCGACAAGCGGAAATAGAAAGAATGTGCACAATGTGAACAAAGTTTGCAATCACATAGACCACAGCGGACGTTAAGGCCAAAACGCGAAAATCAAGGAGTGCCTTTGATGCTGAATAATGAATTCCTGTATCTCCATTGTATGGTAAACTTTAGTACCCGTCGGTAACAGAGACAATTTGAGAGACGGTTGTGGAATACTCCTGTATTGTCACATACAGGAGTGTTGCATTTAAAAATGGCATGAATCAACAAGGGCAAAATCCTGTACAATCCTTTACAGCAGTGTATCACTAAAAAAAATTACAATATACACGTGTTGGATTGGGCTAACTTCTTTATTTATTAAGCTACAGGTCCCATCTTTTGACACATGACGCATCGTGATCACGATACTAAAAATAGCCAAAAAACCGATTTTCGAAAATTTGGTCTATACAGGAGTGTTCTTCTCATACGTCGATATATATATATATGGGCGATATAATCAACTGCCCTCTGAATCAAGGCTATTCTTACAGCATTGATACACAACCTCCGGATGCATTGTGTACTGGATAGTCTGACTCTGAGGATCTCTGTTCTTACCATATGATTGTTAAGTAGACTTCCATTATGTCATATTGACTTGTTTGATGATGTAAGGAGTTATCATCGACCAATCTTCTAAAAAATGAAGATCACTATTTCGCACACCCAGAATGTCATCTAGCATGAAATAACTAAGCAGCAACTTTAAGAAATGCAACTGGATAGCAATTAGCATGCACGAGAATGCTACTATCAGACTTCTTTACTATCTCATTAAGTTGAAACGGCTTAAATTTTTAAGTGAAAATATACATGTGGTATATCATTAGGTGCTGCTTTTTGTCGTCGATTCTTTGAAAAATTGCGTTTCTATGTGCGTGAGCTGTTGGGATTGAGCATTCCGTACCGTTACACATTGCACATGTTGCTGTTTCGCCCGTAAAGTCTTCTAGGTTGATAAAGTTGGATTTATGCCCACAGTCGAGCATCCGGTATCTCGTAGTACCGAGCATGGCACACTGTTTACGCTGCCAGGATGTATGTGTAGGCACTTTGTAACGCCAGGATGTGACACCATTATGGATGAAGCTGAAGCGTATTCCCGGTTTGCAGATCTAAAGTCAGTTGTTGTAACCTCTGTATGGTTTACTGCCTCTAGTGAATCCGTGCCGTGAATTGTATCTACGTGGGGCTGTCCCGCGATAGCCTCGGTAACCTCTGTGGTATGTGGGTTGGTGCCACTCTTGCATATGTCGTGGTGCGTTCCAGGATGTCTCAAGAATTCTAGGTGGTCCACATGATTGAGTGCGAGGACTGTCTAGGCGTTGATGAAGCCATATTACCATATTATGTCTCTCCTACTATGCCTTCTGTCTTATCCATTATGTTCATTTTGTTTGCCTTTTCCTGTTTGTATCTTGTTGACGCCAACGTTGGCCAAAATTGAATGCTCTTTAGCAAGGGGTTTAGAGGGGTGTACAGTTCTGTATTTATCGCGAGAGACGAGAGAGTGAATTTCTTTAACCGATTTGGGAGATCTCTCTTTGAGAAACATCACAATATCGCTATGCATGGATGTGTAGTTCTGGTTTCGCAGTATTAAATCTCTTAGCTGTTCATAATTGCCTTTTTCAATTCCTGATAATTCGACCCATCTGTCGATAACCATTTCTAAACGTGAGATAAATGCATCGGCGCCTTCAGATGGTAAAGGTGTAGTATTCCTGGATTTAGCATTGTAGTCAGAAGCTATGCAGAAAATTTTCTTTAGAAGGGCCTGCCTCAAACAGTTGTAGTCCTGTTGCTCCAGTGAAACTGCATAACTCGAAGTGTTCTCCATTGAGAAGATTTGACAAAGCCAAAAATTTTGTGTCATCAGACCAATCATATGATTTTACTAGCATCTCAAAACGAAACATGATTGCGCCCATTGTGTCACCTTTCGACTCGGAGAATGGCGCCATTTTAGGTACTTTTATAGGAATTCGTGCGGTTTGGTTGCGCGCACTATCTCTATATCTGCATTGATCTTTGCCAATCGAAGCTGAGTTTGTCTCTCTTGTTCCTCTGCTTCTCTCTCCAGTCTTCTTAATTCCCTTTTTTTATTCTTTCCTTTCTCTTTATCTTTCTTCCCTTTCGAATATCTGCAGATCTGTTCCACTGTAACCTAGGTCTCAGCCCATTTTAATAATTCTTTCTGGAAGTTCTACCATACTGACTCTGATCTCCAATATTTACGTTCAATTAAAATATGCAAAGTAAACGAATAGAAGGAAAGAAAAGAAAAAACAAACTCGCACTGCGTAAGCGACCTTGTGATGAATGCCACATCACTGATTGCCAGCCCTATTGTATATGTATGCAACGTGAGCTCAATTCGACAAAATTTATAATGTGCACACTTATGGGTTAAGCGTTTAAATGTATGTACCCTCAACCTAAACCGTCAATGTCATCAATCCTAGGCAGCAAAAGTAATGAAAAGAAAATCGCTCTAGCAAGGCAAAACCATCATATGATCGTGTCAAAATACTCACATATATAGTTAAGATAGACAAATACAAATAAATGCACTGAGAATATATATACAGATAGTTAGATGTTACGTGAAGGAATACAATTTTCGCCAAAAAAGCACTCACCATTTAGTTACATTCAGAGCGAACAAAAAACCAAACACTTTGCAAAAAAAAATAAATAAATGGACAAAAGAACTTTGACCAGTAATGCAGATTGCTCCTTAAAATATAAAGTTAAAAAATGAATATAAGACCCACGATTCCCAATGTCTTACTCCTACAATGTTTACAAGTATAATTTAAAAATTGAGGCCTAATTAAACAAAAAATAGATAAATAAAACTACTGTATGCATCGGAAGGGAAATTACAAGGGGCAGGGAAGCCTTAAAAACAATGAGCAAAACTAGTCACACCACGCCACCGCCCGTATCAAATACATAAAACTTAAAAGTTGAAAAGATGTAAATATACGCTAAGCGTATCGAATCCAGCCTATGAAGGGACAAAATATCTTTTTTTTTCTTTTAATTTATTTTAGCACTCATATAAGGTAAATATTATTAATTTATCCCTGTTCTTCAGCTAAGAACTGCATATTATTTTTGACTCGACGTTTACAATAATTGTTACGTGTTGTATTCACTTATTATATTTTCATAAATAAACATTATACATTCTCTTTACTTTTCGACAATGTTAATGTCTGTCCGAAGTTTGGTTCAATTATCTCCAATGATGATATATCTATAATTATATTTGGCCGACACTTATTAACAAAAATTTACTTAGTACAGATAAAGTAAACACTGGCTCATAGTTCTTGGTCTGAGTCTTTGATTTGAAATGTTCAGGAATATACATGAAAATTAACTTAGCACTTTGGCTCTGTATAGTAATCCAAAGGTTAGGTGTTCCTGGTGATGACTCTGGACGGCTTCACTGTCGGGATGAAGTTTCAAGCGGTGTCAGAACAGAATACAGTCTGGGTGAAGGTTGAGTGATGTGCTGCGCTGGGGCTGGAGTTGTCTTCGAGGGGTGTCAGGTCTGGGTACGGTCGGGGTCGAAGTTGATTGATATCTTCACGGTTGCTGCGGCTGCTGTCGAGTGGTCGATCTTCTGATTTATGTTATGGTGTTTCCTCCATGTCACGACAGTACGGTATGGTTAAAATCAAAAGACGCAAGTCCACCGTAAAATCAGTGCTTTCATTAATATACGATAAGTAATTCCAAGAAATGTTATTCACATGACCGTTCCATAGAGATGAAATTCAAAACAGATTTACGAAAAGTAACTTCACAACGAGTAATCAATATACCGGTATATATCTTGAATCCGACACAGTTATAGAGAATTTATGGTTAACAGTTCGTGTCTCTAGGACTCGTGCTCTATTATGACAATGTAAAATCAATAATGACATTTTTGATTAGAAAAAATAACAGTTTTCCACTTTCTTTAAACAAAATTAGAATTGGCATACACTTTACACAGCTGTAGAAAATATATCGTCAATGATTTCGTAGATCTCTCGACTGCTATTTCTCATAGGAGGTAAATATTCTACACAGTTTAGAGCTCAAAGCTGCCAAAGAGTTATTTCTGTGATAAGTCTCCTCTCTTTCTAAATCTGCCTGTCTTCGTGAGTTATAGGTGACTAAGTTTTCCGTCTCAACTTTTCATGACGACTATAGTATTGAGTACATTTTCACTCAGCTTAGCTCGCATATGATTGGCTGCTATCTTCACAACAAACATACAATGAAACAGTGTTCAGTCGTAATATGACTTCGGATTAGAATTCAAATAAGTATCTAGTTCAATAGATTATTTGATTAAAATACAATCTATAAGATCGTTATGTATAGATGACAAATGGCGTATGCTGACAATGACAATCATAAAAGGGCTTAAAGCTCTGAAGCTAAATAATTATTAACTTAATAACATTCGGTCGCAGAATGCAGGAAGAGAACTGCAAAATTGTAATGATTATTTCATCTTAAACAGTGACAGCTTCTTTTTCATTGTTTTATGAAAGCAGACAGCCAATCCTCAATCTTGATGGACCGATAAGACAAAAAAAAAAAAAAAAAAAATTATCTGATAACGTTTAGGTTAACGCACAAACAATCCTTCAAATTCTGAAGCTTATTTAGGAAGAAAAAAAAACAAAACAAAAAGCAAAAGGAAAAAAAAAAACCTAGCCAGAACACCTCGATGTGTTTACCAGCCTACCAAATCATGTAAGGATTTTAGTAGAGGACGGCTAGAAACAAAATTGTAAAGCGGTCACGGCATATGGAACTGAAAGAAGATTACATTTTACATAGAAAACAACCATGGTTTATTTATTTTAGCTCTAATCAATTTTATTTTTATCCAAAATAAAAGGAAAATGTTTGGGGTGTTTGTCATTGCCAATATAATGATGATGATGATTATGATGATGATGATGATAATAATAATAATAATAATAATAATAATAATAATAATAATAATAATAATAATAATAATAATAATAATAATAATAATAATAATAATAAGTATATTGAGTCTATCCATATCTATCAATTTTGAGCTAACAAAGTTTCCAACTTCTTTCTATTTTTGAACCCTGTTAATTCTAATAAGAAAGCTAATATCTAATCGACTTAGGCCTAGATTTGAACGTGATTGGCCTTGATCTAGTTATTTCATATCCCATCATATTCACATGTGTGCAACGTAACAAGAAGCTCAATTTGTGCGGCTCAAAACATCCTAAGGAAAGGTAGCGGATGCGCAGTCGACGAGGCTGTCCTACACTCGGCGCCATCTTGGTTGTTTTAGCTGGCTTGGCCCTCTTATTATATCGTCATAAAAGAATCTGTGATCTCCAGCTCCATGTTTCCGGTAAAGGCATTCATTTGAGTTTGCACACTACCAATCCACCCCTTTTTTTTTAAGAGAGAATTATTATTAAAAGAATTTATCAAAATAAAAAAAAATAATATATTTAATTCCTCATACGGTCTTTGTCAAAACGTAATTTTTTAAATAGAAAAATACCCCCCCCCCCCCCAAAAAAAAAACAACAAAAAAACAACCAAAAAACAAAAAACAGGAAGTAATAACAAGAAATCACCGCAACGCAGTTAATGCGAGATACAACATGGCGGTTGCATCACAGGGTTCCACAGTCGGTAAATGTTTTTTTTTTCTTTTATGAGCCCTCAGTTTGAAACACGGTGATATGTTACTTTAATGCAAAAATTGTGCGAAATTAGAAGTAAAGAATATGTTTTTCAACTTCAATGGTAGCCTTCAAATCAAGACTAATCCAGTCTAGATTCTAAACTCTATATTTAAACTAGATAATACAGATTACAGTGTCTTGTGACTACCGAGTTGTCCTCCAAATTTTGTTTTTCTACTTGGGTTTAAAACTCTAGATAAGTCATTGGGCTTAAAATTAATTTTGGTCTAGACCCAGATCTAGATCTAGATTCTTATTTCTAGGCTAGATTAGATAGAAATTTTTAGATATTTCTAGATCTGGATCTGGAGATTCAATTTCAAGCTCTCGAAAAGTACAGAGGCCTACATTTGATCCAGATATCATAATTTACCGTTCCAGAGTAAAATAGGGCCTACTGTCCAGTGGCATTCTTTTTATTTTTAAGCTTTTCTGTGAGAACTTAGAGTGCCTAGTTTTTATATCTTGTGTGGGACAAAGGTGGGGAAGATGGGCAAGTGGATCTCTAGTTTTGGTTTAATTAACTTATTAAGGGTAATTTTTTACTTCTACACCCACTCTACGCAGAGTGCTGTTTCTTGTCTTTCCGGTCGACCTTGACCCTGTGCGTACGTACTACTTTTTCGCAATTTTATGGACTGTTTGTAAAATGAATATTGGAAAAAAATGGGGGGGGACAACCCCCCCCCCCCCCCCCCTTAAATAATAAAAAAAATTCCGGCGGGGGGGACACCCCCCCCGCAACCCCCCCCTAAGTATTTATTTAATAAAAAAATGAGGGGGGGAATTCCCCCCCTCAACCCCCCCTGGTACGATCAAATCAAGGTGTAGATGACTCGGAAAGACAAGAAACAGCACATATTACAAAAAAAAAAATTACTATAACTACAGCTCTTACCTTTATAGGTATGATCCAGAAATGTTCCTTTAGAATCGGAGACGGAAAAACCACAACGCCGTCGCTTACTAGATTTAGGAATAACACTAGACTTCCTACAGCTCCAAACACGCTGATCCTCACGATAACTACACTGAGAAGAACAATCTGGACAAATAACTTCTGATGGTAAAACACTATGATCTCTTAAATATGTTAAAGCTCTAGCGTCGTTATTGTAAAATTCAGCAATAGCTTGAAAATAATCTAAAGAACACTTATCACAAGGAGCCATGAAGTAAGTCACAATCAATGAAGTAAGTGACAATCACGATCAATACACATTAGCTGTTGAGCCTCTGAGTAAAGACAATGAAATGACAGAATCAAGAGACGCGATCGATCAAAAGACGCGCCCTTAATTGCGCATGCCAATTAACGGTTGCGCATGCGCAAAGAGTAACTAAAAAGAAAGTAATACGCATGCGCGAAAGACGGAAGTAATTAATATGCAAAAAGGCACCTACCTCGAGCAAATCAGTACGGCAAAGTAGGTTAATAAAGAAGAAATAATCCATATTAAAAAGTGAAATATTTCAAAAACTATTTATTTGCGGCGAAAAAAACCTTCAGATGCATCTTCAGCACATCAAAATCTATCAGAAAAACATCATTTTGAATGCCGATGCGTTTGGGGTGTACAGGTAAAAAAATACCTAATTAAGAAGGGTTGGGGCTGCATTAGTAGAGAGAGAGTGACTGGATGGAGTTAAAACTGAGAATAACTACAGTGCACGTCAGTGTTGTGCAGTTGTAGGGTGAATTTGACCCTTGAGATGCAGTCTCTGTTCTACAAGAAGGTTAACTTCCCAAATGTTATCTGAAGAGTCATGATAGTTCTTATAATTTGGAGACCAAAGTTTGAAAAGTTTTGTTCCATGGACAGGAATTGAAAGTATGCAAAAAATAAGAAATGTTCATCTTTTAACTAAAGAACACTCTTACATTGCACATTAAATGAAATTTGAAGCTATAAATATAAATTTCAACACTCTTGACTATGACTAAGAGAGCTTATGTTTTCAAGATACATTCATAGCTGTCAACCAGTACGTTTAATACGTTTTTAGTCTGCATTGGGCTTTGGGGTACATCTGTTCATATCAGTGTTGAAAACTACGTAATCGGCAGTATCCCTCTAATTGGAGGTAAAAATACATGCTTAGTGAACTGCTCAAAGCTTGCAGCCATGGTGTATTTGTTAAAGTAATGATAAGAGAAAATGATGTAAAGTTTACAATAACTTATAAGTAACAGGTAAGCTTGTAAACATTTAATTAAGCTTATGTTGATAATATTAGTAACTGTACTTAATGGGCTACATCATCCACCAGGTTTGCAGCAACCTATTTTATTTATCTCGCTAAAATCTATATTTCCCTTTTCAAAAGTTTGCAGCTATCTACGTTCAAAAGAAATGTGCTCTACATCTACTCACACGCACAGTCAGGGAAACACTTGACATTCCTATTTCATCACTTTTTATTCTCGTGAAGTACACTAAGCACAAAATTCTTTTACAAATACATGAAGCCTTTCCTTCCTATATGGCCGGCAGGGTTCTCTAACTGTTTTGTCCTTCATTGCTGGCACAGTATACAGAATAACTAACAATGCCTCTCCTGAGCAAATGAACTACAGGTTTTTGTTTCACAATATCGAACTTCAACTATCCTCTAGCTAGCCTTATGATTTTTCCAAGTTGGGCAATCATTGTCTTGAATTTATTCTGAATCTCCTTGATTTCAGTGCTATATTGGTGAAAATTTTGAGTCTGATGTGTGTGTGTGTGTGTGTGTGTGAGAGAGTTTTTGGGGGGAGGGGCAGCAAGAGCTGTTGGTGCATTCTATTCCTAAAAAATGATCACTGGTCAATTAATTTTCATTTCATTAAGGCTACCATAAATGAAACCATTTTCATGGATAGGATTAAGCGCTGGGCGAAAATTTTGCACATCAAACCCTATTCTAGTAGATGTGATTTCTGATATGCCTCAAACGCTGCATTAGCAAACGTTTCTATTGATGCACTTCTGCATACTGTTCACTTGACTCTGCGGAGTATATGTTCAGAAATTTTACTTAGGGTTCTGCTTCTACTAATTCTAAACAGACACTATCACTGTTTCTCATTGGGTACCATATGGTAGTCAAGGTTATCTTCTTATGAAGCTGATGTTGCCTGGGAACATTTCTAGAAAAATGTGTAGTTAGAAAAGATTCAGCCTTCTACTGATTTGAAATTAAGTTTAACAATATCATGTCCTTTCATCAAACTTAAAACTTTCCTTTTTTTATTTCTTGCAAATTTTAAAATTCATTCTGGGAATGAAGTTTTTTAAAATTTGAATTTGAAACAATTCAATCACTGCTAAGTGTTATCGTTGAATTATGATTTTATTATACCTGATTAATTATGAGTTTGTAACTGTGGACAAATATTGATATTGTTGAATTATAATTTTACACTACCAGACAGGTTATGACATTTTGTCATCTTTGTGTAGTTTGTATAGTTTATAATTTTGAACTTTGACATTTGCCAGCAGATGCTAGAATGTTTAGAATTTCTAAAGCTTCTTTTTTTTTTTCTTTTCTCAGTTGTCCCAAGAAATTTCAAGCTTTTAGAAGAGTTGGAAGCTGGGCAAAAAGGTGTTTCAGATGGGACCATAAGCTGGGGCCTAGTAGATGACACTGACATGACTCTAACAGAATGGCAGTGTGTTATTATAGGACCTCAAAGGGTAAGACATTTTTCCTCTTAGAGGTATGAGGTAGAAACTACCAATACACTAAAAGACGTTGTTAGACTCTTTCATAACTGATAATTGGGAAATAGAGAGCTAAGCAGAATTTTATTACCCTGTCAGGTTCTCAGACCTGCCAACATTACAGTTTCACCGCAATTTATTATGTCAACAAATTACGGCGAACAAACTTGAACATTAGGGTTACTTTTTCGTTCTGATTGTTTTGCTTTGTGGTGCAATTATAGAATATTTATTGTTTTCTCTTTTTCTTTTAGGTTTTCAAGTTTAAATTAGCAGTCACTACTAAATTATGCCATTATCTGGCTTAATCTTCAGCCAGCTTTGTTCAGTAGCGAAGCAGTATGTGTGTCTTCTATTTGATCCACTGTTGGCTTTTTTTGTTACACTCATTAGTTCTCTTCTTGTGACAACTGTGTGTTTTCCACTAATACTGAGCCAATAAAGAATCATTTGCCAGGAGTTAAGGTCAAGCTTCTCAATCTCATTGTTTCCATTGATAGTTCCTGAGTCAGACATGTCCACTTCAATTTGCACTTGAATTGTCATCCAAATCTTATTCAATGAGGAATATATCTAGATTTATATCTTTAAAAAAAAAATAATAGTGTTTTCCCAGGTTTTTTAATGACAGGATTCTAGAATCCATAGTTACTTATGCCTACTTTGAAATTTAGATCTAGATCTAAAATTAACCCTAGATCACTGTTTCTATCTAATCTTGATCTAGCTCTTGTCTAAATGCTTACACAGAATTTTTTATTGGCGTTTTTTCATTTATTTGTTTTTACTCCAAACTCCAACACCTTAGTCATCTATCTTGGAATAGGATAAATTATAAAACTTTATTCAGTAATTTCGAATCCTGTCGGGTCTGACACAGGCTAAATTTGTATAGCCTACTCTACAGGCCTAGATATAAATCATTGTAAAATTTTGTTTTATTAAAACTTAATTTTAATTAAACCTAGAGTATGCGGTATTATTGCAAATATTGGCCCAACTCACCCTAAGTTTTAAAATTGGATTTTTTCTTAATGAGTTTGATATGCCTGACACGAATATGCAGGTTTTATTCATTGCAAATAAATACTTTTCAAGATATAAGTATTTTTGTTTTGCTCTAAAATCCCATTAATCTACAAGTTCTGATTTCGTCGGGAAACACTCATTTGTGAAGCCCGACGTGAGGTGGGCTGATATCTGTAATTTTACCAAGTATGTTTTTGTTGTTGTAGTTTTTATTCGTAAATGTTGATTGTCTGATGATTACTCCGAAATGTTAAAAATTACTCTTTAGTGAAGGTTGGCAGGTCTGGGTTCCCAAATTGAGGTTCTTGCAAAATCTACTCAAGTATTGACTTCAGTTTTTTATTTTGTTTTTCATTCATTGAAACAGAACTTACACATGATTTTATGGTTTACTTTTTATCCTTTGTTAGATTTAAATGCTGTTCGAGAATAAATAGTTACAGGTTCAAGTTAAAATGATGAGTCAGGCACCCATTTTGCTGTTCTGTTTTCAGAAATAATTCTTTGTAGTGTTCTTTATCTTTTAAAGTTGTGCACTTCCCATTTTTTGTGTTCATTTAAGTGATCACTTTTACTTTCAAAAAAGGGAAATGTATTTGATTTGTAAATGCACTTTTCTCAAAATTGTTTACACATATTTTTTTCTCTGAACAAAGCTTGCATGCATGTAATTTTCATGCTGGTTATTTTGCTTCTGCAACTCTTTGAATACGCTTGAAATTTTCTTATCATCATGCCAAAGAAGTGCTGATAAAATTCCAATAGATTATTGTAGCATTGCAATCATGTATATGGCTCGGATGTAAGTGAAGTGATGAAAAGACTGGAATTTATTCTGGGAGGATTTTAGTTGTAAATTAATATAATTTTCTTTTAAATTATCAGCTCCTTTTGTAAACCTAATATTTCAGGGTGTATTATACCTACTAAATCAAATGCCTTTGAACGTTTTTTTTCCAGACAAGCTTCGAAAATAGGATATACCAAATTCGAGTGAAATGTGGTGACAAGTATCCAAACGTTCCTCCACAAGCTCGATTTGTCACCAGAATTTTCATCAGTGGAGTTAATAAAGAGACTGGAGTGGTATGTAGTTAAAATTTAGTACTGTGTATTTTTTATGCTTTTGTTCAATATTTTTGATTTAACCTATTCCAAGATTGCTATTTAATCAATGTAGTCTATATGTGTGGTGGCCTGCAATTTTTAGGCTCAATGACTAATTTCCAACATGAACCTAAAAATCCCAGGCCACCACATATATGTCTTCAGACCTCTCTAATTACAGAGATGCAGTTTTTTTTTAAATATTTCTTTAAGCATAAATAAATTTCCTAAGTTTTACCATTTCTTTTTAAACATCAAAGGGAAGTCAAATACCAATAGAAACGAGAGAAATGACTGCAAGAAGTTAAAAAGTGATGGGCCAGAATTGGGATTGAATAGTTTGGCCTGGGTTACCTCCAGCTTTATTTTGCATTAATGAGGTTGTAAGGCCAGGTGCATTGCTGTTTAACATAGATGATCATGACCTTCCATGCATCTCTGTTACTTGTTGCTTTTAGTGCACATGCCATTTGTTCATTATTTTGCTTCTTTGCTAGTCATCCAAAATCTTTTCTGATGTTTTCCCGGTGCTGCGTTTGTCTTCAATCATTCCAGTTGTCACAAGATGTTCTAGTGTCTCTCTTCTCATCACATGGCCAAAAAAACTTTGCTTGGCATTTTATTATGTGTTTTATCTATGAGTGATCACGTTGTTTCAGCCTCTTGTAACACTGTTTCGTTTGACTTCTTTGCATTCCATGAAATTTGTAGCATTGAACCACATTCCAGTTTCTTTCGAAGCTGTTTTCAAATTATCCAGGCCTTGCATCCATACATCAGGATGGGTTCAATATAACACCAAAGGGCTCTTCTTCTTGTGTGGATGTTTTGCGTTATTCTTGATGCAATTTCAGTGTTGTTGCATCCATTGCTTCATATTAAAGTACCCACATATTTGAAATCATCCCCTTGCTTGAGTTTATTTCCCTTGATAAAGATGTTGATTGGTGGACACTCCTTGTTTAGATAGACTGCCATTAATTCTGTCTTTTTGCTGTTCAGTTCCAACCCTTTCTTTATGCTTTCTCCTTCATCGATATCTAATAATCTTTCAAGTCTTTATTTTTTTTATTTTCAGTGTCATAAGCGTAACTCAAGTTGTTTACTTTGTGCCCTCCTCCTTTAATTCCTGGATATCGTTCTAGGATTCATATAATTATTTCACAATAGGGAGAGAAAAGATTTGGGGAAAGCATATCATTGTCTGACACATCGCTTTATTTTTTTCAAATGAGATGATTTATTCAGCTCACATTGCTGCTGTCTTTTCTTCTTATATCAACATGCTCTGGAAAGAAAGAATTATATTGATAAATAAAAGTACAAATATAAAGACAGAAAAATACCAACAACGAAGGCAAACAGGAAAATTCTAAGTGAAAGAGGGAAATCAAGGTCAATGTATTGAATAAAGCCCTCAATTTTCTCCCTTGTTAATTTCCGTGTGAAAAAAATGTGTATTGTTTCGCTTTTTCCTGTTTTAGCCAAGGGTAATTTTATTGTCAACATGAGTTAACAGTTGGATCTACATCTCAATGCTAAAGATTTTGCTTCCCGTGGTTGTTAAATCATAAATGTGACAATTGTAGGGTAAGTTTAACAGTTGATTGCTGAATAGTCAAAAGTGTGGTTTTTTGAATGTCCTTTTGTGCAAGATTGAAGAAAGGTTATCATTGCTAAGATGGAACAATGAAACCCTTTCCACATTGCGACATGTCTTAGCTCACAAAATGAATCAGGCTTAGCTCTAGTTTTGGCCCCGCCCACATCAGACAGTAAGAAACGTCATCGTGTCAAACCTCTGACACACACTGTCTCAGTTTCTGGGCAATTAACTCTGGCAAGAGAGTCACTGAGTTTTTGCTGTGGAGCGTGGCAGTAGTGCCCAGACAGTGTCCATTGATTGGCACCTCGTCACTCGTCTGACTGGGCAATGTGGAGGAGGCCAAATCCAGATCTAGACCTGATAGAATGCCAAGAGATTGATGCTTGAAGTTTGATTGAACTTAGAAAGTGTCGATAGAATGATTGGTAGACCTACTGGGATTGGAGAAATCTGGCCCAGTGTAGAAAAAGACCTTCTCAGTATCGTCACTGCTGAATTTGATAAGTAGAATAAATGGGGGTCAGCATAAAGTAGTGAGATTTTTTTCCTTTTAACTTTTGCTTTCTTTTTGGACTTGGCTAAAACTTGTATCAGTGTGTTGATAAAGCGGAGTAGCAGAAAAAAAGTTATGAGAATTTTTTACTAAGTAAATTGAGGTAAGAATTTAGTATTTGGGAAAAAATGTCAGTTAAAAGGCTGTCAATCTATATTGGTTGTACTGTACTAGGGACAGTGTATTTTAATCCTATAATTTTTGTTGCATATGCATTGCATCTCTGAATGAATAGGGCTTCTTGAGCTTTGGCTATGACAGTTATGCACCTTTTTATGTCTATCCTCCCTCCCCCCCCCTTCTCTCTCTCTGTGTAGCTATCAGCTCTCTCTTTCTTTCAAAAGACATGGGATCATATCGTGGATGAGTTGTATCAAACACTCAGACACCACACAGTTGGATTGTTAAATTAAAAAAGAAATGTTGACTTTAATATATATTAGGTATCTTTGTCCAGTTCAGTGTCTCATCATCACCCATTTTCCTATTTCTTTTGGGTAGGTAGAGCCACGTAAAATTGAAGCTTTTTGGAACCCAATCACCAGTAACATCAAGCAGCTGCTGCATATCATAAGAGATTGGATGTTAGCAAAAGAAAATAGAATTTCACAACCCCCTGAAGGATCAACATATTGAGAAATCGCAGAATTTTTCATGATGATGGATGCCTCAAGGTAATTTGGTGCTATGCAAAGTTTTTTTTAAATTAGGATTGTTGACAATGTTAAATAAATGCATAGATATTATTTCTGAGCCAACAACCTCTTTCAGTGAGTCAGCTTTAAGGCAATAACTTGTGCACACACCTAGGGGGAATTTTTGTTTTTGAATGTGGAATCCGCTTAAAGTCAACACCTTGGGACCAAAAAAAAAGTGTTGACTTTATGATGTTATCCATTCCAGGAAACAAGTCCAAAAATTCATGTTATAAAACCGGTTGTCTCCCTTTTGTTATTTATGATAGTGGTCTCCCTTCTCAGTGTCTCCATTTTGTTACTTGTAGCTATAGTGTGGTAAATTTGTACAAGTTATTTACATAAAGAGAAAACTACACAAGTCTGTAAAGAGGTTTATTTAAACAACTTGATGTACTACACACAAAAAACACAAAATGTGCGTACATACCTACAATTCTTGCTAGAATTTTTCAGCTTTACCCTCTTTTAATATGGGCTTGGGACCATCATTACTTTTGTTTTGTTTTCTCACACACACACATAAAACTGGCCTGATCAAAATTGAAAAAAAATTGTTTAGTATTATTGGAGGCTCTGAAAAGGATGCTACTGGTTAAGACCAGCGGCAGTGGGGAGAAAACTACACTGTTTGCCTCAAATGATGCGAACCCAAGATAAGTTCTAGACACACTCAGCTTCCATCTCACCCACCCTCTTTGCACCTTTCTTTGTTAATTTCACAACCGCGCAAGACCACACTAACTTAGTTAGGCCTTGTTAAGCAAGATATTAATACACAGTGACTTACGGACTGTATTCGGTTTACAAAGATCTATATCCCGCCCACGCATCCCTATGCATCCCTGTTTTGATGTGTTTACCCATAGTGATTTATGAGCAAGAAGCTAGCTATTGTACAAGATGCTTTTAAAACTATTTTACTGAGACCAAAATCTCAGCTAAGTTAAAATGTCGTTGCGTGCATTTTTGGAGTTAAATTGATTAAAGAGAAACAGCTAAATTTCCTAACCCTTCTCAAAATTTGGAATAACTAATCAAATAATGTTTCAGAAGATAGCTTTACATATTTTTTCAAATACATTATCATAAAAAGCACAGCTAAAGGGTCAGTAGACCGCAGGAAGGGTAGGATAAATACAAAGCTCTAACTTCTTGAGAAGGTTACTACATAATATCAAAAGGATTGCTTGCAATTCTGGGGAAAAAGGCACGTCTCTTTATGATCTACAGAAATTCTCGAGATGATTATCAGTATGTAGCAAGGTTTACCTTTATCGTTTTATATTTTCACCTTTTCTTCTTTTTTTTTTTACTCCTTAGGCTCAATGTATCCAGCAAAAGTATGTGCAAAAGTATTTAAATTCACCAGTGGCATTTGACACCCAAGTACACAACATGTGGATTTGTGGCTGGTGGATATGGTTTCCATAACATATTTGTTTTCTCCTTTCCTTGTATGCATTCACTTTTTGTTTTGTTTGAATGTTGATACATAAGACAGTTTGCCAGCAGCTTTGGTGTGGTTCTATATGTTAAGCATTATTTTTGCTTAGGGTCTCTTCCTGTTTTTCTCTTTGCAGCTCTACAATTTCCAGTTGCAGAGGCAAAGACTGGCATTTTATATGAATATAATATGATGCCTTTAGTTCAATTGCCATGAGTTAGAATTTAAATGGCCATGCACTCTATCTAAGCATCTATTCTATATAAATTACTAGTCTCTCTTTATTGATGCAACATAGAAGTACTTGTACAAGCTCTTTATCATGTATATGTGAGAGTCTGAATCATCAGTCTGTATATATGTTTTCGATATCTGGCTGAGTATGTTTGAAAGAGATTGAAAGAACTGGGGTTAGATTTTGCTTATGCTTTTGGTTTGAGAAGCTGAAAAGCTTCATAGAAACATTATTGCAGTGGCTGGTGATTAAAAATTGTGACCTATCAACTTTTGTACCAATTATAATTTTTTTTTTCTGTTATGCTTAGTACTTTTTTATCTTAAGTAGTGGAGGCAAATTTTTGTTTAGCTCTTAAGTTTCGGGAGAAAGTAAAAACTGTACTTTTTCATGTCATATGTTGATTGTTTAAATCTAGTTTTGAAATTTTCTTATTTGTGTGATAACAACCATTGTTTATCTCTGCCTGGTTTTTGTTATTACAATATTTGTTACATTTGTTCATGTTTTGAAACACAATGTAGTATAGAACTTAGAATAATATCTTTCAAAATTGTAAGTAAAGAAATAACTTTTTTTTAATTACTGTATATCAAGTATAATTTTCTACAAAAGTTTTTTTGGTTAAATTAGTTGCACTTGCTCTGTATATTGTTGCCTCAAATTTTTTTACAACTTAATTCTAGCTTAGAATAATTTGAATTTATCCAACATGAACAATGTTTTACTTCTACTTGGCTATGAATTGAATTAAATGAAACAATCACTGATGGGTCTCTATTTTTCTTTTTATTTGGAGTGAAGCAAATGTTAAACTGAAATAATGACTGTAAAAAGCATTCTGATTTAACAAAAAAATTAATCAACAATAATGTTAATTATAGTATGAATTGTGACAATTGCAATTTTGATTTGGAAATGTACTTTAGTTAGACGTTTTGCTTTAAAGTTTTTCAAAACTTGTCGATACTAATTGCTGTTACTAATAAAACCTTATTCATTTTAATAATACATGTAATTTAGATGTTTACCCAGTTGCATAAAGCATCAATATAAGTAGCCAAGGCTTTTGATGTGGTTTCATTAGTTTTGATAAAAATCATCAACCTAATAATTGAGTTTTTGATAGGCATATATCTAGATGTGTAATAATAGGATTAATTACTTGCTGTTTTTAGGATAAATTTGATAATAACTAAGTAGCCTCACAAACTAAACTCTGATTAGTCCAAAAGATATATAACCTGAGGGATCCGTTCATTGAGAGGCAAGTAATCATCTTACTTCTTAAGATAAGAATTGCAGTTCTTTGTATGCATTTGCATTTTTTTTTATACCCTCAATTTGTATTTTCAGGCTTTTGGTGCTTCTGTTGGTATTGAACCATCAGTTTAAGAACATAAAAAGTGTAACCAATCAAATCATAGTATTCTTTAGAAATTCATTCTCTGCAATCCTGAAACTTAAAATTTAGTGCCTATGAATATGGACAATGTAGAACTGAAGTAGAGATCCTAGAGGCGGGAATACCTGGTTTTGTCAAGCTGCAAGAATATGAATAGAAAATGATAATCAAAGGACATTTAAAAGTTATAAAATACGTCTTGGTATTCCACATGGTAATGATATTTGAGAAAATAATAAAATGAAACTGAATTAGGTCACAGATCATTGCAAACACTCTCTTTTTTAGACCTGCTGTTGAAAAAAAAAAGCTGAACTCGTAGTTACACTGATCTGCTTCTTTCATATAGGCTGTGTGTCTTCTGTTTGAATTTAATGTCTCTTTTACCACACATTTTTAGTTTTTATGTGCCCTTCTTAAAATGGTTGAACTAAGATTATATTAAACTTATTCATTCGTTTCAATTGTAGTAGATTCTACCACCGTCCGAAAATTCATAAAGTGTGTTTTGGAAAAAGTGTAGGTAAATGATAATATATGTTCATGTTCATGATAGACCAAGTGACAAAAATAGTTCAAACTTAAAATTTAGTGCCTATGAATATGGACAATGGAGAACTGAAATAGAGATTCTAGAGGCGGGAATACCTGGTTTTGTTAAGCTGCAAGAATATGAATAGAAAATGATAAAGGACATTTAAAAGTTATAAAAATACATATAGTCTTGGTATTCCACATGATAATGATATTTGAGGAAATAATAAAATGAAACTGAATTAGGTCACAGATCATTGCAAACACTCTCTTATTTAGATCTGCTGTTGAAAAAAAAAAACCTGAACTCGTAGTTACACTGATCTGCTTCTTTCATATAGGCTGTGTGTCTTCTGTTTGAATTTAATGTCTCTTTTACCACACATTTTTAGTTTTTATGTGCCCTTCTTAAAATGGTTGAACTAAGATTATATTAAACTTATTCATTCATTTCAATTGTAGTAGATTCTACCACTGTCAGAAAATTCATAAAGGGTGTTTTGGAAAAAGTGTAGGTAAATGATAATACATGTTCATGTTCATGATAGACCAAGTGACAAAAATAGTTCAGGAAGCAGCAAAAGCTACCTAGTGATGAGAATTCTCCTAATTAAACTAAAAAAATGACTACGGGGTCTTAACCAATTCATTATGGATTTGTTCCTATTTCAAATCAAAATTTTTTTACAAATTGACTCTGTCATCTAAATTCTTTTCTTGGTGAGCTCCCCTGTAACTACATGCCCGATACAGATCTTTTTGTATGGGGTATCATGTGCAGATATGCAGCATTTTAAGCTTTTTCTTTATATTGTGTGCTTAACCACATTTTTTTTTTAACCTTTATCTTTATTGTTAAGTGCAAAGGGTGCATATATTTTTATTTCTTTCCAGAAAACTAAAAATCAGTCTCTTCCAACCTACCAAGATGTTTCAGGTGATAAGGCACTTTTATGGTAGTCCAACAGTGTCTAGCATTACGTTTTATTTAGGAGTTGTTCTAACATTAGTACAATGGGTCTTGTTAGCCATGTAAGCTTGAAACTTATTGTGGAAGTTAAAATTTTGACATAAATGACTATTAAGATTATAGAGTGATCAAGTAATTAACTTTTCTCCCCAACTTTACTTGCTAGTGCTGAAGATACAAGCATTAAGGATGATTTTTGGATGAATTGTGTGCAGCCATTTCTTACCCACCCACTGGGATTAACACTAATCTAGATTTTAAACTCTAAACAGCAGTAAAATGTGCCACTTGAGAGATGGCGAGAAACTGATCCCTCGATATTGTACAGCTCCTAATGCTGTACTTTTGATTCTCATATTAAAGACTTTAAATGCAAAGACAATGAAGACAGCAAATCATTTTAACACTGTGGCTTACAGTTCTATCCAAAAACAATACATGTATAAATCACAATTTTCCACCCAATATAGTTACAGAACTAGTATAGATAAAATACTGAAGGCGTTTAAGAAAGATCTCATCAAACACTGGGCGCAGAAAATATGAGACATCTACTAACTGTGGCTGCTTAATAATAGTATTTCCTTGCTTCTCAAAGTTTTCAAGCATGACAGCAGGAAGGCAAAGGCAAGAGACTAATCTCTCTGCAAAGTTAAAAAAGCCTTTGTAAGGTGTGTGCACACAGTAACATTTGCTTTTCATGTTTTCTTAAGATCTTCTGTTCTCTAGGGGGGAAAAACGGCTGGTGGTGTTGAGCTATAGTCAGACTCCTACTTACTGGATGTTGTCAACAGGCATTTAGGTGGGACAGAAAAAAGGAGTTAAGATTCTTTATATATTAATTCATAATCTGCTTCTTTGAAAACCCGATATACAAGGCATGGTGCAACCACACAAAATCTCTGTTAAATTAGAATCATATAAAGAATGATTTACAAATTTTTTTATTTTCTTGCAACATGAGTTAAACCCTTGAATAAAGGACATCCCAACAGGTGTTCGGGGCTCCATCTTCTCTCAGTCCAAGTATTGGTCAATTTTTCTTAAAGAATGGAGAAAAGGCACAAGCTTGATTGACGTCATTCGCATTTGACAATCTGGCTGACAAACTTTCATTGAGAGTGGGCTGCCGATATCTTTTCTTTGTGTTTGATCAATTGATGATAATATGGATGAATCCATGCGGATGTTGAATTGCCAGCATGTCTGCTTTTTTTTTGAATGGCCTGAATTATTTCATATTTCTTCTCTATTGAAAGGCATTTCCTTTTTCAATTGTTGCCAGCAGTAGCCATTATGGGCAGAATCAATTAGAATAACTAAACAAAAACCTGAAAATTTAAGTTTAGATCCAGTCTGTACAACTTTTTTTTTTACCACAATCAGAGAGAGAGAGAGAGAGAGAGAGATATTATTCTTTCAGCTACTTGCCACGAGCCATGTGTCGATAAAATGGATGACTGACATCGTGGGGCATCAACCCCTACTCCCTTTTTCCCCCCGCTAGCAGACAAGAATGATTGTGGCATTGCATCCTCCCCCACATCCTAGCGGGTGGGATGGCAAGACAACAAGGGGATTGATTGATGCTGTTAGTAAAGCTTGCTCGACACTTTCTGGCTGGGAGTAATGGTGAGGCATGCAACCGAAAAAAGTCCTGCCGTACACCAGTGTTAAAACTGATCTTATCATCCCTGCTATAACTGATTATGCCTGATGAATCCCTGTTATTATTTTTAAATTTTAATAGAAACAAGGATAAGGGAATAAATATGGGTTGAAAAAAAGATGCATCTCTGGGATGAACATACAAATACAATGTATACCACAAAATACCCTCGGCACACACACTGCCACGAGTAAGCCAACCTATTACCTGGGCATTGAGTTTCTGTAATGTGAAGAAATTAAAATATTTTCTACCTCAATTGTAGACTGCTTTTTCCAACTCTTCCTTCTCTGTCCAAGTTGGATAGTGAGAGGACGAAATAATCGTCAATGACCTGATTCAGGAGCTAGAGGATAGGAAATTCATTACTTCCCATTTCAAAGGTCTGCCCTTTATAATGTTTAGTGCGGTCTCCCAGGTACAAGGACCCTTGAAGTCCAAGACTGTAAATTTACCAAAACCTCCAAAGCAATGATACCGGTATATACAAAATTCATATCCATGAGGATTTCTTTGCTGTCTAGATAGTTAACTTGTGTGTGAACGGTGCTAATTTTTTAATAATGCAGTACAGTAATGTTATACATATAACTCTTGAGGACTAGAATTTGATAATACTGCTCAACTCAGAAAGTGTTGCTAAGAATCAATGAGAGAGGGTATGAATTGTAAAAATGACGAAAAAGGCTATTGCTCCTCCCTGATCACAGTAATTGGAGAAATAGCCCCGATTGTAGGTCTTGGTACTGCAGTGGTATGCTTGCGAGCTGCTGAATATGGTTGCTTGTTAATACAAGTCAGGAAGATTTGAAAATTAGAGCTCCTAATGGTTTACACAGTGCTAAGTGTATAATTCAAAGGACATGTTTAGCCAAATGCCTCAGCTTTGCAATTGCATGGATGGCAATTCCACTCACTTTAGTAAAACATGAATGTTCTTGAATTTATGGCTGGTCTCTTAGGCATAGTCTCTCTGTTATGTCATACAAAACTCAAAGCATCTAGATAGACAATACAGCAGCCGTATTCTAGATAAATAAAATTGATGGCTTTCACTCTTTGAGGTGTAATGAAATAGGAGGCCTGGGTCACCCTCTTTTGGATTATAACTTTAGCTGTGATCCTTCCTCTGCTCTATTTTGATAGTAAGGAATAACCATGTACCTCCATAGGAAACTTTACATTACAAGTGTAAAGCCTAGCAACCGAAAAGAACCAAATTAAAAGCTAGAATTCTATTTAAAATGATTGCAAACAAATTGGAATATTTTTAAAAATTGTTTGACCACCATTAATACAAATAATATTATACATTTATAGTTTGACTTTGGTGACAAAAATGAAAAAAAAAAAAAAAAAGACATTTTTCATAAAGAGACTGGTTTTATTCACTTGAATAAGCTCTAAATTGCTTTAATTAGTTCTAAGTTTGTAATAGGGCTAAATAATCAGTAGACGGTGATTTACAAATTAACTGAGTACCAGCTTATTATGGACTTACAGAATAGAGATTTAGATCTATGGGATTATAGTATAAAGGATGAGAGGAAGACCTTCTTTGTGGAGAGAAAGGTATTTTTATTTAAATACATGTTTAGTGCCCTCCTCTTAATTTGATGTACAAAAAAAAGTCCCAAATAAATTTCTCCTATCAGTACTAAAATTCTCCTGCTCATCGACATTTTTATCTGCTAATTTCACCTAGTTTGATGGAATTTCCACTATGTTTCGGTATCAATCATCCAAATTGCCAATTAATTTTTAGCCTAGCCTCATGAGTTAGATCAAAGATCTGTAGTGAGTGTATCAGTGCAATTCAAGACATGCATTTGTGTGAGAAGAAAAAGGAAGGGGTGTTGGATGCGCAGGGAAGACTGTAAAGAGACAAGCACCAGTGTGTGTGTGTGTGTGTGTGTGTGTGTGCATGGTCTTGCTCACACAGCGTTTGGGAATAGGTGAGAGATGAGGTGGGGAACTGGACTGTGACTGGCCTGTCGTGTGGGAAGGGGAGGGGAGGGGATATGCAATGGTTCTAGATTTAGTTATGGGATGGGTTTTAATAGTGCTATTGAAAGTAAGACTGCAAACCCAAAAAAATCATTATACAGTTTGTAAATTTTAATACTATGATGTACTAATTTGACTTTCTCTCAATTTGACGAAATTTTAATGGTCCCTTCAATGTCGATTTATTAGGTGTACACTGTATTTAATTTGCTCTGTGGCTAAAACTGGAAAATCTTTTTCTCTGTCTACTATCCCTGACTCTTTCAGTCTCATGTCTGTTTATCTACCTGCTCACTCCTGTCTTCTCTTTCTGTCTATCTGCTCACTCTTGCCTTCCCTTTCTAACTGCCTGTGTTTGTTGTTCTCATGTTTTCTCTCTCTCTCCCATCTTTCACAGTATAGGTTATTGATAGGTCAAGTAATGCTTTGTTATTATTTAGGCTTCAAGTTCAAGTTCAACTGAATGTATATATTTGAGTAGGCAAATGCACAAATGAGAAAGTGATATACATGTGAAGGTAGAAGATACAGATGTTGTTCAGAAAGGGATGGAACATGCACTGTTATGTAAACATTTACTTTTAATGCAAATTTAAAATGATAGCTGAGTTAAAAAAAAATAACCCAAGCAGATTTGTGAATGTTCATAATTATTGAGCATGAAATTTTCTAAGTTAAAAGATCCCATCAGGTCCAGATCTAAACATGTTCCACAATATTCAAGACCTTTAACTTATTGTTATTATTTATTTTTAATTAAAATAAAATTTTATATGAAGTTTAGAAACATGCTCAAGTTGATCAGGGACCTCCAGCCTTTGACCAGATCTTCAGCCCATTATTGCTTTTGCACACCTAGATTTCAACTTGATTTATCCATCTAGATTAGGATCTAACTTAACCAAAGCCTCATCTAGATCTATATCTTGATCTGAAGTAAATAAATGAATCAACATGTGCATCTACATTTAGAATTAGCAAAGCCAGGCTGATTAGGGTCAACAGCTTAGATCAGCTATCTTCATCAAATATTAAGCTAAGAACTGCAGTAGTTGTACTACTATTACTAGAAATATCTAGATTGGCGATTCATAAAATTGTTTCACGCAAGAGACAGTCTCCTTATTATTAATATTATATAGGCCACTAGCTTATGACTGAGGTATGAGATGATGCAGTTGAAAATTTTTATTTGTTTTGTGCACCCAAAGTCTTGGGTTCTAGCCTGAACATAGTCGTGATATAGGAGAAACCTGAACTTTTATTATGTGCCGTCCTACCTGTCATTCCGAACTATGGGTTAATCATTTGTTCTGCCCATCATTTAACAATCACTCCGAACGCCTGTCTATACTGTAGGGTAAACCAGACAGGTTTACAGCGAGGCTACTTTTTTATACCAGTTTCCTTGGTTGGCTGGCTCTGAGCCTTGGCGGGCTTTGCATATTTCTGACTCGGAGAAAAGAAGCCGTAACTGCACCTGTATTTACTTCACTTTTTAGATTCGCTGATTTAACTCAATTTTGAAAAGGTACATAAAAATAACACATGTTGTGTTCGTGGACAAAAAGCAGTTTATATTGGAGGATTCATTTTTAGAAGATCTTAATTTTTTTTTTGCCATCCATATGTCTCGCGGCCAGTCAAAATGAGACGGAAGTCGCGGTGGCTCATTATGAGAAATAGGCCTCTAAAGGTTGGAATCGAGTATTTTATGCAAAAAAATTTTTTTTGCTCATTTGAAACGTGGGCCATTTCTGAATCGTTTGGTACGCACAGGACCCCCAAAGTCGGCATTTTTATGCATAAAAATAATTTTTCAAGATACCACCATTGTAAAAAAAAAAACCAGCTCTGAAATAAAATACGAAATTTTTGGTCTTTTCCTTACGCCTGCATCTGTATGTTTCAAACTTGGACACAGCGTATTATATATCGTTGGAAAGGTCTTTTAAAAAGCTATTCGAATATGTCCATATTTTGGCTCTTCTTTTGAAATTCAACCAATGGGAATGTTTTTAAGAACGTAAACAACGTAAGGTATGGTTGCTATGCAAAAAAGGTGGTGAAAGTAGGTCAACCTTTAAAGGCGTTTTTCTCAGAATTTTCACTTCCTATATGGGGGCTATATCAGTATCTTTAAAAAGCAATATCTCCGCACACAATTGAGATAGACACTTAATTTTTGCGACAACTTTTAGGGTATTTTATAAGGTTTCTTTTAATACCAATATCTCTATGACCCCAAAATTCGACTTCAGACTCATTTTGAAGGGTTGCAAGACATATACTGACTTCTGTTAAAAAATATTAAATAAAAAACGATCTGTTTGGTCCAAAATGGCTTTTGAAGAGAACACAGTATACCCTTTTAAATATTTTGAAAGAACTTCGGCTATGCCCATATTTCAAGAGAGAGAGAGAGAGAGAGAGAGAGAGAGAGAGAGAGAGAGAGAGAGAGAGAGAGAGAGAGAGAGAGAGAGACAGAGAGAGAGAGAGAGAGAGAGAGAGAGAGAGAGAGAGACAGAGAGAGAGAGACAGAGAGAGAGAGAGAGAGAGAGAGAGAGATAAGGAAGTGGTTACTAAAAATTAAAATCATCTTTCAAAATAATGATTAAAAAACACAAGCATTTTCACAAATTATAATAAGCTGAATCTGAATTTGCTAATAGATGTGGGCACAGACACCGCCAGCCATGCCGCGGCGATCGAATAACTGCGCCAAAATATCAAGCATGTTGGATTCGTCGGGTGGTGTGATAGTGATCCCATGAAGTGATGAAAAACTATGAGATTTTCTTGTCCACACTGTCAGATCCACTTCACGGGCCGACCCAATGGGCGCCTCTTAGGTACCCAATAGTTCGCAGTGACAATGTGGACAGCGCTTTAGACAAAATCAAAAACAAAAGAAACATCTGTCTCCAAAAAGAATATAACAAAAAAAAGAAAAGAGCAAAAATGAAAATTAATGATGTAACTGTAAGTGGAACTGGAATATTGTAAAAACCCTATGGCTGCTGGGTGGAAGAGGCCAAACTGTGAAGCTGCAACGTTTAAATGTCACCATCAGATATCCACTAATGTGGAGAGCACCATACTGGAAATACTTTCCTTGCAACAATTGCTTAAACTTTCTAGAGCACATGCAAACATATTGTTTGCAGCTTCTCTCAAAGGAAAATGACTTTAAAAGAAATAACTAGCAAGAGCCACCTTGAACTTACATTAGTTTTTATTTCAATTTTTTTCACCGTTTGCTTATACAATAAATTGAATAATTCACATGTTTATATACTCAAGAGACACAGCAGACATTTGGGTACAAATATTAAAAATAGGTCTCATCTAAAGTAATTCTTGCATTACAGTTCAAGAAACTGACTGTGAATGTCAAACAACATGGCAGGTTTGAAAGTGACGAAAGGCCCACAGTGTTGAGGACTCCACACTTCTTTCATGATAACGTTATCTTGGTGTCCAGCTGTTACACCTCACAATTGTCAAACCCAGGTGGACATGTGATTTTAAATTCCAATTCCCATCAACTTTTTTCCTGGCGACTCTTCTTCAATCTGATACAAGTCACAAAGAAAAATACACAAATACACAGCAGGTAATAAGTCAGCTTCATAGAGCCTTATGTCTGATTCAGCAATTATATTATATAAAATAGTAAGAGCCATCATAGAACTTTACTCCACTTTAAACACCTGGGCAGCCCTTACTCACCCTCCCCAAACCTCCAACTTCAAATTTGGATTGATCTTCAAGCCTGAAACAGTGAAAGCTCAATAGGATTAAAGAGATGATTCAGAATAAACATTGTGATGATTTAGTAAACCACATGGAACAAGCAGGTTTGTAAAAACAGATGTACTTTCTTTCCTTGCATTTAATACAGCCTTATCACTAGGATCATGCGATTAGAAAAAGGAATCTGAGGATAGAGTTGACATGTTAAGACACTAATAAATATGAAAAAAAAAGACAAAAAATTGTAGATTACATAATCATGACCCACTGATTCAACTGCCAGATTTATACCCTTGGTTTTAATAAATGTTATTCATACTTAATATTTTCTCAGCTGATGTATTGTGCATACGTACTTTTCTGTGAGTGAAATTGTGAAAAAGCAGAAATCTAGTTCTACCAGTTTATCAATAAACTTGATATACAAATTACTCTTCATAGTAAGAATATTATCACTGCATCTAGGTCTAGACTTTTAATTCTACGCAGAGTCCTTGAACTAGCTGCATGAAGATTTTTCAGTCCAGAGTTAGTTACAGCTGTAGTAGGGCCCATTATAATTTTTTTTTTTGGGGCCTTTAATTTTTTTTTTAACCTTGTACAGTACTAAACTCATAATTAGACTTACTCTTTTTCAAAGTCACAATGAAAGTAAAAGTTTACCTTCTTTCTAAAAAAAAAAGACTTAAAGATCTATGTGGTTATGCATTTGTCACAGTGCAGAATCTGAATACTGTTATAGCCCATTTATAAATTTACATTATAAAGCATACAAAATCGAAACAGTATAGAGTGCACTATAACATCCTATTATGAGCCTTGAATAATTTTCATTTAGTTCGTCAGCGCATTTGTGCGGTATGTGGTACATTACATGTTGTAGTTGTTGCATTGACAGATCATGTCTCACCTTATCCCACTGGAATTATCACCAAAACTCTTGAAGGAATCATCAAGGGATTTTCTGTAAAGAAATAATTCCATTACTTATTGACAGCGAGTAATAAAAGAAACACTTGAAATATCAGTGAGAGGGGTATTTCTAATACAAGAAGAGGCAAATTGCATTAGAGAGGACACAGTTAAAGGAAATGCTGAAGGGAGGAGATAATAGACCCTCTTTGAGTCATAATATCTTTCAAGTGATCATGAGTTTGCTGTATCAATCTCTTGCTTCTAAACTACAAGTTTTCCTTCCCTCCCCATACACACACAAACATCTAAATTCAGGTGGTAAATAGCACAATGCATTATAGGCATAATATACCTTTAAAAAAAATTACAAACCTAATATGAAAAGCATGTTTGCACACAGCTTACAATCAAGCTTTGACAATAACATGTACACATGCACATACAACAGAAGGTGTAACTTGTTGGAAAAAAAAAAGAGATTTAATTTCGTTTTGCTATTTTATCATAAATAATAACAGCAATTTAACAGTTATTAATTTCAATGAAGGTATTCAAACCACAAAATAAAAATGAAAGTAATGAATATTGCATCTATGCTATTAACTCCATTGCAATCATATTTGACACATGTAACAAATGAAGACCATAAAGAGGACATGTCAGTGCAAAGGGTAAGAATATTTCACTCATTTTCTTTAAATTAAAAATTGAGATGTATTTAACTTAAGCAGATACTAAACTTGATGAGACAATGTAAGAGCAATAGGAGAAAAGAGTGAATAATCTAATAACCTTCATGGAGTGCTTCAAAGATACCATGAATTTTAGGTTTGAAAGTTACAAGTATTTACAGGGATTCAACATAGACAGGTTGAAATTGTGTAAAACAAGAAACTTGAAAAACCCAAAAGTTGACATGAAAGATGCCGTTGATAAAACTGAAAAAAAAAAGAAAAAAACCTAGCTGATTCTTTAGAGAATGCACTGATCAATTTTCTTCCTTTGCAAAAAAAAGTACAAAGCTTGTTTATATCAAAGTTATGAAAATGGATGACTTTTCATGTTTGTCTTGTCAAGTATGCAGCTGTTTAAAAAAGCAGATCAGCTGAAAAATGAAAAATACTTTTGTGTTCATAAAAAATCTTATTGTGTCTCTAAACTTTATTTAAAACTTTCTCTCTAAGTTTTACTCTAGCAAGATTCACCAGCTATTATTTATACTAATCTTTTCACAAAAAATTTATTGAGTATTGACTACACAGGGCTTTACAGTACTCGGTGATCTATAAAAAAAAAACAAGTTTCATATTCAGGCTCAAGATTTCAGATCCTGCTCACCGTTTTTCACTTGATTGAGCAGGTTTCGACTGTTTTCTTTTCAGGCGATGTTGAGGGAAGGAAGGCATAAATTCTGGATCACAAGCTAATATTTTGAAATAGCAGAAAACAAAACAGGTCAGGCACGACAATGAAATCCATTTGTCTAGACTCTGTTGTCTTAGAGATATAGATAAATTCAGACCACTTAAGCCAATCTACATAGATAAAAATCAAAATAATCAGCACAAGAAAAAAGAGCAGATATTAGTACATTAGTACTTTATTAAAAAGAATATAGGAATTCAAATTTTGTATTCAAAAACTAAAAGAAAAGTGAATGGTAATTATCAAAATAAAGAAAAATGATAAATAAATTAAAAACAACATGATCATAAAAGGGCTGATATCACTTTGTAAAGGAGGGTGAAGCTTCATTAATTTCATAAAACATAAAATACTGACTATAGCTCACAACCAACTCTTAAAACTAATCTGAAAAATTGGAACACCTTCTTCAGTTTTAATTTGTTTTTCTTTTTGTAAAGTGTTAAGAAAGAAACAAAGAAAAATCCTTGGATTCAGATTCGTATCTTTTTTGCATACAAACACAAATGAATGAAATAATCATACTATTTGAAATGTCCTTCAAATTTATATACTGTTTTATTTACACTAAGTTGCCAATGGACACAAATATATGTATTTATAATAATTAAATACTGTTTTAAATATATCCATGCACAAAATAACTATAAACACTAATTTTGAGAGTTTAAACAAATAATTCAGTTGTTATCATTGTTTTTAATTACCATTATCATGATCGTCATTATTATTATTATTATTATTATCATTAAATTATTATTACCACTATCATTAAGATTATTAGCATTAATAGCAGTAGTGGTAGTACTAGTAATAGTAGTGGTAGTAATAGTAGTAACAGTAGCAGCAGCAGCAGGAGGAGGAGGAGGAGGAGGAGGAGGAGGAAGAGGGAGGAGGAGGAGGAGTAGCAGCAGCAGCAGCAGCAGTACCATTATTACTATTATTATTATTATTATTATTATTATTATTATTATTATTATTATTATTATTATTATTATTATTATCATTATTATTATCATCATCATCATTATTATTATTATAAATACATTCTTCAAGTGGTTAAGCTTTCATAGACATGCAAGACTTCAAACGAGAGAAAAAAAAAGTGTAGTACTTACGTCTTGGTTGCTCTTTGAAATAAGAGCTCTGTAAACTGTCCTCAGCACTTATTCTGGTGGAGAAAATAAAGGTGTCCAAAAGATGGAAATGATTTGTTTAATACTTTTATGGACTAAATAAGTCGAATATTGTACACTTATCACAAATTTTTGCTGATGTTCAGATTTAAAAAAAATGTTGTCTAATCTCTCAAACAGACTTTTAACATTTACTATACTTAAACAATATAAAGACGCAAAAATAATATCTTGATTATCCTTCTTATAAAATAATGGGCAATGTATCACTGAGTAGATCTATTTAAAAGAAAAAATAATGATAATGGCATGTTGATAGTTTTGATCATTTAAAGAGATCAAAAGGACATACAATTGTGAGAATCTCAATGGCTGTTAAACAATACATACTTGTTTCTACCATAATCACTCTTTCCATGAAGATCTGGTCATAACTCATAAGTTTAATCTTTGCCTTAATCAGGACGAAGGAAGAGCTGGATAATCATGGCATTGGTCACATATTGTCAGTTCACTACAAATTAAGAATGCATACAGTTTATATATATCAACCATACCTTCTTTTGGGATCGTACATGAACAGGACATTGAGGAGACGGATGCCAGCCTCACTGAGCCAAGGAAATGTGTGTTTTAAATTGTTGTACCTGTTGAACGCACACCATTCTAAACAGATTAAATTTAGATTAAGGAATACATATTGTCAAAATACCTTTTTTACCAATTCTTAGACCAGTCTTAATTTATTCTTACTGTCATAATCAAGAAGATTTTATCTAAATTGATCAATTTATTCTTTTTATCTTTAGCCAATTACCATCAAGATAAAGCAGGATGCACACTTTTAAACTTTTTGTTCTCGAGCAATTTTCTATGTTTTCCATAATTTTCAAAAATCAACTAATTTCTGACATTAATAGATTCTTATGCAACAGAAATATGAGCCACATATACCTGCGAAGCACTTGGTGCCTCACATTTTCTCAGTAAGTCACTAATGTTGATAATTGGCCTGATAACAATACTAAAATCTTATTTGTTTCTTCGTATTCTTACAATTTGATTAAGTCGATAAATTACATAAACTACATGTACATCACTACGCTATTTTGAAATATATATACTTTTAAGAATTAATTTTTTCTATAAGATAAAGAGACAAATTTGAACATGTATGGTGACTGATTGTTTGGTATACTTGACTATAGTATACCTATAAGGGTGCAGTTTATATATGTAATATTACACAATCTAGGATCATTTATAATACAATCTGGGTAAATGCTGCATGTTTTTCTTAATTTGGAATCATTGAATCCCAGTCTCCAATAGCAGCTCTGAGTCTACTTAAAAATTGTCTCATTCTTCTTGAATTTCATCAGATAATCCTCACAGATTTGTTCAAGCTCAACCAGAGCTGTGGCAAAGGAGATCACCTAGTGATAATGTAGATTGACATGATTGGATGAAGCTCCGTCAACATCAAACAAAACTTGCTCTTGTAAATTTAAATTTTACCCAATGACTGACCAGTGTTAACTCATGCTGTACACCCATACATAGCCACAGGCTTTTTAACTTAAATCCACATAATTTGTACAATACTTATTTTTGTGCGGGTGTGGACAACATTAGAATCACTTAAGTTCTGAATCATTTGTATTTTGCTAAAACCAATACTTTTGAAAAAAGTATCACACTGTTTTCACGCAAGTAGCCCTACTTCTAACATGCTATCTTAAATTAAAACTAAGTCTAATTTTATAAAAATGCAAGACTTCTGATTTCTATACTTAAAAAATGACTAACAAGATAAAAGCTAAACAATTTTGTGTGAACTTACGGCTGCTTTTTTAAAGTGAAGTTTTCTAGAGCTGGCAAACTTGAAAATTCCTGTGAAGTGAAAAAAAAAATCAAGCATCAAATTGTATCAATTCTATCACATCTAAATCATATCTTCAACATAGAGAATTAAAATTCAAACTAGAAAAATGGGAGATTGCTTTAGATCACGGGTGTCCAAACTTTTTGCAAAGAGGGCCAGATTTGGTGAGATGAAAATGTGTGGGGGCTGCCCATTTAGACTGACACTCTTTGAACCATTAACGTTTAATTATTATTGATTTTATGACAGAGGCTGTGGGCCAGTATAAATTTGAACAAGGGTTACGTTTGCTAGGAGGACCCCTAGAAAGTATGCAATTTCTGAAACCTTGTTTATAAATCTATATGCTCAAAATAATTTTAATTCGTTCCATTTCTTTCTTTTAAAAAAATTTAACAAAAATCAGGATTTGCACATAAAAATGTGTAAAGAATAACAAGGAAAACTTTCTCTCTCAATCTCTGTCTCTATCTCTATCACTGTATGAAGTGTTTCCCCATGTAAGATTTTGAGTGAAAGGTCTAAAGTAATTCATATCAAGTAAAAGAAAACTTCATGATCAAGTTGACTGGGCTAATTGTGTTCATTAGATATAAGCAGCTAGACTCAAACTCCGAAAATATTATAAGTCGCAAGTATGGCACCAATTTTAGACCAGATAAGGCTAATTCTGCTTTTTTCATGGATAAGTTGACTTGCTGCTGCTAATATCTATATTTTCTTTTAAAGATGAAACAATAGAAAATAAGGCAATAATTGTTAGTCATCGAGCATTAGTCCTGACCCAAAGAACTTGAATAATAAAATAATTTGGCACACTCCAATAAAAAAAATCATTGAATGCATATCATAAAATTTGTTATACTTAAATAATCTTTATATTCATCATTTGTTATCTAATTCTAATATTTGTAAATGGGTGTTTAAGCCAATGATCTTTCAATCTTGATTAAACTCAATTTACTGAACGCAAGAATTCAACACATTCCCTTTGCAGTTGGCCAGAGATTTTTTGCTTCTCCATTTTTTCCTTGCAATGACTAGGTATGTTTGATGGAAATAGTTATTCAGTTATAATGTCACTTTCCCTAAGTAACATTCAATTACTAATTCTAAACTATCATTAATTTATCCTCCTCAACAGGAAGTACATTGATACATTTAAAGACTTAGGGCAATCTTATCCTGAATGGGCATCATTAATTTGTTGAGAGTACAACTCATGACACTTGAGGCAATCAAGGGAGATAAAGCTTGATTACTATTGTTCTCAGGTTGCTGATATCACACTTTTCTTCATATTACTCTCAGAAATTTGACTGTATAACTTTCAAATTTAAGAAAATTCTAATGAGACAAATTGGGAATTCAGGAAATTTAAAGTGCTTACAAGTAGGCTATACCATGCACACATTTTTTTTTTCATGCACAACATAAAATTTTTAGATCATTTATCTTTGATTGCTCAAATCCCCTTCATAGTCGCTTCTTACCTAAACTAATAATTCATCATTTGACAATAATCAGTTTCAACACCCTTGGATTGACAAGCCCAATACCTTGTCTTACATCACTTGCAGTCAATTTTGTAAGAAACAAGACTAGCATTTGACATACTGGCCAGATAGCATCGCTTGGAGTGCCCAGCATGTCCAGTATGAGGTCAATCTGGTGCATCTCTGAGCGTCCAGGCAGGAGTGGTTTATGGGCCAGAAGTTCTCCCATTATACAGCCAGCAGACCTGGTAGGGTCATTCAGGCAGACGTATAAAAAAAAATGTTGAAAAGAATAAATCATTCTATGTGAGGTCTAGCACATATTGACAAACGCTTTTAAAAGCAACACCAAGAATCCAAACCAACAGGCAGCCAGACAGATTGGTTTCTGAAATTATTACAGTAGTTCATCAATGATCTCATTTCTTGCGTGGATGCTGAGAAGCTACAATGTTCTTTTTACAGTTAAAACTCACCTTCTAAAAAAAATTTTCATTATGACTTATGATCAACAATTTCCTACTATTTCAACCTGGTACTCAGATAGGATAATTACATCATGACAATTAGCTTTTATTTATTTTATCTAAGCCCCCAGGGATGGAGACAAAACAGAAAAGAAAAGAAACTCAAACTTACAAGACATGAATGAAAGGAATCTTGAATAGATCTAATTTAATTTTTACCAAATGTCAATGGCTGTGGTATGTGTTTTTGAACCAAGCAACAACTCTGGTGCTCTGTACCTAAAAAGAAAAAGTGAAAATTAATTTCTTTAAATAATAAATATCTTTTTTGTTTGATTATCGAGAGAAGCTTTGAATAATATGTAAGTGAGAAAGATGAAATATTTCAGGAAACAATTAAAAATCCAGTTCTACAGAATTATATAATTTAGCTGTATCTGTGAACATGTAAACTCCAAAGATAAGGAATAATCTAGTAGAACCGATTGATATACAGTGGAAACCTCATAATTCGATTTGTATGGGAATGAATTAAAACTTCGAATTGAGAGGATTCCATTTACAAAAAAGGTGCAGAACTGAACCTATGGTTCATTGAACGTGTGTGTTCTATGTCTGCAATGAGCAACTCTTCCTTTTCCCTCTGTTCCATGTTGCCACCAGTATCAGTGTTACTACATGTTCTGGCACTTCTTTCTCAGTGTGTCAGCTCCCTCCTACTCCTAGGGCAGTGATTAGCATTACTTGCAGCTTCAGAGACACACATGTTGTACTTTTGTAATGCTTTATAGGGTGGTATCGACTTTGAATTATGAGAATTGAACCAGACAGACTTCGAAATATAAGACTGATTCTAACAAAGCCAAAGAGAAAAAAAATAACCTATCCTGTCGCAAAATTTGGTTTATGAGAAATTCGAATAATCAGACTTTGATTTTTGAGGTTTAAGCTGTAGATATCTGAGAAAGCGAAGACATGGGGATCAAGAGACTTCAAATTCTTTGTTGTTTTTTTAATCCCCATTTAAATTCTTCAAAATATAACGAAACTAATGAGCGATCTATCCTTGTAATAAGCAGAACTTAAGTCACAGTACTATGCAATTTTAGATCCCTTCACACAAAAACCGTCATTCATACATATACCCACTATCCTCTACCCTTCCAGTAGCTGATGAACTATTATTTTATCCTTCACGAAACTGATCCCATTCAACCCAAATTTTTATAAAGGGGTATAACAATGCAGACAAATAGTATTCTTCATTTACAACCCTTTTACTTCACTCCTTTTAAACCCTATTCAGGAAAAAGGACAACTTTGTTACATATTAAAAAAAATAAATTAAGTAATTGTCCTTGTTCACCATTATTTTTCTTCCGCTGTGCAATTTTGCCCACTTCTGAAACACTAATATGCAAGACAAGAATTCACAGACCTTTAAGGTACAAAGATAAATAAATCTATTTGGGTGTGACAGAGGCAATGCAAGAGTATTTTGTGACACTCTTCATATCACATTAAATTAAACAACAAATGCGTAGCGACATCACAAAATGCCGCGTTTTGCAGCAGACGACTACTTGGAAAAATGCCATACTCCTCAAGAAGGCTTGAAATCTTCACTTTTTAAAGTGCTTTTAATTCTAAAACAAAATAAAAGTTGAAAATTAGGGCATCATAAAAAGTGGAAATTTCAAGCTTTCTTCAGGAAAATTGTATTTATCCAAAAGTTTCACTGCAGCAAAATGTCTCACTACAAAAATATTTTATTTCTTGTACCGAGCATATATTAAAAAGGTTGAATATTTTTTTCTTTCAACTGCACAATTAAAATTTCTACACCATTTCTATGGTCAATTTTATTTTGTTTTACATGAAAAGAATTAAATTGTTTAATGTGACCACTCACAACTTCCTTTTTCAACTCACAAGGTCAATTGATTTTGAAATCAACATCACTGGTAACAGGAAAGAAAAACTTCTTTGCAGTATAAAGCAACAGATGTAAATATCTAGATGTCAGTACCTAAAAATCTGCCTGCATTCCTTGCCTCCATCATTCTTAGTAAACCTGTCAAAGCACCCATCCATAACCTTACAAACAAACTGTCCACCACATACCCTTCCCAACCCCTCCATGACAAGTTTTTGGTCAGAAATACTTTCCCTTTCTCTCAAATAGTGTTGAGTCTAGCATGGGTGGGTACAGAAAGGGAATCCATGGAATCTGCCAACTTTTCCTCTCATGTCAGTGGTTTACACAACCATTCACATGTTGCTCACATTGAAAAAGGGGGATAAATTAGCACTGGAAGAAGGCCTACTAGAATACATCAGTTAACTGGCTCATTTGAGGCACCTCTTGTTATTTTCACATGTCAAATCTTAAACTGGCTGTGAGCAGGAGCTGGTTAAGATCTTGGATACCTTGTAAAGGACATGCACTGTTGACATGTACTGAAAAGAGTTAATATCATGAAATTCATCTATTTTTTCAGCCTGACTTGAATCATTTAAGAACATAAGAGAAACTTTAACTGCTATAACAAGTACTTTACCAAAATAGACGGTAGTTTCATCTTGTTTCTCTACCTACCATAGAGTTACCACTGTAGGAGTCATTGGTTTCAATGGGAGCTCATATTTCCTTGCTAGGCCAAAG
This sequence comes from Elysia crispata, assembly GCA_033675545.1. Classification (NCBI taxonomy): domain Eukaryota; kingdom Metazoa; phylum Mollusca; class Gastropoda; family Plakobranchidae; genus Elysia; species Elysia crispata. Next base: position 263,549 of record JAWDGP010002165.1, on the reverse strand, counting down.
TCAGCTGGGCAAAAATACAGAGATTAGATCTAGATTACAGACTCAGTCTATGGCATGCTATCAAACTACCAAGAGAGGCTACGAATCATCACAAAGAAAAATAGCTCTACAGAGTTTCTCGACTGTGATCAATGAGAGATTAAAAAAAAAAATGCTTTTGTAGTGTTAAATAAACCTGAAACATAAACATTTCATTCTGAATCTTCTATGTGACAATCAAAAGAACTACACTAAAAGAGCTGCACAGTATCTAAGAATGCTCATGTGTCAGTAGAGACAGTTACAATGATATACGAAAATCACAATCAGAGCAACAGATTTTGAAAATGAATGTTTTTAGCTAAATGATGGTGTAATCAAAGTTTTAAAGATTTAAATGATGATATAAAGCTTAAATCTGGACAACTAAATTAGATGCACAGCCCTAAAAGAAAAATGCATTCCAATATTCAATGATATAAATGAATGAAACTTCTACCTTTTGTTTCCAACCCCCCCCCAAACATGCAGATCATTTCATGCTGCTGCATTATACATATATACGTATGAAAATCAAAGAAAAATTATTAAAAACCTTTCTCATCACAGCATGTGGTCTAAACTCTGCAAATCTATGAAAAATCAACCAGAGCAATGTCCATAGACAAGTGCTCTAAAACTTAATCCAACCAAGATTCAAAACTGAAAATCATTTAAATGCAAATGTCTTTAAAAACTTTCTCTATCCAGAATATTAAAAAATGATAAACATACCAATTTTGACACATCCTTTGTCCGTCATAAGCAGATTTGAAACTTTGAGATCCCTGTAAGGCGATGAATAAAACAAGAAAAAATATATAATAACTATTTTAGACTAGTTCTTGAATATAAGTCATCCTTTAGTAAAGACTCCTTGATAAAACAGTTAAATTTATAGACTCTAAAAAGTGATATCTTTCCTATTCTTCCAAATTAGAATAATGGATAAAGGAAACACTTGTGTTATCCCCTAATGAAAAGAAAAACCAAAAGCTGTTTACCTGTGAATGATGAAGTTTTCATGTAGATACTGCAGGCCACTCAACAACTGCAACATTATACACTTCACCTGGTGGATGAAATTAAAAAAAAATTGATAGCTGTATTGAAAAATAAGGTCCTATCACAAGAGATAAAAAAGTTAGGGAATGAATATAAAATGTAATGCAGCTATCAGTAAGCGCTTGCAAGTTACAGTTCAACCTTGATATGCTTGTCTCATATGTTTGCTGCATAAAGCAAACAATGAACAGCATCCTTTGGTATGAGGTACAATTACTTTCTTGGTGCCACGCTTAAGTATTTATCTGTCGTATTGAATGCATGTGTAAGCAAGTCAAGCTGTCAAATCAATGCACATTTCAAGCACATCTCACAACAACATAAATTGAACACAATCACCAATTCTTCATAGTAACGTGGTTAGATAATGCAAAATCAGGTTCTTCTAGAGAATAGTTCTGAATGTTACATGTTAGGTACAATAATGATTTCAATCTGGTTAATTTTTACATTTCTTTGCTGCAAGTCTGAACTACGTGGAAAAATTAGGATGAATACAATGTAGTTGTTAAGTCTAACATTAAGTGTAGAGTTTGGCAGCACCCTCAAAGAGGAAAACTTAAATACAACTTGAGGAGAGAAGTGTGCACTATGTACTGCCATTACAAGAGTTTGATTTTTAAAAAAATAATAAATATTGAACTACTAAGGTAAAGATAGTCCTGCTCAACTTTATTTTCAAATGCAAAAAGAAAAAACAAAACCACTATGTCAAATTGCAATACATTAAATACCTGGGGCTCTGAGAATGGAGCTGCCATGTTGTCAAGCAGAGAAGCAAGGTCCTGTTCACAGTATTCCATTACCAGAAAAATGCTGAAAATGATGCAAATTGTAAAGAGCATCTTAATGAACTGATGTGATAATGTATGATAAAGAAAAAAGGACAAACACAAAGATGGACTATAATTATGGAGCATAATGCTATAAAGCACCTCTCTAAAATTTCAGTGTTCAATAGTTTAATCTTGACATAAGGAACTTTCCACAACTATTTAATAACTAATTCCAAGATTGGTTTAGGTGTTTTGTCACATGTAACAAAACATAATGAGAAGACAAAAATTATTACTTCATAGAAATCCATACAACTCATGGACATATCTCCACTGAAAGTGAAATAAAGGGAAAACTAAGAACCAAACTAATGCCTTGTGGAGTGAGTGAAATTTGGGGACAATTGATACAATTCTAATACACAGAAAATCAAAACATGAGATCATCTCTAAACTTGACTTGAAGTTGTAAAAATTGGCGTGAAGTAAATTTCGCTGTATACCTCTCAAGACTTTTCCCAACAACCACTTCAGTCATCTCCACAATATTTTCATGACTTAGGTTGAGTAAAATATTAATCTCTCTCAGTCCTGTGATATGAATTCCTGAACAAGAAAAAAATTGGGAATATGAGTAAATAAATAAATATAATTTTGACCCTAGTCAAACCTAGGTCCACGACAGAAAGTAAATATTTTTCAGACGCAGTTACAGCTCAGGCAAATTGATTTTTCACTGTCTGTTGTACTGTTATTTTTATGCCCACTTTGTTTCTAAACAAAATGTTATACAGAGGTGGCAACTTTCTATCAAGCTACATTAGCTTGTGCAAGTCATGGGCCTTTTCCTTGTGGAATGCCTGTTCATATTGAAATTGGCAACAGCATGTTTTATATAGCAGGCTAGCATGCTATCATTTTAAAATTATTTTGATTTATTCTTTTACTTTAAGAAGCACTTATGAATCATAGACAGGACAGAATAATCTAACAAATTTAAAAGTGATGGAAAGGCATATTTTTCTATGTCATTTCTAATAATTTGTGAGGCATCCAGAGGAGCACAGGTCCAAACTGTTCAGCTTTTGCCCTCTATAAACCACTATTGATTATTTATAAGAAAAAAAAAATGATTATTTTGTGGTTTCTTTTTCACTGGGGATGATAATTACAATCCTATGTTGCTAACAATTTCAAGGCTAAGAAAATACTTGCATGGCACCAAAGAATCAATAAACTAAAATTCTAATATATGCCTGATAGCAAAATTTCATTACCTAATTAAAAAATGAAGCATTTTATAAGCACAAAATCTAAATATTCTGTTTACCATTTTTTTGAGTGCCTTTATCAAACTTCATTTTCTTTAAAACTACAATTTTGTTTGATTCCACATCTCTTGCTCGATCTGTTGAATAAAATACGAACAATTAATGCAACACTCAAGTGTATCCAATTGTTTCTTTTTTTTTTTGTAATACTTAAAAAATAATTGTTATTTTTTTTACAGCAGTGGTTCATTCACAAATGAAGAGATGTATGAACACATTAATCTTTACTCCTTTTCAATGGACAGCACGGAGAGGGAAGGTTAAAAAAAAAATTAAAAAAAGAAATCTATATGTTGAATATAACAAAAGTTACAGCTAGTTAACAATATATGCATTTCTCTGAAAATAAGATATATGTATGCTGAAAGGAGGGAAAAAAATTATTCAAATTTGGGGTGGCTTCATGCCTCAATGAATTGATGCATAACAAAATTCAAGTTTAATCCTAAGATACATGTACGACAAAATAGGTTAGGCAGTAACATTCACAGTAATCACAGCAACCAATAAGCAATTACAGACAGTCTACTAAGAATGAGCTGAGAGACTTGGAAGGTGATAAGACTCATTCGTGACACATAACCCGAGAGAATTAGAACATTTATTGATTAAAAGAGTATTTTAGAATGAAGGGCTATGAGGAACAGATTGTTAAGGAATAGAGAATGTCATGCATAGAATATGGTAGTTTCCTTAAACCAACTACACGTACATTGCAACTATTTTTATTTACACCCAGCAAAATGGTTTGATCTTAGTTTTTAAAGATCAATTCGAAATGGTGATGATACTTCAGACTAAACAAAAATTTGTGAAACAACTTGGAATTTTGATACCTATAAAAGTTAAAAAATTTCTGCAAGTAAAGACAAATTACATAATGAGCATGTACCACATACTGCAGAGAAGAAATACCAAAAGAAAAGAATAAAATTCTTTTTCCACAACGATAACTACAAAACAAAAAAGGCAAAAGAATGGATAATGTTTTCCTCTGAAAAATTTCTACTCTGGACTATTATACTCTGATCAATTTAAATTTTATTTCATCATTATATTTCAAAGAAAAAAATGGGCCTCAATTAGGCATTATCAGCAGGAGGGGAAAAATGTTTTATAACAACACATAACAAGTAACACTGATTTCCAAACCTTTTTAAATTTCCTTTAGTTGTAGAAAATGAATGAATTTGTCCCCTTCTTTCACTGAATATTTAAAATATTTTTAACTTGAAGTTTAAGAGAATTGAAAATTTAAGACGGCAAAATAAATATCCTAAAATTCTAAATTCTAAATATGTGGGGTCACCAGGGAGACTCAAGCAAAAGTTACAACTTAAGGATATGAGTCCTTGCTACCATTTAAATGTGAATTTTTTGAGTGAGTGAAAAAATGATTGCTCAATCAGTTCCATGCTCAGGAATACTTCATTTTAGGATATTTTGAAAAAAGGAACACAGTTCAACAATATTTTATAATTGTATAATTATTATAATGCTCTCCCGCAAAACTGCTTTGAGTGTCATGTACCTGAACTGCCTTCTATGTATCACATTATATAAGCATGAAGAAAGTGCACATTTTTCACTGTATCTTCCATTTCCTCAAACCTGGTCTTTTTTTTTTTATTATAATTTTCTGCACATTTTCCAAGATTTCCAAGCCTGAAAGACAAATTCCTGCAGTTTTGAGGATTAACTTATATTTAGCAATCACAGCAATATAGCATGATTCTGTAAAAGTAATCTCTATAACTAACCCTAGAGTAAAAATACTTACAAACGATGCCATAGGTTCCCTCTCCTACACGGTTAAGTTTTTCAAACTCTGTCACGCTCCTACACTTCCCCAGCTGGAAATGAGAGAGTCCACATAATATATAGGCTAATGAGAAAGAATGGTACAAATTTAAAACATCTTTTTTAAAAGAGCAAAGAGAGAGAGAAGAGGCTAGAATTCAGTAAAAGTTAGAATTAGTTAAGAATTTCTGGCCAAATATCTTTATTGTAGCTCTAGTTACCACCATCCTGTGGCTTGAGCTCAATAAATGAAACTTTCGCGAAGTTCTTTTTAGCTTTAATTTCAACTAATATACTTAATTCTTTTTCTAAGTCCAAAATGAATCTGAGTGCAATTGAAGTCACCAATTAGAGTTTTAAAATTCTTCTTGAAAAAAAAAACCCCTGTAATTATGTAAGAAAAATGTTATCACAAGGGCAGTGATGGTAGTATTTACCAATGCACTGATTGATGGCTCAACACGGCTTTAAAAAGAAAAGACTTGACCGTTGTTAAAAGATACTTTTCAATATACCTCTTAATTAACCCCCGTAAGGTTAGCCCAGAAGCCTGCATCTAGGTCAGCAGGTGGGCCGCTGCCTAGCAGCTTTGTTTGAAAACAATGTAGCTGGCTGAGCGAGCAGCGCACATTTTTACAGTGTTGTTTTGTTTAGTCTCCAACTCTTTTTATCAGCCTTTGATACCCCATGAAGTATATATTTCTTTAAAGCAGACACCAGGAGTGTTTTGGATTACAACACAATAGTGATATCCATACTATTTTGTTCATGTCATTAGCGCCTGATTAAAATTTGAGACATTCAGTAGAAACACAGAGAAAGTCTGGTACCAACCATGCATTTCCTGTTAAGAAAAAAAAAAGAAAACACGAAAAACAAATACATAGTGTATAAATAAAATAAGAGAGTTCTTTCCCCTCTGAGTTCCCTGTTTCCAGGTTGCAGGCTTGGGACTGCCTTTGGCCCATTAGAAAGGAAGGACGACAAAAAGAGGAAGAGAGACAGAAGAAAAAAGATAAACCTGAGAAGGGCTGTTGCTTTCGTCCTGATTGTGATAGGACTGGTGTGGCTGGATGAAAAGCTTGATAAGAGGCTCTTTTGTCATTGGATTTGTCTTGCCAGTGACTATCGTGTCTGCTGCATGGGCTGTTGTCAGCACTCTCACTTCCATTTTGTCCATAAAATGAAGAAAGTTCAGTGTGGGTTCAGTCAAGGCAGTGACTGTTTTGTCGCCCTTCTTCAATTTGGGCACCATTTCTTTTGGAGGACCCCTCTGCCTGTTCATCCTCAAGGTGCCACATGCCAGGTGGGTGAACAGGCTTGGGCTAGTGAAGTCATTGTCTACATAAAGAGTAAGTGAAGGTAAGGGCTGATCAGTCCTTGGATGACGTCAAATGTGGCACCATGAGGTGAACTCTTTCTTTTGCAAGTATAAAAGTCAAGCTTGCAACAATAAGCTGAGCTACTGTCACAAAGCTCGAACACCTTGATGCCAAACTTGTCTGGCTTGTTTGGGTTGTATACATGAAAAGAAAGGGCTCCTCGCCATGCCATTATAGCCTTGTCGATTGCAATGTTCTTTCCTGGGGCGAAGGTCTACTGAAAGTTGCTGTTCAAGGCATCGACCCAGGTTCTTATTTTGAAGATATGATTGTAGTCAGGGTGGTCTCATGGAAATTGGCGCCTGTTATCGGCCACATGAAAAAAAGACTGGATGAGAAAAAAAATCTGTCCTTCACCATGACTAAAGCGAAGAATGGCAGCTTGTAAAGGTCTCCAGTACTCTGCCATATTCTCAATAACGATGAGTCTAATGCCTACAATCAACCCAAGGAAGGCCTGCATCTCGCCTACTGTCAGACCCACCCACTGCTTGAACCTTGATCGAGGGCTCAGCTTCTTCCCCATCAGTGCCTGCTGGGCATAGTGGTTGGTCTCCTCAACCAAGCTTTCAATCATATGGCCCTTTACCATCAGGTTGAAGTAATTTAGAGGGGTATCACCATCAACATCGACAAGGAGACAGATCTGTAAGTGAAAAGTAGGTTTTCAGGGATGGTAGTCCCTTCTCTCCATCCTTCTCCGTTGGTGTCATCTGGATTCTGGCCGTCTTTCAGTTGATCTGTTTCAAGAGGCTGTCTCAGAACTGGAGCAGCATTGCGATACCTAACAGCAACAAATTCTTCATCTTCTGCCACAATATCAGAGTCTCCATTAGCATGCGAAAACTCTATTAAAAGAGAGATAGGGGATTCAGAGCTACTACTAGAACTAGCAGTAGCAGCATCCTGTGTCACAAGCATTCTCAAGGTGTTTGGATCACTGAGATAGAGGATTTCAGTCATTTTACTACCATTGTAGAATGAAGAAAGCTGAATGTAGAAATATTACTACTAGAAGTAGAATGATAGCTATGTCAGTGTTACTGGTTGAAGCAGCTGAGCACAACTGACCAGTGGCCTTGCTACTGTGTTAGTATCAGTCCAGCCTGATGGTGTGGGCTACACACAGACAATTTATCAAAATAACTTATGAGATAAAGAGATATACATACAAGAGAAACAGATGTGAGAGGTAAACTAGATTTCACAATACACCCGCTTCCAACATTCAAGCATAATGCCACATAGCAAGAAAGGCATGACTCAACTCAACCCCCTCATCTCTTACCGGTAAACCCCTTCTGTCTTGGTCTGTAACTGAACTAGTCTAGCGTTATCCATTGCATCATTGACACAAGACGTATCATTCATTCAACCCTTTTCACCCTTCTCTCTTCTGTCAATCTTACACTAACTGTGTACTACTAACCAGACCAGGCCCACATAGACATGCCTCAAGCAAGATTAAGTTCCATTCTTCCAACCACACACTACTGCTCACGCAGTGCCTCTCTCTTCTTGCATTGTAACTTAGCTTTCGTGGGCCTAAATGCTTCAAGTAAACTACATTTTGATTGGTAGATATTTCTGTATGTAACCAAAAAGAGACCACGACTCTCAGACTCGTAGGAATAAAGGAATTTTCCATTGAATGGGGCGATAGCACGACGCGAGGCCATGTTGTTTTAAAATGACTAGTGCATAGCATGTTATACTCGTGCTGGTAATTGTATTAAAACAGCCGTCGCATTAGCGCACATACCTGAGCAGTGTGTCATTTTAAAACTACACACTCACAACATCAGTTAAGGGAAATTTATGGTCCTTTCCTGGTGTAATGATATTATACTTGTAGCATCAAGATCTTCACAAGTGAAAAAAGGGGAAGTATAACAGCAATAATTAAGGAGGCTGACTTTGTCTTGAATCATCCGATAATTCACTAATCATCATCCCTGCTTTAACCTTGCAAAATAGAAAAATGAGAAGATTTTCTTATTTAGCTAAAATTTGAATCAGTCATAACTCATACAAGTTGAGATTCTTCAAATTAAATATTTACCCTGTCGCACTCAGCTAGCTCTGAGTATTCTCCAGTGAGGATAGAGAAAAAACGCGGAGGTTTATTAGACACTGGAGAAGACATGACTGTGTAGGAGGTAAGTTGGACCTATCTA
>JAWDGP010002165.1:222500-250000 GCA_033675545.1 Elysia crispata | reverse complement strand
AGCTCTTAAAACCTTATCATCTTCGGTACAAAATAAATATATGACTCATCTATAGCTAAATATCATTTTCAGAACTTATAAAAAGCGTAAAAAAACCATTCCAACACATTATAGAGCTATTTCTCTTATATCTAGTTTATCTAAACCACCATAGAAGCATAAATATTTATAAGCAGCCATTTTATGAAAGAAAACTTGTTAAATGTTAAACAATCAGGGTTTAGTGAACAGTAAACACTGTGGTTAAACCGCTTTTATTGGAGCCAATGAGATTTGATTGAATTTTTATAAAAGTTTGGTAAATTAATGGCTCGCAGCTCATTGACTTTAGACCAATTTTTTATGGTATTAATTACACGATCTTTACCGGTACTTACATGTTTTTATTCTATGGTTTTAGTACTGGCTGTCTCCCTCTACTAGAGCCCTTCTCACCAGTAGGGTGCAATGTGTTCTATTCAACTAGTTTATTTCTAGACTGACTAAAATAATTGCATTGTGATGGTCTTTAAGACACTGAGCTGGCTTCAATTTTGTTTTCGATCTTTATCCACGCTTTCCCTATAATATCTTTCAGAAATATATTAAATGTTCGTGAAAGATGCATACATTCATAAATTTTATGCAAATTATGCGGCTGATATAGCCTGCATAAATTATAGATGTCAGCAAATGACACTTGTCAATGGCTGTGAAAAACTCCTAAAGAGACGCATCCAGTTAAAAAAAATTCCTTACAATAACAAGACAAAAGCGCCAAAGCTTTCCCTCAATCCAACATTCTATTGCAATGAAGCGTCAACCTATTGAACAGGTAATGCATATCAAATATTTGGGCCGAACATAAAATGACAAGGATGCATGGTCTAGCCATGGTAGTACATCACTCTTTCCAACACTCGCTAAAATAAGTTACCTAGAATTCAAAGTTTTCAGTATTTACCTTTTCCACTTCTCTTTTATCGACTCTCTTTCTATATATCTCTCTCACTGTCTCTTCTTTTTTATTTATTTTACTTTGCTTTACCTATTTTTTTCATTTTTTAACAATTATATAGTAAGAAATAATGATTGCAAAACCATATTAAAAATTACTATCTTTAAGTTTAATGCACCACGTTCGAACATAATTAATAAAACTTCAATGTTTAAATTAAATAATTCTAGTTAAGTATTGTTCCATTTTGTTGCTCATTAATGTCAAAATAAAAAAGACAATGTGTTTGATTTATCACGTTTGAAAATAAAATTCAATTTAATTCTCTCTCTCTCTCTCTCTCTCTCTCTCTCTCTCTCTCTCTCTCTCTCTCTCTCAATCTGTCTATCTCTATTATTTTCTTCAATTATTAATCTGAGGTCGGACCTCATATGCATAGGCAACAATTTTGACGACCGACTTTCGAATCAATATAATACATGAAAAAATTAGCAAAGGAATGATGAAAGACTTGTAGCAAAGCATTTGAATCTAAGAGACAATCAAGTAAAACAGTTACACTAAACATTAAATTAATACTGTCTTCAAATCTGAGCGCTAACAGGTAAACATTAAACATGTAAGAGAAAGCTTTATTTCCTTGCTCCTTTGGATACACTCAGGAGACAAGTGATCTGCACTATTTTGATTTAAGGCTGAAGGTGTGATCTAACACGATAAGTTTACCATGATCAGAGTGGCATTTATGTTTAGCTAAAAAAATAGATGTTTTACTTATAATAGGTATATGTCACGACAGCGACACAGCTGAGGTGTGTAAAAAAATATTGAATAACTAAGGTCTCTTTTGTATATGTTTGATTTGAATACTGTTACAGGGAGATAGCCATTGTAGATAGTACCATGGAGATGATGTGCTCAAGATTGAACAGGATTCAGACAGAAGTAGTAACGCAACACAGTCAGTGGTTAAGGTATATGTACCTACACAGGATCTAGATCTATAAAGCCAGGGACTCGACACAGACCAAAGGTCGTTTGATGTTTCAATTCTATCGTCGCGTCCTACGCCTTGTAAAAAAAAGTAGGGAAAGGGGGGGGGGGGGGAGGTGTAATTTCGGACAAACTGATGGTAGCCGCTATGTGTCACAGAGGAGACTGATGACACAGAAGAGTACGTTGAAAAAAACAACGAAAAACGAGTTCCATATGATAGCAGAGTTGAGAAGGTGCATCAATTTTTTTCACAATACAATTCATGTGGCCAAGATGTTTCATAACTTTTGTTTCTGTAATTGCCACGATTGAATGATATGGTTTGCAGCGTCCGCCAATGCTACTATTTTCGTAGGTATTCGCAGATAATGGAACAGCGAGGAAGCGGATTTCACCGGAACAGGAAGAGAGGGTGCCGTCAAATGTTTTATATTTTGGCAAAAACAAATCGATGTTTATCCAAAAAAGAGAGCGCTTTCGTGAACCACACTTGCATTAACCACATTAGTGAGACTAGAAAACGCCAAGTTCCCTCTATTTTTTTAATGGTATCGTTCCGACGGAGTTGAAACTAAGAAAAATATGAAGTGAATTTAGACACAGCCCTCTGTATTCAGACCTGTCTAAAATAAACACTTAGCCAGCCCAAACATAAGGGTCAGGGCGTCAAGAAACATATTTGCTGATTTTTAAATTGATTCTAGGTGCAAAAAAAAATCCTATGGCGAAAAGCTTCTTTGGGACTGCAAGGTGTATTAAAAGGCCCATTCCGTCTCTTGTGTGCTACTGTTGATCTCACATTGCTATCTACAACCTAATGCCATATGTCTCGAAAAACTTCGTTTTAGCTTTTTTTGTGTTTTGTTTTTTGCTATCTTCCTTGCCTGTTGCTACTGGCCACTGCGAGTGTGACAGTTTTGTGGTAAAATCATTATGTTGCTGCTAAATGGTGAGGAAGTTTAAAGACTTTAATATAAAAAGCGGTCTATAAGTCCTAAGCGATCAGTATGGACAGTTTTCTCTGATTTAGTCCTTAATTCACCAGTTGAAGATTTACTAGTACTCAAGCCTGTAAGCAAAGCAAGTGACATTGAGCACTCTCAAAACATCACGATCTTTCCAAGTGTATAACACAGTCATGCTCCGCGCAGCTCGAAGTTCAGCACTCAGGTACTGTTTTACTCTAATTGTTGAATCATAATAACTGCGTGACCAGATCATCCAAATATCTCCATGACTGTAAAAGAAAAGGTACAAATCTTTACCTGGACGAACCATCAACTCATGAACAAAAAATATATGACTATGAAGAATTGTCAAGAACTTCAGTTTCTGCTGTGTTTGGTGCCTTTGCTTTTTTTTTAAATGCAAAAATAGCCACTTTGCGAGAAAGACTTAGACAAAGTATAAAGCGTGTTGAGAAAACACTGATTTTCTACTATGAATCATGACGCCAAATTGGTACCCGTAAAGACTGTGAGGGAATCGGAAAATCTCTTATCAAGCGCGTTGAAATCATAAAGATAACCGGGTATTTCAAAACAAAAATGTAATTGTTTTGGTATTCTTAGTGTTTTAGGAAGCATCGATGCTAGAAATGGCGTTTTAGTCAATGCTGGGAAGGTAGGTTTCCCTCATCATACAAATCAGTTTTGAAATGTGAATAGGCAGCGGTGGAATTCAATCTTAAAACTGTGTATCACTCTAAACGAGCTATTTCCAGCTCTTTGTTATAAATCGTGTTGTTCCTTGTCTACTCGAGAAGCCTGAGGGAGAGATGCATTCTGGGCTGCGGCGGTTTACTAGGCTCAGTGTTGAGACTCAACAGCATCTCATCAGTTCTATCCATGCCACAATAAAGTTCGAGAATAATTCCAGCCAGAGAGGGGAATTCTTATTTTGTACTTGTATTAAACAAAGATAAGGTCTGAACTCTATTCTACCTTTGAAATGAACACTATAATCTAACGGATTGTGTGGGACAGCAGTTACGTAAACCGCCCACCACATGGCCAGCAATAACACGGACATAGGCTTTAACATTTATAATTATATGTGGAAGCTGATTCACAAAATGAAATTGTAAAATCATAATGTTCTTAAAAGCATAATTCTATATCACGAATTAGGTACCTGTCTATATGTACGTTGCCTGTTTGCTTTCCGGTACGCAATTCTCCATATTCAGTTTGCCACATCATAAAACTTGCATTAATGATTTAACACAAAAATACACATTAAAAAAACTGGACTTTTCTTTTTTAAAACCCAAAACCCAATTTAAACAAAACATAAAAAAAACGACAACAAGTAAAACAAGCACATGCGATGTTAAAGAGACAGCACCGTCTCAAAACAATCACTAGCTAAACAGATTGACGGGTCGAGGTGAGTGGATAATAGGGGATCGCCGTGAATACATGAATTTCAGAACTACATCTTCAAGATACCTTAAACAGTATGTAAAGCGTTCACTCAGCTGGTGGCGTCCTCGCTTCACATATAACATGGCAAAGCTAATCAATAATATAGTATGGAAGGCTCAGGCATAAAAACCCAAAGGAGCATCTTATAACTTTCGGTGACACTTTTTGCTTCAGATCTTTTCAGATTGGGCGTCTAAAATACATGTAGTAAGTTATAAAATAACTGAGAATGTGGTTTCTGTTAAAAGACATCTTTGCACTTAAAGACAAACAAAGTGAAACAATCTTTTGATCATTTTTAGTACATTACATTACACAGCATATCAAATGTGTAGTCTCTCTCTCTCTCTCTCTCTCTCTCTCTCTCTCTCTCTCTCTCTCTCTCTCTCTCTCTCTCTCTCTCTCTCTCTCTCTCTCTTTCTCTCTTTCATATCTATCTCCATCCCAACCCCTTTTTTCAAAATAAAAAAAGGATCAAATCAAACCGTATCTTTCTTTTTGTTGCCTGTTATAAGGAAATGCTTATCTCTCAATCTTTCATGTATGTCTTTATTTTACTTTGCGTATTCTAATTTTCTGTTGTCAGTTTAACAAAATATAAACTGATTATCATTAGAAAAAAGACAGATCATGTGATATTGTACTAGAACATAAGACAGGCCTTACTATTGCCTTTACTAATTTGCCTCTGAAAATGTTGTATCTTATTATGTATGATTTTATGTTTGTAGGTAACCAAAGATACAGTAAACAGTAATAGAGAATCATGGAGCGTCACATTGCGTAAAAAGGGATAATTGGAGATACAACTTGAAAAGTAAAACAGTTTTGTGTTACAAACTGATTTTTAAATTTATAAAAAATTATTTTTCAAACGACAGTTGAATCAACCAAAACCTTTGATCTTCACTGAGTCATTCCCTCAGCGAAATAAAGGCTCTCAAATCGTTTGCTATTCCCCACAATAGGTGTGCATGTACTCATATGCAACAGGTCACGTTTAAAATAAATTAGAAACTAAGTTTCAGTCGTCAGACCTTAGGTGAAAAATACATTTTTGCTGACAAGCACCATCTTTTTTTTTTCAATCTCAATTTCTCCCAAGACTTTATCCAATCATAACTTTCGATTACAATGTTTACTTTAATCAAAAGTTCAAACATTGGTGGAAAACAGGAAACCGAAAAAAAATGGAACATATCCGCGAGCTTTTGATTTTAAAAAGATAATGCTGTGAGATCATAGACTTATTACTAGTATACTGAGTCCGTGTGGGAGGAAACTTTGAAAAACAATTTCATAGAATAAGAAAGACTGAAGAATTTATATGAAACATTAAGCTGGTCCAAACCTGCATGAGCGGAATGTTTGAACTAGTGCCCTATGCGGCAGTGGTTAGTCGACCATCTTGAAGCCTCCTTCCGACCTATATTGAATACTACCTCTTTCGTTTAACAATTTCGAAGTAGGTTTAACTTTTCCTATTTTCATTTTAATCATTTCAAGATTAGTTGTGTTTCCGCGATCACATGTTTTCGTATTTCAAGACGATTTATTGCGTGTAGAAATTAAAAAAAAATATTCTACTTGTGTTGACAATCTTACGATTAAGGCAGAACGGCAACAAGGAAGACCAGTGTGCAGCGTTTCATTGTCTAATATTGTGAGCGCAGTTTAGCAAATATACATCAAAGAAATTTGGCGGCGGAGAGGTAAAATTCAGATCCTTAAACTACGATGTGAGAGGTATAGTTGTACACGTTACATTACATCTTACATAAAAATCACAGTTATATTCCATAGAAGTGGAGATTTGTCCCCTTTGCAATCTGCGCAAACATGGTAGGCTGTGGTTATCATTCTAAGGTCACGATGTATCAGTGTTTAAAATGCGTTGCATCATTCATTGCATAGTCTTGACACTATGACATAGAATGATGTGTTTCATCTTCGTATAGTGTCCAATTATTAATAATATTTATAAAGCCATATTTATTTCTATTTATCTGGCCTATTTACAGGAATTGCATCTCAGATCTTTCTTAGAAATAACAGCAATGAAGCTTGTGAACTGAATATATCAGGCAAAATTGGAAATACCATAATATCCAGAGGACATGTTTGGGTAATCCCGGGCTTGTCAGGCCTTACTTCCATGATTTCAAGTTTTTCGGCAAAACAAATTATCAAGAGGTGATAGCATGTCAGGTTACATTTCAAGAATCGAGGTTTTATCCAGAGAGATAAATTATCCAGGGTTGACAGCATGTCAGGTCACATTTCAAGAATCGAGGTTTTATCCAGAGAGATAAATTATCCAGGGGTGACAGCATGTCAGATCACATTTCGAGAATCAAGGTTTTATCCAGAGAGATAAATTATCCAGGGGTGGCAGCATGTCAGGTCACAGCTCGAGAATCGAGGTTTTATCCGGAGGACCAAAGCTTGTCAGGACTAAAAATAGCCGTCGGGTTACAAACTCTGTCTCAGAGAACCCAGAATTCGGCTCCGAATCATGTGCACTGTCATGGCATGAAAAAAAAATCTGCATAAGTTTTAGCTAAAATGGTATACAAATTTTGTGATGTTGTGATGTTGACCTTTTACTGAAGGTGTGAAATGTCATCCTTGGTAATTTAAGTTTCTGAGCACAACGTATAATGAATATGACGAGTATTTAGAAAACCTTTTCTGCAAAAGACTTGAACGAAATTTACTTCCGCTAGGCTTAATTAAGCATCTATTCGACAATCCGTCTTGCATGAAACAACGCTGTCACCTCAAGAAGAAAAAAAAAGTGCGACGGTCTATCATTAGGAAACTTTTTCAAATTAAAAAAACTGGTGATCCAAATATGTTTATCACAAAAAAACATTGCCCTTGAACCATGGCATAGAGGGAAATTTCATAAACTTGAATGGCAATGTGTTCTGGAGAGGCAGAAACTGTTGAAAATCTCCAAGCTGTGGATGTTGACAGTAGGCTCAAGCTCCAGATTCGAGCCAAGGCGATCAGCAGACATGTTTGTCTTGCTGCGGTCAAGCTGTTATGAAAACTGGACAAGTCTCAACAAGTCTGAACCATGTAGCCAGAACAGTATGTTACAGTAATTTCTTTGGAGTGACTGGTAACAAGTAGATTAGCCATTCACTTCCTTAACTTTCAAGATCGCACACTGTCCTTTCTCTGTTTGAGGAAGAAAGTTTTCATAGGCTGTTTTCCTTTGACCTTTGTCACGCCGCGATACTCCATAGGAAATCCATACTTGACAAGCACAGCTGCTGTCTCCTCCGGAACCTTAAATTGAGGATAAAGGGAGGGGGAGAAAAACAACGAGAAGGGGAAAATGTGAACGTGTGCTTAAATATTATTTCATAACATCAATAAAAGTCAAATTAAGTTCTTTAAATCTATGATAGAATTTCATCAAAACATGTGAACCAGCAATTCTTTGATAAACACAATCCCTTTTATTTCTCATCGTGTCCGGTTTTTTCCAATTGCACGTTCTATTGACGGGGCCAGCTTAACTTTAATTCACTTTAAAAACCTTGATCCTTCTGATTGCCTCTGGCAAACGAACTGTTTTAATATTCCATAATTCTTGAAGCTGATGCGAACTGGTTTACCCTAAATGCTTTAGATAATTCTGAAGCTCAAACTTTCACCTGCTTTCATCTCCAGCAAGTTCATGTATCGTGTAAAGAGGCTGGCGAAGTGAACCTCAACTTATTTGTCTTGTCTGAAGAATTTGTTTCCTCCACGGATAAGTAGACGTAATATGACTAAAACTGCAGCAAAAAATACCTTATATGACTAAAACTGCCGAAAAAAAAAAAGAAAAAGACTCCAATGACAGGCATAGCCCAACAGCTAAACCAGTGGAATGGGTTGTCCACAACCATGCGAGAAAGGACAGACGATGTTCTCGGACGACTGAGATCAGGAACTGTCTAAGTCTAGAGACTTGGACATCCTTGACGCTGTCTCTGCTAAACATAGACACATCTCAACTCGATCAAAAAGCCTGTTAAGTTGAAGTAACTAAGTACCTCTAGAGTTTTTACTCTCCTTAAAACATGGTGATGGGTGTTCTCCGGCTGACCCAATTATCCCGACTACTGCATTGATCACGTGGCCAGACCCCAGCCGTGCTGATCCTCTCACCTCTGACCTCTAGCACCCACCTAAACATTACACGGTTTACACCATGGCATGAACGACCCACCATGCTAACTTCTAACTGCTAATGCCATTCGAAACGTGCACTTTGCAAGTCATGATAATTAACACCGACTGACTTTGATATCCTAATACTCACCTGGATCTTGCCCTGTTCACCAGAACTGTCCATCCTACTGGCCACATTGACCGTGTCACCCCAGATGTCATACTGCGGCTTCCTGGCCCCAATCACGCCTGCTATAACAGGACCGCAATTTACTCCTGAGGATTATGATGTGAAGAATTACTTCAAAGTTTAAACTTTGATCTATGTCAAGGGAATAGTTCAGCAGTAAAATAAAAGTAACAATAAAATGGAATGTTTATCTTCCCAGCTCATCCTCTCTCTTGACTAGTGTGCAAAGCGCCGGAGATCATCTTACAGTGGACAGGCTTAGTTGTAACAGATAATATCATCGAAAGGAAAGCGCGTATGAATTAACAAAAAATATTTGAGATTTACCACAATATACTAATCAGCTGCAGTACAGTATTAGCTTGAGAGACTTAAAATAGACAAAGAGAAAATTTCAAAGAGGTATTAGGTTAGCAAAGGGTTTTCATCATCGCTAGCTAAACATCTTCTTTCGCAGATCTCGCGCCCCCCCTCCTCTCTCCAATAAAAACTATAGAGCATTCATATCGTCCTCATCTATAGAACCATCCGAACCTTCTTTTATAGAGTGACGATCGACATGTGGTACACAGACAGCCACTGGGATTCGAAGGTAATTTACATTGTTTTGATCCTGTGAGTTATCTATGGATTAGCTTATAGCTCATTGCAAGCTCGCCCCCTCCCAATTAGCCTAGGTCACGTGGTAGTGAGTGTGCTATCAAACTACCAATGGTCAATAGCATCCAACGCACCTATTCTGAGGCTGAAGTTGTTGAAGGAATGTTTGTTGAAATCACACTCCAGTGTGGAAATCATGGCCATACAGAACTTGATCATGGTAACTACATTATTCTCCCAGCTCTCACCTTCCTATAGAAACACAATAAAGGAGACAAAAGGAGCATGAAGCATCGAGATTATGTAAGGTGAACGGTGTTTGAATTATTGAAGCATCGTGATTATGTAAGGTGAACGTTGTTTGAATTATTGAAGCATCGAGATTATGTAAGGTGAACGGTGTTTGAATTATTGAAGCATCGTGATTATGTAAGGTGAACGGTGTTTGAATTATTGATGGCTAAGGAAGAAAAAGCTGAAACTCAATCATATTCAACAAGTCTTTTGCGTGCTCTTCTGAACCGTAATCAGACTGTTTTTCATAAATACAATTTTTAGAAAATACACATTCAGTAAGAGACAATTTCTCAAGAGAGAAATGTCCGAGGAAGCTCTTCAATCCTTCCCTTCCCAAATTCCAGAATATCATTCTTTAATCCTGTAAAAATGATACCTTCTGATGGAAAAAAAAACTAACAAAATCTGGTTTTAGTCAGATACTGATGCCTCTACTTGCACCATTAACATTCTTTCTATCATAGACGGGCCACGTTTGGCAAACCTAGAAGAAGGTTAACTCGGAGTTATTTATAATTCAGTTTATCACATCCATGCAATATGAAGAATCTTGTGGGCTAATCTCACCTCTGCCATACGGAGAGCTCCATTGTGAAGGCCACTCGCTGCCATATACGTGCTTCCTATTGTCTTGATCTTCTCTACATCTGGAAACTTTTTTATCAGAAGCTGGGAAAATGGAAATGAAAAGGCTTGTCATTGTTGGTGTTTTAGTGTGCTTGCCAACAATAACCCTTAACTAACCAAGTCCAACCAGGTACACATTTGGAATGTGACAATTGCTCGAACACCCTTCACATTATTCATCAAATTTAAAAAACAGCGAAAGTTTAGCTCAACTTTTGTTGTCTGTCACAACGCATGGTTAAGGTAATGGAATCTAATGCCAAAGAAAAACAAATCAGAACTCTAGTTCTAAGAATGTTATCCTGGCGTTTTTTTCTTCTTTTCCAAAAAGTATCGCCCGTTAGCACAGCTATTGGCGGTCGAATATTAAGGCTACTCAAATGTCCTGTGTTACATGAGCACAATACGTCGGTTGCAAATTAAGTTTATAGATCTCACACAATACAAGTAGCGAAATTGTCTGGTGGCGGGAATAATCTTGCCTTTTGAAGGCAAAAAGAGAGAGAGGGTGAGACAAAAAGTTAGAGCAGAAAGAGAAACACATACTCATCGAGAAGATAGAAGTAGAGAGATGGGATATAGGCACGGAAGGAAAGAGAGGAATAAAAGGGAGATATGCAATCAGACAGAGGGGCAGATAAACAGAAGATAATGAGAGGAAAGAATGAAAGAAATAGGAAAAAAGGATTTAGAAAGGTAGTGACAGATGGAGAGAAATGTGGTACAGCAGAAGCAGAAAGAAAGATATTTTATTGTGGAAATGTGAGAAAGCAATGACAGGGTCAATGCCATCTGTAACAGATCCACTAAAACTAGAGCAAGGAGATCAAGATTTCTAGATCAAGAGTAATATGTACTTTTAAATCTGCAGACAGTGTACAACAGATAATCAGTCTATGCAAGAGTTGGTTTGCAGCCAATTCGGAAAATTTATAGATTTATGGTAAACCACTTTCAATATTTGTAAAATATCCAGCCCTCACAGCGTACCTACCCACTGATGCAAAGTGAGGTAAGATACCGTGACTTGGCATCCACGATGAAAGAAAGGGATAGCGCGATCTAGCAGTAACTCCTAGCACTTCCGCATTCGCATTTCACAATAAATTTTAAAAAAGACCCCCAATTTTTTTTTCAATATTATGCTAATATCTTGGGAAATTTTTGCAAGGATAACCATCGACAAAATTCCAATTTTTAGGTTTATTTCTATGTTTGTGTCAAGATTAGCTAGAGTCTAGATCTAAATCCAACCTTGAGCACCCAGTAATAGGTATGGCTGCTCTCTGTCATCATGGAGAAGTGTCTGGTTAATGTAGAGAATGAGTCAGAACAATTTCATTGGAGTAAGACCGGCCAGTTACAACTGTTGAACAACTAGATCAAGATTCTCACCCAACACAGCCCAGAAAAAGTAACTCTAACATATTCGCAAAACTCCCGAGTTGAAACTCTCAACATTAATGGCTTTGTTTGCACTTCACATTCAGTCGTCGGCCATTGGCTACTAGTCAGGGGTAGAGATTTGAAAGCAAAATTTTTGTCACTCATGATGAAAGGCTAAAACTGATCTTAAGTACATTCTTGATAGTTACCGGTAAGTTTCTGATATACTATATTAAAATGTACAAATGAAAAAAAAAAGAGAGAAAGTTAAAAAATCAAATCTAAGGTCTACCTCGAAACAGAGTTATCCGTAAGATAACATTTTCATGCATTTTCACATCCATATGGAATCCATAATAACGGTAAAAATACAGTAACACGATGTTTTTCCATTTCGTTCACTGACATGAACTAAACATGAAAACTTGGAGATTTAGAGCGATAAAACGACTCGTATTACAGCTTCTCACACTGTCCAGGTCGAAATCTGAGACCAGTATTTCTGTTAAACTACACTCACCACGTCGGAATCTGAGACCAGTATTTCTGTTAAACTACACTCACCACGTCGGAATCTGAGACCAGTATTTCTGTTAAACTACACTCACCACGTCGAAATCTGAGATCAGTATTTCTGTTTAAACTACACTCACCACGTCGAAATCTGAGACCAGTATTTCTGTTAAACTACACTCACAAAGTCGAAATCTGAGACCAGTATTTCTGTTTAAACTACACTCACCAGGTCGAAATCTGAGACCAGTATTTCTGTTAAACTACACTCACCAGGTCGAAATCTGAGACCAGTATTTCTGTTTAAACTACACTCACCAGGTCGAAATCTAAGACTCATATTTCTGTTAAAACTACACTCACCGGATCGGAATCTAAGACTCATATTTCTGTGTAAATGAACTCATCAGATCGGAATCTGAGACCGATATTTCTGTTTAAATGAACTCACCAGGTCGGAATCTAAGATTCATATTTCTGTTTAAACTACACTCACCAGATCGGAATCTGTGACCAGTATTTCTGTTTGAATACACTCACCAGGTCGAAATCTGATATAATCTCGTTAAGCACCCGGATGCACTCCATTCCCTCGCCATTTGCTTTCGTTTGCTGATAGAAATCTTTGAAGTTCGGAATCGAAGCAAACATCACTGTCACATGACTGCAGCTCTCGTGGTAGAGATCCTGGAGACAAACAATAGAAAAGTACATTCAGCATGAGAGCGACTATCGTTTTATTAAGATTAAATCCAATTGTTACGGATAGAACAAGTCAAAAGACACCTCAGGAAGAATAAAAGGACATTATGGACAGTTTGCGCTAATCGGTGGCTTGCCTCATGTTTCCGTGATGATCTCAGATAGTACGCGACAACATGGGAGGGGATGATGTTCTCCAGTACTATCTTGTTGATAGCTGCCATCATCTTTACCTGGAGCAATAACAACAAAAACAAAAAACCTTTTATATGTGTTTATATGTATGTATAATTAGACCGGAAGAAAAAGACATATTTATATTGTAAAAAATCTAAAGTGGAAAATCCACTTCTCAAAGATTAACACAGAGATAGATAGATAGATAGATAGATAGAGAAAGAGGGAGAGATAGAGATAGATAGATAGAGAGAGAGAGAGAGAGAGAGAGAGAGAGAGAGAGAGAGAGAGACAGACAGACAGACAGACAGACAGACAGACAGACAGGCAGACACACAGGCAGACAGGCAGGCAGAGTCAGTGAAAGGATTACAACAAGGATGCTTCAAACACTGTATACAATAAAGGTAATCTAACTTCTGAAATTAGTCAAAATACTCATGAAGTATACGACGGTACAAACAAAAATATGAAAGTTTAATAATTATGGTGAAATTTAGAGAAGGTATAAAACAATTGGTGAAAAGAATGGCGAAACAGCTTATATTATAATCATGTTTGCTATAATGAACAAACAAACAAGACAAGGTTAATTGTTTCAAGGGAAAAACTCATAATTGGAATCATAATAATAATAATAATAATAATAATAATAATAATAATAATAATAATAATAATAATAATAATAATAATAAAATGATGATGATGATGATGATGATGATGATGATGATGATGATGATGATGATGATGATGATGATGATAATAATAATAATAATAATAATAATAATAATAATAATAATAATAATAATAATAATAATAATAATAATAATAATAATAATGGCGCAAGTAACAGCAAAAAAACAACAACATGATATTATCGATAAATATGAAGTAATAACTAGTGGTAACCAAAACATTAGCAATAATATGTATGATGATGATGATCACACATTATGACCTTGAGATATAACTCGTTTAATTTCATGGGAAAATGGTGATGTTGATGAAAAGGAAACGCAAGGGAATTAAATTATTATAAAGAATGCAGTGTTGGAGGCGTAAAGGAAATCAAGCATGAAGGTCACAGTTTCCCCCCTCCTACTCTTTCTGCTCTGTGTTGTACCTGTTCCGTCTCTCCCTGGAACTGAAGTTTGAAGAGATGGCCAAACCTGTTGGCGAACTCCATCTGCCTGTCGATGTAGTGCATGGTCACGAGAATGACGGCCGCGTACACGGTTATTTTAGAGCTCAGCTCCATCGCATCAGAGTCAGTGCTTGAAAGACAACGTGCACAGACATACAGACAGAAGACTATGTGAATCAAGAAACAAGGGAACAAATTATATTGATACTTAAGTAGCTTTCACTTACTTTTCCTGATCTTAGTCCTCTCCTTGTATAATGTATGTGATCTTTTGATGACCTACTGTGCAAACACACCACACAAAATTACTTTTTCTAACAAGAAAATTCCACAACTGAGCTGTAAACCACGATAAAATAGTACATTCTGGTGGACAAAGCTTGATTTCATGATAAGAAATTCACTGATTTTGAAATTAATCTTTACATGATCATTACAACTATGTACCCTATAGGATGGATAAATTTCTTCTATTGTATCTTTTAGGATATAATATTTCGGCTAAATTTATCGATATGTTGCATGTTTGTTTCATCTAATTTTAAAAAGTTGCTTTGCATGCTCTCCACACTAACAAATCTGTACAGCAACACATATGGCTAAGATGTAACACTGGTAGTGTGTTGTTACAAAAATATGGCTAAAGCTATATTGCAGTCTAAAAGCTTGAGACGAGTTTGTAACAAGCTCTTCTTCCATTTTCTTGAGTTTACTAAAATATATATCGCTTTTTCGATAGTTGACAAGTCTATGATATAAGTTTTAGTTTCCATCTAGCTACTCACGTGTCACTGACTGCCCAGTCCACACTGGCGAAGACGTCTCCCCTGCCTACATGGATAGCAACATTCACAGTGACAAACATGACCAGAAGGAAAGTCAGTTTGATGAAGAAGCTGATCTGGATGAATATGCTGAATCCAGTGAAGGCCAGGAGGAACGACAGCAGGTAGTACTGCAGTGCACATGGAGACAGAGAGTGCGGGAAATACTTGTAATTAAATCACTGACTACTGAAACACAGCACATTGGTGCAGCATTCCATGCTTAATCTGTTTCTTTAAATATTTTATTTCTTGTCTTTATGGTATCAAACATAAAATAATACTTTGTATAACATTTCTCTAAAGATTATGAAGTACGTCTCAAAACCTGTGTTTTACCGAGGGGAAACTGCACTCAGATGTTCCAGCATCTCTCTCAACTGTTCCCTTTGCTTCCAAGGTTACATTTACATTCCTCTCATCACAAACATTCTGGTGAAAAGTTCACAAGAGGGACTTTTAAATTTGTTTTCTCCTACTATTAAGAAAAGCAAAAGAATTTAGCTCATGAAAAGCAATTTGACAATCTTTTAAGAGAAAGAGAAAGGGATAAATACCATAAAATGTGGGCGTTAGAATTTTGGACCAATATTTCTTTAATAGGTGAATTTATTTAACGGCTTTAACTACTGAATCTGCTTTTTGTTGTTTGCTTGATAAAGGTCAATTAAAAAGAATGTCATTTTAACTCTCATTAACAAAAATGGGGCTATTATCAATCTGAATCTGTCAACAAGTAGCAAAAGCAAAGGGAGAAAATACATTTATTCTTAGGCAGAGAAGCAATAAGGTGGATAGATGGTCTAAAGCAGAGAAACCGAGTTACTCGGAAAGGAAAAGAAAACGTTTCATACATCCGGAGCTTAGAAATTAGTTGCATCCTAAAGATTTCTATGAGGCTTGCAAACTTTCACTATCAATCTGGATTAGAAGTGTGTAGCGAGAGGAGGATGGTGAGGTCTACCGAAGCAAAGCTGCACTTGAGAGGAGTTGTCTGTGGGCCTCTGGAGCTGTTTCCAAGTACAACCGAGTCATTCACGTGTTTCCCTCCTTCACAGTACATCTGGAAAAAAAAGTGTAGTTCAAATCGTGGAATTATCATACAACCATTTCATCATAAAATTTATAAATTGGAGTCTAGCTTTCTTAAGCTGGCGAATCCTTAGAATGTTAACTAATTTAATAAAATTAAACAGTTTTGGAAGCTAGACGTCTGTCTAAAACTCTCCATGCACAAAAGTACATTCTGTGAAAGCAGAATCAGAGAATAGAAAGTAAGCAGAACGGATAAAACACATTGTATGATTTGAATATTTATCATTTGACACAGCACTCATTTTATGATTTGAATACTTCTCATTTAACACAACACTCATTGTATGATTTGAATATTATCATTTGACACAGCACTCATTGTATGGTTTGAATACTTCTCATTCAACACAGCACTCATCGTATGATTTTAATGCTTCTCATTTAACACACCACTCATTGTATGATTTGAATGCTTCTCATTTAAACCAGCACTCACTGTATGATTTGAATGCTTCTCATTTAAACCAACACTCACTGTATGATTTGAGTACTGCTCATTTAAGACAGCACTCATTATCAAGTCTTCAGGCTTTTTATGGCATTAGAAGTAAAATATAAAAAGAAGAAACAAAAAGCAAAGAGATGAAGTGAAAACTAATTTTGGCCACTATAATCTTAATGATGCTGCACTCTCATATTAAATCGACTATTTTGATTTTGTAGGCAAGAATTTGGAAATATTATCTATTTTAGCTCTGTACCGTTTACTCACCAGACTGACAGTGGAGATGAGGAAGAGGAGGCTCACGCAGAAGACAGAGAGCACCACTCGGGTGATGTACGACATCACGACATGGGTTGAAACCCGGCGGAACAGCTGGAACAGCTTGTGCCAGCGCCGCTGGGAAACAGAGCGACGAAACAAGTACGATAACTAAAGAAATGTGTGACACATTCTTGAAAGTTGAGGAATTTAATTTCTCTTTATCACAATTCTATATTTTTTCCATTATGCCATTTACCTGCGTGTGTATCTTGTTACAGAGACAGATTCCAGTCAGTGTGGCGAACAACAGGCAGCCCGCTGTCCCAGCCACGTAGACCGCGACACCCCTGAGTTTGAGACAAAGAAACATTCAGGTGTTTCGCTCGGTTTCGTTTATGATTTTAATTTTTTACAATGAAATAATTGATTCACTCAAAGATGTCTTTGATATTTTTTATCACACTTAAGAAGTCATTGTCACAGATAATAAGAATGGAAAACAAATATGAAGCATCTTCTATCGAGTGACGTTGTAAACTCTAAGGAAACGTCTCGCAGCAACCACAAAGCAATCATTTTAGAAACTATCACCGGTCGGTCTTTCAGTCAAATTGGTTGAAATGTTAAACTGGATTTAATTAGCTGTCTTGCATGGTGTCTGCTGTTCTATCTTATACTGAGGACAAAATGAGATCTATGTTCAGAGGCATCGGATCATTCACACTAGCAGCATCTCATTTTTCACCACCATTCTTTTCGCTGAAACTGTTTGCTGTTTATTATGCATAAAAAAAGTTACCGTATAATGAGAAAATTTTCTGACCTATGAAATTTTCAACAAAATTGTTTGCTGTTTTGTTTTGTCAAGATTAAGTCACTTTAACGCTTTACTTTCTGGGATTACGGTAAATTGCTCCCACCAGATTCAAAACAAATTTGCAAATTTAACGAAACAAAACAAGAAGTAGATTGGTTCATAAAAGAAATCTTACCGTATCTGCTCTAAAAGAACCGCGTTATATATCATTACCGTCAAGAAAATCGTGGCTTCAAGTTTTTTAATTTAATAACGAGAAAGAATAGAACTTGAATACATCTAGTTTCTTGTTTTCTAATTTATCACAGCCATTACCAGCAAAGTTACTATGGAGTCGAATTATCGTAATTAGTAGACAACATTGTAGTTACCGAGGTAGCATGATGATTTGGACGAGCAAGATGATGATGAAGATGAGGAAAGTGGAGATGACATAGAAAGGGAACATGTCGTCCGACTGCTCGGTGAAGCTCCGCTCAGCATCCGAGTCCTCGAAGCGCAGCCAAACTGGGTGCATCTCTGACTCGTCTCGAGATCGACAGCTGGAGACAAGTCAAGAAAAGTTCGAATCGAAGGTCAAGGTCGAGACAAGTTCACGCAGAGATCAGAGGTCGATAGGGTCACTCAGAGGTCAGAGGTCAAAGCAGGCTTTTAAAGAGATCAGGAATTAACCTAGGTTTCTTCAAAAGTCAAAGGCTAAGCGAATGACAAAAATATGTTTTGACGCTCTTGTGTTAAGGAAATGCAGGAAATCGAGTGTGAATAATTAAAAAAAACACCGATTACATTGATTTTTTATTTGATTTTGAAGCAAGCATCAAATTCCATTTCATAATATATATATTTCTTATTTGTTTGTTTGTTTCAGTTTGGGAAGCTATAAATCATTATATGAACGTAATGGGACAGAGGCTAATCGTTGATCAAGATGTCCTGATTGTCTACAGCTCAGCTCACCTGTTGTTGTTGATGTTCTTGAGCCGGTCCTGGAGTCTCATGTTGATCTCCAGCTGTTGCTGCTTGTCTGCTGCCAGGAGGCTGGGCGAGGAAAGGAAAGAGACACAGTCACGGTGTTTTCTTCTTGCAGAGTTCACGTGCAATTTCTAGATTATATGATAGTATCTGGAGTTAAATATCTTATCTTAATGAGATGCGAGTTAACAAAGTAATCAACAAACTGGCGTTGGTCGATAGACACTTTGTATTAAAAATGAAATCAAGTCTATAAATCTAGCAAAAGAAGATCTGAGTACGATTCAGAAGAATTTATAATGCAACATGTCAGGTGAAGAAAAATTCCTTTTTCATTCTCTATTTAAACACAATAGATCGAAAACAGTCAAGTAGTTTGTAAGCTCCACTAGAATTCGAACATAGCTATTATAGTTTAGAAAGAACGAAAAATGACAAGATATCTCAAGATTTCTGGGACGACTGGGAAATACGAATGAGAATGGATTAACAATTCGATCTGCAATAAGCTCAGAAATGCTTTAAGCTGAGTCAAGGCAGAAACTTTAAAGAAAAACATACAGGCATTAGAAGATGGCAGCGGAATGGGTGAATGTTATGGATCAGGAAAAACTCAGTTTAAAGAAATGACATGTTGGGAGATGCTGCTTGATCGGAATATGCGATGATAATGATGGTCAACTTAATTGGTAATTAACAACATAATAATTACAGTAATAATTTCAGGAAATAATCCCAAATGCTTTTACACACACACACACACACACATCACACAAATAGGAGTGCATTCCCGTGAATAGAAATATATGCCCATTTATCCACAGTTCACCGAAGTAGATAGTGAGGCAAGCTTTATGTCGATCCCTCATAATGGTTCGTCGAAAGCACGGGAAACAGAATAAATGATATGCACTTAAGAGCAAAAGCTCACATCATCATTATACTTACTCGTGGTCAATCCCGGAAGAATTCATCATAAAGTTTGAGTCTATCAAGGCCAAGCTCTGAGGAAGGGAAACCGCGACAACCGATTGAGATCAAAGGAACAAAAAATTATCAGAACTAGTTTTTTTGTGTCTTTTTGGTTTCAAATAACTCTCCCCTCTCTGTATCTCTCTCTATATCTCTCTATCTCTATCTCTCTCTCTCTCTCTTTCTCTCTCTCTCTCTCTGACTTTATATCTCTTTGCCCACCTGTATGTTTATCCGGTTTTCTGAATTTTTCTATGTCTGTCTATCGGTCTTTGAGTCTTTTACTTTGTCTTTCTGACTTTCTCCTTCTTTCCCATTCTCTCTTCACACTCTTTCAATCTTTTCCCGCCCTCTCCCTGTCTTCCATTTTCCCGCAGCATCATCTCGTTATTTTTCTACCTCTTGTTTTCCCAAAGAATTGGAAGGAAAAGTTTTACTTTCATGCAGTGAACTGGTCACACCAACAGATAGAAATGTGACTACAATTGTCTATATTTTGCCTAAAAAGTGATCGTAAGTATCTTAGCAAAGAGAGTAATCTTAAGCCCATGGCTTTTGCGCTTTAAGCCGATAGATACACGATTTACAGCTGTGTCATAGATGGCATTTTCAGGTCTTACACAGGGGTGACATTTTTTTTTATCTTGACATTTTTCCAGTCGAAGATCTCATCATAAACCAAACCAGGGGATATAGTACACACATCTGTTACCACCGCTTCAAACATTCTAGCAGTTAAAGACCTTTGCTCTCAAGAGAAAATGACCAGGTTACTATTATTGAAACCTCCACAGCCGCCAATTAAAGGATCAACACCAATATTCTATCATCAAACCTTCAGAGTACCATTCCACTGTATGTACTGAGCTATCCTGTGCGCCCTCAATGATTAAAATAATCCGAGTCCAGTTTTTGTTGTCATTTTTTTTCAGTCGCAGAGCAGGAGTGGCCGACTTACCGTAAAGCTGAGAACCCTTGAGACCATGGAACTGGTCTTGAGGTTGGCGAACGGTTTGTCCACGCCCCAGGTCTCCAGGAACTTGCTCACCCGGACAGACGCGCGCATGCCGTTCAGGTGGTAGCGAGTCTTCCCGAGCTTGCGGTTTGTCTAGTAAGAGCAGTAGAAACAAGATATTATTAACATTGATCAGATTCTTGTGTGGAAGGATGTAAACTGGAGCCTTCGCATCTTTCCCCAGACATTCTTTGCCCACCAAGACAATTTCAATACAAGCATTAATCCCCATTGTAACATCATTGTTTGTTTGGCACTGAGTACTGGCACTCGACGATATCATGCACTTCAACGATCTAGTCCCCATGTACTGATAGCAAGACTGTCTAAAATATAGAGAGTTGTTTCCCTTTAGGCAATAAAAAAATAAGCTGTGGTTTGCATTAAACCAGAAACTACTGGAGTATGTATTAACCAGCGCACTAACTTTCGAGCTACGCTTCTTCTCAAGCAACGGTGAGCAGTATGTTGGTTAATCAATTTAATCAATCAGTCAGTTCTCACGGGTTTCCTGCATCCATAGAATTTACAAAATCCAATGTGTAACATTATGTTTGCTTGAAATTGTTTGCGGTTATCTGGTAATGAGAGCTGTCTACCATTTATATGGTCCTTAAAGAAACTTAGAGGACGAGAAACAATCTAAAGTTGAGATGAAATCTTGCTAACTAACGTGATCACCAATGAGATCTTGCTATACCTAAAAAAGAACAAAAACAAAACAAAACGCCGCACGAGCTAGTATCAAGTTCCTTCAAACTCTCTCTAAAATCTGTCTCTTTTACATTCAGTTTCCTTATTTTTGTTTACAATTCCCAATAACATTTTACTGTTTTTGCATGAGTGTGATTTAAAACATTTTGACGTAAAGTAATACAAACGTGTTCCATGATTGTTAAACTGCGGCACTAACGAAAGTGCGAGAGTACTGATTAGCTGATGAATGACGAGAATTAGTAAATATTTTTTAAGTGATAAACTGAATTCGAAACGGAAAAGACATTGAGTACGATTTCTGCAACGTCTAAGCTAAACATACATTGAAGTTTAAATAATCAAGTTTGAACTTTTGGTTTTCAAAACATTTCAAGCACCTCATTTTTCTTCTGACAATTTACAAGGCAAGAGAGCTGTTCAAACAATAAAAATCCAGTGCGAGTTTTTGATTCTCAAAACTGTGAACATGGATCATTGCATATCATGTTTATCTAAACTCCGTCAAGACGCGCATCCTTCGAGGGGCCTGATCTTTACCTGTCGCCTTTCCACAGGCACCACCAGGTAAGTCTGCACGTTGTTTTCAGCGAGATACGCGCTTCTCTCGTGGCCGTTTCCATCTTCAACATTGTATTCACCCTCAAGAAACTCCAGGGTCTGCTTCGAAATATGTACACGCCTAAAATGGAAAAATAAATCTTCTTCGAACGTGATCATCTCAAGTGCAGACCTTAGATTTAAACTTTGGATGTTTTTTTGTTTGTTTGTTTGTTTGCTGTTGTTGTTTTTAGATTAGTTGCTCTGCGAACATATCGTTGAATCTATTATCCATATTTTTATTATAGGGCCTGCCTTCGGAGCGCAAAGCATTAAATGAGGGAGTAGCCCAAAGAGGAGAAAAATTTTATCCTTATAGAACAAAAATAATAAAGAAGGACGGAAATACCAAGAAGTTGAAATAATACTAGATAAATAAAGAGAAAATCAGCCACGTACAATCTGATAAAAAACCAGATCAATGCAGCCATTCTCCACTGTAGGTTCTTTACTTCGCAGATACTTACCCAGGAATACCACCTGACTCCATATGATTGGCAATCGTGACGTCATCGGACCACACGTCATATTGCCATTTCCTCAAGCCTAACACACCACAGAGAACGGAACCCGTATGGACGCCAATACGCATGTCTACATCCACGCCTGTTGCTTCCCGAACGTCTCTTTCAAGAAAAAAACAACAAAGAAACGCCATTAAGAGGTTGTTTTAAATGTTTCATGTGGTATTCAGTGGCTGTATATACAAACAGACCAACCAATTCAGACTTACCGTGAAGCCGAACTATTTGTGAAAGTAGGAAGCATCATACCACGAAGGCACTGAATATCTTCCTCAGACGTCAAATCGGTCAGTCGACCAGAATGTCACCACCAGTTCAGTTATTGTATAAAGTTGGATGCTCTATATGAGAATCTTTAAGGACATTGTGAAGACTCCATGTACTTCATGAGACTAATAAATAAAAGGGTTATGATTATTACTTTGTTTTCTTTTCACTTTCCACCCTATTAAAATGTTTGTTTGAACAAGCATGGAACAATATTATTTACCTCAAATGATATTTCCCTAGCAATAAACTTCTGTCTTCTTACTCCACCTGCAAACCCTGGAAAGCATACAGCGTGAACTTCGGGTAATACAGACATCATTGATGCGTGTCGGGGATTCGGATTCTAACATCACAGTATTGTGTCTACAGCTGAGGTCATTGTTCATTATAGTACGTGACAATCGTAAACATTACAACACACATGCTTAGCGTATGCTTCAAAAGGGCTTAGAAATATAGCTTTGTTGAAAAAAGTCTTGTATTATATAAGAAATATATTTTTGTCTTTGTATCTGTCAAGGTGCAAATATTTATTGAAGTCAGACAAAATTTTAGCCTCCTCTTCCCGATAGTTCTGGTACTTGATATTTATGGATCGAAAAGCATCAAGAGACGATTCAAGTTGGCTATCAAAAGTAAAAGTGTGATGCATGTCATCTGCCATACCTAAAGTCTTGGGAATACGAATGGCAAAAATCTCACCTGATGGCGTCAATCATGCGTAGACCCATGCGCACGCAGTTCAGGGCGTGATTCTTATCCGGTGTGGGCACCCCAGACACGCAGTAGTAACAGTCACCCAAAATCTTGATGCGCATACAGTTACTCTTCTGTGAATGGAAGATAAAATGAGAAAGGTATCCCAACTGAAACAAAAAGCAACAAAATAACTGAAATAAAATTTAAACATTGTGTTAGGGAAACTCACAGCAGTTTGTTTTTCTTGAACACAGAGGACCCTTAAGCAAAACCCTTTAATGATCTACAAAACATGGTGATAACAAAGCAATTTCCATTGATATAATTATATATGATATTCTCGAGTACAAAAAAAATGTCTTATTGATAAAATGACCTATTACGACAAGGTCTTTTAGAATTCATGATTTTAACAAGAAAATGCTAGTTCTCTGATATAAAAACTAAATACTTCATATTTCACGCAGCTGTTTATAATTTATAACCGAACACATACACACACACACACACACGTGTCTAACAGTTGTCTTTATATAGAAACGAATCACCATCAGTTATTTTTCCTCTCAAACAGTCCTGGTTTTTTTTTTACCTTGGCCAGTTGGTCAAACCGACCGAACAACTCATTGAGCATCTTGACCAGTTCTGCTGCTGTGCACTCGGAGGCCAGAGGGGTAAAGTTGACAATGTCAGCGTAGAGAATACTGGGAGGGAAACACAGAGCTAAGTCAGCATAGAGAATAATGGGAGGGAAACACAAACAGAGCCTAAGTCAGCGTAGAGAATACTGGGAGGGAAACACAAACAGAGCCTAAGTCAGCATAAAGAATACAGGGACGGAAACTAATAAAACCTAAGTCAGCATAGAGAATACTGGGAGGGAAACACAAACAGAGCCCAAGTCAAAGTCAGCCAACAAAGATTACTATGGAAAGGCGGTGGAAGATAACCTAAACGACACACAAAACAAGAGAAAATAAAAAGCAAGTCAATTCTTATTGAAGAAAGAAAGAACATCACCACTCAAAGGTACATGACTGGTTAAAATGTAGATTGACTTTGGAGAAAGGCAGACATTGTTTGGGAACAATATACAAAGTCTTGCTTCTGAGCTTAGAGGACAAGCATAATCATTGTTGCTGAACCGTTCTTGTAAACAAGTAATTCATGGCACGACATTTTTTTTCAAGAGCCGAGGAAGACAGAAATGATGCAGTATTTTTACAGATATAAAGTGATACAAATAGGAGGAAAGACAAATACATAGAGAGAGAGAGAGAGAGAGAGAGAGAGAGAGAGAGAGAGAGAGAGAGAGAGAGAGAGAGAGAGAGAGAGAAAGACTAAGGCAAGGGAGAAGAGAGAAAAATATGCAGTAAGAAAGAGAAAAGATGAGAATTAGCGTTAGAGATACCAATAGCAAGACAAAAAGATGACATAAAGAGACAAAAGGAGAGACAGAAAAAGATAGGAGAACTATAAGCCAGTTTATCTTATTTCATGATTTTGCTCATCCATTGCACGCGACGTTTAATGAAAACGCGACGACCGCAAATTTTATCAAACGCTCTAAAAACATAAGATGTGTCTTTCACATTCAATATTGATAGTCATTGATCCTTAATATCTTGACCTTTACCCTCAAGTATTGGACATTCTTCGTAAAAATGATGAACAGCGAAAGGGAGTTCATGGCCTTAACTAAAAATTATTAATATAATGGTTAGCTTGTTAGCACCATGACCCTTAAATGACAACGTATAACTGTATTTACAGACCATAGGACAGAGGCGGTGGGTTGTCATGGCCGTGACACTTACCTGACATTATCGTATCTCTCTACATACAGATCATGGAAGAGCGAGGGGCGTGGCTCCCGCATGTTGTCCTGCAGGTCTCGCTTGATCTCCTTCACGAAGTTGCTGGGGATGCAGCTGACCAGCAGCTCGTCCTAGGGCGGGAGAAATTGTTGATGGGATATAAACACCAAATAGTTCCACTAACCAAGGAACGCAGATCATAACCATAATCACATCCCTTATACACACTCGCACGAGATGAAAGCAAACGACTGATGATCAAATAGATATGCTGTTTTCGCAAACAGAATTTCACAAGCTAATGACAAGTATAATTATATTAAAAATTTTGGTTTTGCACTGAATGCATAAAAATGGCGGCTTGAGAAGAAAAGTCAAAGTTATCTAGTTGTATTCAACTAATATGTCACAAAGTAAAAAATAAAATAAAATAAAAAAAAATAAACAACTGCGGAGTTTATCCTTTCCGACATATATACATACATAAAAGCACGGAGTCCAAATTCTCGTTCATACATACACATAATTCAAACTGTGCGACATGCATATGTAAACATACGAAATTCAACCTCTGCGACATATACAAGCACACACAGACCCATAGTTCAACCTCTGCGATACATGTTTACACAAATACACACACACACACACTCACGGAGATGAAGTTCCGCGCGACCCACCTGCTGCTGCTTCTCCTTCTCCAACTTGAGCATGGATTCCACCGAGTTCCTGGCCTCCAGGAAAGCCCTCCTGTGGACCACGTCACTGAGAAACTTGTGGCCGAGCCCGACCAGATTAGCACACGCCAGCACCAGGAAGGTGCACAGCATCTGGTTGGAGATTGGATGGCATTGGTGGTTTGGATATCAATTATGTCGAAGTGAGGATCGTTCGGATGTTTAAAGATATATATACACACACACACATATGTATATATATATAAAACATATGTTATTTAATTTTTCGTATATCCGCTTTGGAATTGTTTGTTTTTTTACTAATGTCAAGTCGTGATTAAGGTAACGGAAGCGTGAGAGAATTGTGTAGGAATGTGGTGCAGAACATTTGGAAAAAAAATTTGGCTAGGGTTGAGGCACACAAAACATGATAGTGAAGGTTCTAGGTGAAGTCGGAACAGACCTTGAGATCATATTACATTGGTCTGGTTCTATCTAATTCCCCACATTGTTTATTAAATAAATTAGATTTTCACCTGGAGGCCAAGTTCATCAGTTCTGCTGGACAGAGCCGCCACCATGGCAACGTGGAGGAGTGTTGTGGATCCACCGTAAATCAGGGTCCACTTCCGGGACAGAGGGAGCACCATGTAGGACACAACGCTGTTCGCAGGAACGAAGGACAATCGGCAAGGACCCGTCAACGATAGAGAATGATAATGTAGAAGCAATAAATGTATTCAAGCGGGTGAAATCGATCACCTCATCGGAATAGAGCATAGTTTGACTTAACACACGATATCGAAGCATGCCAAGTAGTAACATTGGCTTTATTTGCAACTCATTGTGAGAATGGATAATGAATATATATCTATATATATATATATATATATATATATATATATATATATATATATATATATATATATATATATATATATATATATATATATATATATATATATATATATATATATATATATATTAGTAATTAACTTGTTATAATAGCGGAAAGTGAGTCGAAATCAAATCTAACCAAATGGTGGTGCTGAAGAAGCAGGATCAAAACTATTTAGTCCTACATTTGTCTACCATGAACTGTACAAATGACACCAGACAAGAATTTCCGCATTTATAACAAAATACAACAGACCGATTGTTTGAATGTGCAATAACAGCAATGTTCATGGAACCATGGATGCCAAACGGGCCATTTCCGCCTAAAACTCAAAAATAAGATATAGCAAAATATACCGTGCTTATCCAGAAATCCTAACAAAACCTACAGGGCACTTTTCTGATTGTATCTATTGTGATCCATGAGAGTAAGAAAGATGATATTCTCTACAGGCTACCACACATCTGGACGAAGCTTAAATCCTAATTCTATAAGTCTTTGAACAACCCTGGTGTGTTAAATTGTTTCTTGGTTTGTATTTCAATTAAAGAATGCAGTCACTAACAAATTTTGAGTTGCCCTAATGACAAAGACAACATTGTAGTACACAGGGTTTTAATACGGAAAAACGTAGAGAATCAAGCAGCTCTTCGCAACCAAGTTTCCTGTGTGGGTTTAAAGGCTGCTCTTCTACGTAAAAATTGTGCCTTGATTACATAAGTGGAAAAATAAAAC
>JAWDGP010002165.1:180000-217500 GCA_033675545.1 Elysia crispata | reverse complement strand
ATTATGTCAATTAATCTTCGTCTTCAATGAAAAAAAAATGTGATGATTCGGAAATTGCATCCATGTAATTTTTTAGGCTTTGGTATCGATATTTTATATGTAAACCGATTTTTACAATTTAAATGTTTATAAATTTTTTAGGAGTCAAAATCTGACACAGTCATTGCTCACGGAATTATTACAAAAATCAAGTGCGTTAAATCTTTTCTATAATTATTTTTCTTTAGTTGACAATGTTTAAGAAAAACGCTTGGAGAAGAAAGTAACCAATACCGTTATACAATGTATCGAAGAAATTGAATTACTGTGAACAAACTTGAGCGGATCTGTTTTAACATAAGAGATGCTGATTGTAGTTATTGAGATGTTAGGAGTGGTGTTGGATCCAAGTAAGGATCGTTTGACAATCTTTAGTTACAGAAAATAAACAAGCACAATGTGCTCAGGTAAGTACCAAAACATATTAAGCAAAAACAAAAAACAACAAAATGGATTATATCAGCAAGATGTCATAAACTCGTGTAATAACTTCCTTGGACCCTTATGGTTTCATCATAAGAGATGACGTTGGTGGCGAATCTTATCTTTGGAATAATGTTTTATGAATTCAGGATTATTCGTAAATTATGCATTCTTCCATATATGAAGAAACTACGTTTAAGTCACCACCACATACACTAACAAGAAAACTGAAAAGATAACAATCCAAGAGGGTTAAACTCAGTGAACTAGGGAGGATCCAACTACACCACTCACAAAATACTGAAGGATATCGCCTGAACCACTTGTAGCGGGCTCGCTAGACTAAGGATGAGCAAACCCAGCTGTACACAAGCACTGACGCTGTACACAGAAACAATCCCAACTTCACAACAAGGAAGTTAGTATGCGCTCTAACAGGCGTGGATATTTGTCTAACTCGAGGCGGAGAGTAAGGAGAAAAATATCCATGCTCACTGGCTGCTCATTCGGAATACACATTTACTTTTTAAAACATTTTTCAGCATTAAAGATACAAGTAATAATTTTTCGCCTCTGGAATTGCAAAACATAAACAGTGAGAGAGGGAGGAGAGAAAGGTGTTTACACCATCTGCCACAGCAGAACCAAATGCAACACCCACAGCGTCCGCCCATCCCCTCCCAGGGACCATCTGCCGGATATGAGTGACTCAATACTGAACGGATAACTCACTTGAGCTGCACTGATGATCACATGTTTCCTTCCTTGCTTACCTCAAAACATTCTCTAGAAACAAACTTAACAAATAGACGGAAATCCCCTCAAATTCATGTACAAGAAATTACTTTCTTAAAAGATTTGGTTTGTCTTTTAGTAAAACACTTGTCATGGCAAAAATCCTTTTCTTCAAGTAAAATCTTTGAATATTTATAGCAAGTACCAGAACTTTCCTAATTGTAAAGTTTCAGATTGCATCCTTGGTAACTGATTTAAATCATGGATACAAAATGGGATGCGGGCTAAAATATGAACATTTGAAAATAGGTTTACACGTAAGTCAATAGATAGCAAGTCATTTTAGACAGAAATTATTACTCGTACTAACAGTTTCGGTTACCTCTTTATAACTGTGTTATTACGGTGCAAAGAATACTATTTCTATTAGTAACTCGCATTGGATTCTGAAAACTTTAATAACTATTATAAAAATAAATTAATTAATTAATTAAAAACCATCAAGGTTATTTATGCCGATAATTAGTTAAAGCTGGACCTGAAAAGTTGCGTCTTTTTTTTATTAACGATTGTAGCAGGGTTTTTTTTTTTTTTTTTCATTAAAAAAAAGAGTCATATTGCTTCAAGAAGCCAATAACATAAATTACAAATTATGAATAAGGCAGTAAATCTAAGCACATGTAATCTGATGAAAACTCTGCAGAGTTGGCGCTTTGTGTCTCTAGTCCTGCTTGAGTGATTTGAGTTAATCCAATAGGAGGCGCTGGGTATCTCATATCTCACCAGGTATTAGTAAAGCACCTTCATATTGTCTGTGGCCATCTACTGACTACTTGAAATTTAATTCTCGATTTGAAATTCCAGAGTGACATTTTATACGACACGCTAAGTGCACAATATTTTAAACAATAAAACTGCACAGAAAATAACGGTTTATATTAGTAAAACTTACTGTAGACCTTCAACACTGAGACCCTCAAGGAGCTAGCAGAATCGATTAGTAATCCAAGGCTAGCAGTGTTTTTTGCTTTTGAAAGAAATCTTTTACCTTGTTTCAAACCAACATATGAAACCAATTAGCATACTAAGTTTAACTGAATTAAACGATGCACTCAAACAAACATCCATACTGGTTTATCCCGCAACAAAAGCAACATCAATATTTTATGAGGAAATAAAATCGTGGCCTCTGTGGAAGACGAGAGAAATACACACACACTCTCACTAATAGCGAGACGTTCGCCAGCAACCAGGAGCGTTAACGCTTGTAGCTGAGTATATGTTGCAACTCGTCAGTTTTCAGGGTTGCTCACGATTCCTTACTATCATACGCTGAAGACATCGCAAGCAATGCGACAGATTCCCTGTTCAGCCACTGCGGTCACAAAGAGAAGACGCCCCAGGCCTGGCAGGCTCAAGCTTCAAGTCAACTCGCCTCACGTCGAGAGATGCGACGGAAGCGCATCCTTACACCAGCCCGGAACTCCTGGCCTCACAACCAGCCGCCCTGACTCACACGTAGAGTGACGAGTTCGAGATCTAAAGCTGTTGCGAGAGATACACTAACCAGATCGTGGGGAAAAGTCGCTATGTACGTTGCAATATATTTTTTACAAAGGCCGCAAGGTTTATACTTAGACTAAAGTTCATTAAAAAAAAACTAAATTTCAAATAAGGATAAAAATAAAGCTGACTTAGAAGTGTTAGCGGAACTCAATCAAAGTCTGAGTCAACAATCTAACCAAGGAAAACCCTAGAACCATTATTTCAATTAATTTTCTCTGTAATTAATTATTATTTCCAAGTGTCATACTTCAAACAGGCTGCTCGTCATGAAAGTCTTGCTGCCCAACCCACAACCGTTTTGCATATCTAGATTAAGTTTCTGGAATGCGACTTTATATATCAGGCAATAGGCCAATGAATAAGAACGAAATAGGTGTTTAAATCGTACTCTTAGGCAAACCGTTAGAGGAAAAATAAATATTATCCCCTAAACTTCGCCTCCTCACAAATATCTCAATCTGTATAGAGTAATCGGAGTAAAACATATTTTGCCCTTTCCACCCAACTGCACAAGGAAAACAGTTCATGTATTGGAAATCAGATAACTCTTCAGTAGTTATCACTAGACTAACCATCCAGCAAAACTGCTTAAAGCTGCACAGGTCTGTGAAACTTGATAGCTACACAATCATTAAAAGCTAGTTGATGATGAAAGTTTAAAAGTGTCTAGATTTGACTGTTACATAACTAGTATACTAAAGTTAGACCTATTTTTATCTTCTCCAGTCAGAGCTCTCATTCTCTTGTGCACAATTTCCTCGTCTCCACCCAATAGAGTTCCTTATTTCGACATAAACATTGTCCTCTTCAGTTATATTGGAATCAGCCTAGCAATCTGCCATGGATTGAAAGAAAGAGACCGCAAGGCATGATCATTACAATTAAACAAAACTCAGAGCATTCATGAAAAAGAATTTGAAAAGCACCAGACCTAAGTAAACCCTATTGACTTATCCATATATTCTTTATAAGTTTTAGACATCTAGACTTCCAGTTCTAAACCGATGTTCTAGATTCTAGGCAAATATATCATAGGCTTAAAAGATTTTCCTATTTCCTAAATCCAGATTCGAAATTTTTTATCTAAATCTAGAATCTACCATAGAACCCAATCACAGATGTGATGGGTAAATAGGTTCGAATTTAAATCTAGATGCCCTGGAGTGCTCAGTCGTAGAATTTGACAAGATAGATGTTATAAATACAAGTGTAAGTTCCATACTGCTTAGAGAAGTGAAGAACCGGCAAATACGTAC
This sequence comes from Elysia crispata, assembly GCA_033675545.1. Taxonomy (NCBI): domain Eukaryota; kingdom Metazoa; phylum Mollusca; class Gastropoda; family Plakobranchidae; genus Elysia; species Elysia crispata. The sequence continues at coordinate 213,481 of JAWDGP010002165.1, read as the reverse complement.
GTTACAGTTAAAAAATATTGTATAAAATTTTATCCAGAGCCATAGCTGTATATTTAGACGTATCTTTTGTTTCGATATCTGTTTCCTTTTTTTTATATTTCTATTATAGGGCTAACATTATGGTAGAATATTACGATTCAGTGTCCATTGCCATTGCAGTGAGATTACTATACTTAGCACCTACGTGTTAATTTCGCTAATGTCTTGATTTACATGGAATACTATGTAAAAGGCGCATTGTGGTCATATTTGGTAATTCCTTGAAAGATTAAACTGTCTTCAGGTGAGTCATTGTACTTTCACACATCTTCCTCTACCAGCAGCGGACCAATCTGATATAGATGTCAACAAGTGCGTGATTGCTATAATTAGCGCAGTCTCCGTCACGGTTCAGACCTAACTGCCGAACCACCCACTCTTGTTACAAGAGGCAGATTTAAAAAATCGAAGTGTCTATTCCCAGAATTTGCTTACTCCCAACCATCGCTGCGCATATGATATAGAATTAATCAAGATCTAGATCTAGTTCCTTTCAACACCGGTTGGGAAAAAGCACAACCTAAAAAATACAGAATCAAAATATAAAGGTAGTTTAGCTTGCCGTTAAAAAATTCTTATTTCCGTTTGAGGAATCAGTATCGACATGCTGTTGATACTTGGCATCCATCTTTTTTTTTTTAGATTTTTTTTTGTTAAATGAAGGATAAATAATACTGAGGTGGAGAAAAAAATTGTGTCGTTAGTCAGCTATATTATTCGCAGTGCAAGTCATTTCAAGCACATGCTGACAAACATTTGACGCAACAATTCGTGCTGGATGTTACAATGTGCTCGACTGATGATCTTAATGTGCTTTTATGCACTGACTATTGTCAAAGATTATTCAAGATATGATTTTATTCATAGAACAACGAGAAAGATTGTTCAAGATGTGACATCACTCACAAAATATCTCCAGATATTACTCAGTAAGTGACTTCATTCAAAGACCATCGTCTATTGTCAAAGATTGTTCTTGATAGAATGTCTCTCATTGACCATTGTCAAAGATTGCTTTTGATAGAATGTCTTTCACGGATCATTGTAAAAGATTGCTTTTGATAGAATGTCTTTCACGGATCATTGTCAAAGTTTGCTTTTGATAGAACGTCTTTCACGGATCGTTGTCAAAGATTGCTCTTGATAAAATGTCTTTCACGGACCATTGTCAAAGAGTGCTCTTGATAGAATGTCTTTCACGGACCATTGTCAAAGAGTGCTCTTGATAGAATGTCTTTCACGGATCATTGTCTTCATGGACCATTGTCACAGACTGCTCTTGATGAAATGTCTTTTACGGACCATTGTCAAAGAGTGCTCTTGATAGAAAGTCTTTCACGGATCATTGTCAAAGATTGCTCCTGATAGAATGTCTTTCACGGATCATTGTCTTCATGGACCATTGTCAAAGATTGCTCTTGATAGGATGTCTTTTACGGACCATGTCAAAGACTGCTCTTGATAGAATGTCTTTCACGGACCATTGTCAAAGACTGCTCTTGATAGAATGTCTTTCACGGACCATTGTCAAAGACTGCTCTTGATAGAATGTCTTTGACGGACCATTGTCAAAGACTGCTCTTGATAGAATGTCTTTCACGGATCATTGTCAAAGATTGCTCTTGATAAAATGTCTTCCACTTATCATTGTCAAATATTGCTCTTGATAAAATGTCTTTCACGGATCAATGTCAAAGATTGCTCTTGATAGAATGTCTTTCACGGATCATTGTCTTCATGGACCATTGTCAAAGACTGCTCTTGATAGAATGTCTTTCACGGACCATTGTCAAAGACTGCTCTTGATAGAATGTCTTTCACGGACCATTGTCAAAGACTGCTCTTGATAGAATGTCTTTCACGGACCATTGTCAAAGACTGCTCTTGATAGAATGTCTTTCACGGACAATTGTCAAAGATTGCTCTAGTTGGAACATCATTCTCTCAACATGATTGCCAAGTAATTCGTCTAGGATGATGCACATGATAAAGTGTTGCTCTCTATGAAACAGTTTCTGACGTTATCTTCGAAAGACACAGAGGATAGTGTACCTTTCTAAAAGGCCTCATGTTGTTTTTAAATATAAATGTGTTTACATATCTTAAGCATATCTTTTATCTGTTTCAATATAGTGTTAAGCATATAGACAGATCTCCCCGTGCCGCGAGAGAAAGATTGCCCCAAGTTGGCATCAAAGAAGTAACGAACTAAGTCAATCTTTGCATTGATGGTTCTCAAGTGGTGTGCTATGCTCGAAACACACTTCTTGGTGTAACAGTTATAACGGATTAGAGGTGACAAACAGATGTCTCCAACATTGAAACCTGGATTGATTCACATGGTATTTCATGTTCTGTAAATCTTCATGAAACATCTTTCTTTAAAGAAAGTCAAGGCAAACTCACAACAAAGTAAAACTATGTCAGGGTAGCGCTAATCCAAACAGTTATACTGTTACTTTTTTTTACAAGCCATACTGTGATCACAACTCTTCCAATCTTGCCGTTATATCGAAACCTTGCCTCAGAATCGGACTTAAAAGTTTTCGCTTGTGAAATCGTTTGATGACTTGTTTCAGCACGTCTACTCCAAGCTTATTTTCAGAGCCTGTCAAACAGGACAATACGGAAGAATATCGAGACCCTATACAGCCATTGTCATCGCTAGCTTTAAAACTCGCTGCGTTAAGTATGAGAGAGGCTGGACCAAATTAGGCTGAAGACGGCCGAGTTGGGCCGAGCACTTGACCACACAGGACACAGTGTACTTTGTCGTCTCCAAATTCTTTCAAGGACAATCTAGCCCGGGCTTTGAAAGAGCGCATACTCATTGGTAAAAATTATAGCTAACAATGGAAGATAGATAGAAGTGGTTATGTAAAATGAATCATTTTACGACTCGTTAGCGCAATTGTTTTTGGGTTTATTTTATCATTGGAAATTTTAAAGGAATATAATTGAGAATATAATAAAATCATTTTTAGACACAGGAAACTTCGGGTAAAATTATGATTAGTTTTCTCTTGTTTCATATTCACTCCATTCTTCTCATAACTCCATATGCCTGCGTTACACAACTGACTGAGTGATAAACAAAGGTAGGCAGAATGAATGAGCTCCATATCTATTTTAAGTCACACGTTAATTACCGTCTAGAGGGAAGAAACATCTGAATTTCGCAACCTTTCTAGCTGGAATCTTTCCACGCTATAATACTGGATTCTCTCAGATCAGTAGTTTTGAGTGAAATTCCATTTTTAAAAGAACTAAGAGGTACTGAGCTTTCGACCTATGACTATAATTATTAGCGGCGCTAAATTTGGTGTTAGAATCACTTTTGACATCTAGCTTGATAAAAATTTGGTGTTAGAATCACTTTTGATATCTAGCTTGATAAAAATTTGGTGTTAGAATCACTTTTGATATCTAGCTTGATAAAAATTTGGTGTTAGAATCACTTTTGACATCTAGCTTGATAAAAATGCGGGCAAAAGTTTGAATTGGTTCATGTCGGAAGTTTTTTCAACGAACCTGATCGGTTTGTTATTTTTTTGCTGTTTTTTTTTATAACTTGGGTGCTTTAAATTAGATTCTCAGCGGGAATTTTCAGACGAGCTGCACCGTGTTTCCATCTTTACACGCTCCTCTCCGTGCAAGTCTGTTGCAAACTTCAAAGGGCCATCAGTAGTAATCTGGACAGGGCTCTCACCAGGAGACCTAGTCGCATTTTGAAAGCATTTTAAGGTGTGGAGAGAAAAAGACTGTCAAGTCGAAAGAAAGGAATTTTCAGGATGCATGTCTTACCGTTCTAGAAAACAGATTAGTTTTCTGCAAACACGAGATAAGAGCGTTTAACCATTGAATCCTTTAATAGAAAAAAAGAAACAAGTAAAGAACGCATTTCAAATCTTTGAGGGCGAGTTTAACTTTGTATGGACGCTTGTTTTGCCTAACCTTAATTTTAAATGAATGGAAAGACGAAGCCTACTTTTCGCAGCAGCAAGATTCCATTGATCACATTTCAAATCTGCATAATTTAGGTAGTGGAAGCAGATAACGTGAAAGAGGCAAACATTGATTGTGTGAAATCTATATTATAAAAGGCAACTTTAGTTCCCTTCAACCCTGTCTTCTCCAAAACTGCTCAGTGAATAAAGTTTACGAAACTTTGATCTGTCAAGATCAGTGTCCCAAGCGGTAAAATAAAATGAGAAAAAGTTATGTGTTAAGGTAAGAAAATGCATTTGAAAACTCATTATAATTATATTTATTGTACTTAGTTTCATGAATTTTACATTTTTTTTTTCTTCAGAGTAGTTGTATAGCTCTGGAGGATATAAGTCTGCTGTTTTTGTGAAGTTTGCATTTCTTCAAATGGTTGTTTTCCCCACATGTACATTTGAACGGCAATCATGCTTGTAGGTTTGCTTTCAATAGTGTAGAGATGTAAATGGAAGGACTGAGGGAGTCAGGAGGGGAAAATGAGGGTTAAGAGGGTGGGAGAAAATTGGTGGGGATGACCGGGGAAAGAGAGATTCGGGGGGAAGGAAAGGGGAAATAAAATTCCGGAAAAATGCAAAAAGTGTCGGAGGAAAACTAGAATGTCAATCCTTTGATAATTATCTTTTTGCTAGATAGTTCAGAGAGCAATATAGAGACTGTTTAGTGTGGCATTGGAAATACTTGTACTCCGCACAGGACGTGTGTGACATTCAAAAGAAACTCGGAGAAAGTTACAAATGGTCCGTACTTAATCTCAGTCATAAAGGACTTGCTTCGAACCGTATCCCCGTGTGACTGATCAATATTTTAAATGGCTTCTGTACAGAGGCGAGATTCTTGTTTTCAAAGACTTCAGAGACGATCAATATTCTAAAACCACGATCATCGCAATCGCTTAGAGAGTGATTGATAGCCCAGCTGAGGGCCAGTGAACGGGGAGCAGAGATAAAACCTAGGGACGCCTTGCTTGCTCTATTTTAACAAAATATTTTTTTTTTTTTTGTAATATCACGCCAAACACCGTGCACCATCGCATTCTAGTTCAGCCATTCATTTCCTGGGAACACAGGCACTTAATTGCTGCCAGAGCTTAATGATTCTGGTTTGCCTCTGGTCCATACTCGGTGTGGCATAACATCCGTCAAGAATCAAATAACAAAACACCAATTATGTAGATTGTGTTTTCGAGCTTGTATAACATGGCCCCATCGGCTAATTTTCGTCGACATGACACTCTGAGTCAGGTCCAAATACACGCGAATGTTTTGTATCCTACATTTATAATCTCTGTGTATTTTTTACTCTTGTTTTTTCAATTATTCTTTGTTTGTGCTTTTGTTGTTTATTTATTTACTATCAGAGGGAAGGCTAAAAAACACTGACATGAAAACCATTCTTCTCGAAATATTATTTTTCTTTAAAAAAAAACCTGGCATGCCTTTGATTGCGTACCTTTTCCTTATTTGACAGAGAGTAAACTCTGCTCTTCTGAGTTACGATCCGCAAGCCATTGCCTCGAGTGATTCTGAGTTAAAGTTTCATATGAAATCGACAACTTCCATGTTCCTGATTTTTTTTTAATAGTAACCTGGAGTTAACTCCCTGTGTGGCTTGGACAAACTTGGTAAATGCTCCATGAGAGCTGACGTTTTAATGAGAACAAGGGGGATACGCAGTTCGTAAGTGAGTTATAAATGTAGCACTTACAGATGAACCAGACTTGTTTTTTTTCCGTGCTCGTTTATATTCAAACATTAACCCAAGTTTTTGCTTGTTTTTTTTTCAACACAATCATACTCTCTCTTTCCCTCCCTAACTAAAATTCACCCCTCTCTTTTGATATAATTGACAGACTGTTTGTTAAGCTATTGTTGTTTATTTATATCTATTTGGCTGTATTTACTGTCTGCTGTGTTCTCTCTCTCCTTCTCTCTCTCTCTTTCCCCTCCCCCCTTTTCTCTCTCTCTCTCTCTCTCTCTCTCTCTCTTTTTTTTTTTTCCCTCCCCTATCTCTGCACCTCACTTCTCCTCTCCCTCTATCTCTCTATCTCTCTTCCCCTCTTTGTTTCTCTCTCTATCTCTATCTCTCTCTCTCTTTCTCTCTGTTCGCTTCCCAAACTTTTTCTCTCCTTTCTGTCTCCGTCGTAATTTTGCAAGTCTTTCTCTCTACTTATTCGTTTCTTCCCTCTCTTTCGCTATCTCTCTCATCTCATTTTTTTTCTTTCTCTGCTCACACCCCGTATCTTATCCTCTCTCTTAATCTGTTTGTGTGATTGCATAGTTTGTATGTGTGATCTCGCTCTTTGTCCCGTTTTATTCTCACCCATTCTCTCTAACGTAAAAATAAAACCACTTTTACTTTTATGTGACAACCGTTTCAGGCCCTAGTAAATGACAAAGCGAGTTTGGTGTAAAGTTTGAAAGTAAAATCACCTTAGTTGGATCGGTTTCCATTTGTTTACGGTTTTGGTTTCACGTGCAATTTTAGGGTTGTAAACTCTTTCTGGTTTCACTTGCAATTTTAGGGTTGTAAACTCTTTCTGGTTTTACATGCAATTTTAGGGTTGTAAACTCTTTCTGGTTTCACTTGCAATTTTAGGGTTGTAAACTCTTTCTGGTTTCACTTGCAATTTAGGGTTGTAAACTCTCTCTGGTTTTACATGCAATTTTAGGGTTGTTAACTCTCTCTGGTTTCACGTGCAATTTTAGGGTTGTAAACTCTTTCTGGTTTCACTTGCAATTTTAGGGTTGTAAACTCTCTCTGGTTTCACGTGCAATTTTAGGGTTGTAAACTCTTTCTGGTTTCACTTGCAATTTTAGGGTTGTAAACTCTCTCTGGTTTTACATGCAATTTTAGGGTTGTAAACTCTCTCTGGTTTCACGTGCAATTTTAGGGTTGTAAACTCTTTCTGGTTTCACTTGCAATTTTAGGGTTGTAAACTCTCTCTGGTTTTACATGCAATTTTAGGGTTGTAAACTCTTTCTGGTTTCACTTGCAATTTAGGGTTGTAAACTCTCTCTGGTTTTACATGCAATTTTAGGGCTGTAAACTCTCTCTGGTTTCATGTGCAATTTTAGGGTTGTAAACTCTTTCTTTTGAGACTTTTAATGAATTCTTCCGCGTTTAAACCCGACTAAGGGAACTGAGACTTCCATCTGTTTTAACTGTGCGAGTTATATTAGCCGAAGCAACCAATTGTAGCCCGGAGCTTAACTCTCCTTAATTTGGGCGAGCTATGTCAAGAGAGGCAACCATCAATATTAGACGCAGTTGTTGGGATCACTTTAAATAATAAATGGGTCTGTGCTACCTCGTGACCTTTTCAGCAAATATCGAATGTAGACCCTCAGAGTGACTAGATAATGTCACAATACATTATAAGAAAACATTTGACCCAGTAAGTAGTAAAAACAAACAGGCGGGAAAGCAAAAAGTCTCCAAACTATAAAATTAGTTTAAAAAATGTATTGGTCCACATGATTTGAATAGTCTTAGCAGGAAACTCAATGCAAGCCTTTCAGAACGAGCAAAGCTTCACAGCTTAAGAGTCATTGGAAATCTCACCAGAATTGAGAAACTCATTGGAGGCTAAATCGATCAGTCACAACTTTGTAGAACATCGATGGAGGGAATTATGCAATTGATTCAACTTTTAAAAAAAAATGTTTGTTTATTGTTGTTTATAAAAGGAATTCATGTTGCCTCTATCTTATTGCGCATCCCATCTCAATGCACGAGGCCAATCTTGCGTGGTTGGCGATGCGGGTTTATTGACCACGTGTTAACGCACAGCCTTGATTCTCACACCACTGGGGCCTGAAAGATCTTTGTGATGCCAAGATCGCCACACCAATACGAAGCATAAAATCAGAATTGTACGAAGAGTTGATTATTGCCAGTAGGGATCGTGTGATTATTGTCTTTTTTTATCTATTACAGTAATGAAGGTTTTACAACGTAATGGTGCATGCCTACAAAGAGAGAGGATGCGGAGAAAGAAAGAGATAGCGACAAAAGGGAAGAAGCAAAAACACGCAGATAGACAGAAAGTGGAAGTTGAAAAGAGTGAGACACAGAGAGAGAGAGACAGACAGACAGACAGACAGAGACAGAGTCCAATAGACAAACAGACGGTTAGACAGGCCGAAACAGACAGAAAACAGATTGATGGACGGGCCACCCATTGAGAAATATACCGAACAATCAGATGATAGGGCGAAAGATACGAGAGAGAGAGAGAGAGAGAGAGAGAGAGAGAGAGAGAGAGAGAGAGAGAGAGAGAGAGAGAGACAGACAGACAGACAGACAGACAGAGACAGAGACAGAGACAGACAGGCAGACAGACAGACAGACAGACAGAGAGAGAGAGACAGAGACAGAGACAGATAGACAGACAGACTGGAAGAGAGAGGAAAAGAAGGTGAAAATAATGATGATGATGATGATGATAATCATACAACTATTACTACTAATACTACTACTACTTCTACTACTACTACTACTACTACTAATTATAATACTACTACTGCTACTACTACTACTACTACTACTACTACTACTACTACTACTACTACTACTACTACTACTACTGGTGCTGCTGCTGCTGCTATTACTACTACTACTACTACTACTACTACTACTACTACTACTACTACTACTACTACTACTACTACTACTACTACTACTACTACTACTACTACTACTACTACTACTACTACTACTACTACTACTACTACTACTACTACTACTACTACTACTACTGCTACTCTTACTAGCACTGCTTCTACTACTACAACTGCTGTTGCGTGTGATGTTAAGGTGGAGATTATGATTATACTATGTCTGTTAATGCTGATTCACCTACTACTTCTGCTAATTTCAACTTTGGTTAATTTTTTACTGTCTCCACAGCATATTGGTGTTGTCTTCCACACTGAGATAGGGGTAGAACGCCCTCAACGAAATAATTATAGTTTTTCAATATATATGATATCATTTATAAAGATGAAGGCGCCAATACCAAGAGAATTGTACTTTTTATTATATTGTCGCCGAGCTGGAAATGGCCATGGTTATGCATAATGAAGAGCCGCAACCTTCACAAAGGGGCATCACCAGGATCTGAGCACGCGCAAAACTAGATGTAGCGCAATCTTCTCCACATGGGCTGGGCGTGGACGTCATGAAATATGCACGGCGCTGGCCTTGCTCTGTCCACGGTGGCTTGTATAGCCCAGGCTCTGTGGACTTGCTACAAGGGTTCATGTAAACTTCCCAAATCTTTCTACAGCTTTTGGCGATCGTCTGAATGTGGATGTGTTTTTGAATTGACTGGACGAAGTACCAATGTCAGACACATTGACTGGAGTTGATTTAAAAATTACTGAAAATCTAAATACACGCGCAGAATCGCGTATCATCCAGTGCTTGCGACCAAGTATGAAAACCTCTTTTTCTAGAACAATAGAACAGTTGGTTGAAATAACGGTTCGCACTTTGTTTAAGGTATAGCGGGACAGAAAAACCAATGTACCATCGACTCTGGTGTAGGGTGCAAAGGACACATAAACCATCAGCATACAGCCTAGATGTCACAAGTTGATTCGTGTTCATGGTTCTAATACAGACAATGATATCAGTTTTCAGCGCCCCGTCTCGGCCACACCGCTATCTGTAGTCCCAGTGCGGCGCCGTGCGAGAACTGGAACATGTTGACGCCCAAGACGATCACTGCACGCTTCCCCTCAACACCTGGATCTTCTCGTCTGCTGGTTCAGAATAATGTTGCCAACTTTTTTGTCATGCCGATTCGGTCAGCTCGAACGCTATTTATTACATTTATTTTAACCGGTAAAATTGACAGGATTGAAATACCCACTATCAAAGTAGGTTTCCTTGAACGTAGTTATCCCCTAAGGCAGTGCTTGCCACAGGTTAATGAGGATACGTTACTCCTTAATTTGTGGTGCTTGCTGTCATTTGACGAAGTTTTGAGTGCAAAACTTTTGGACCTTTGATTATGATTAGAACTCCTTTAAGTGCGTTTTGTGAACAGACGCTATCTCAGTTTATCTAGATCGGCAATGGAAAAAATCGGATTTTCAAGTATTAAGCATAACCTCGTAATGTTAAAATAATTTTTTTTCAAACATGGAAGATCAAAACAGAAAATTTTTTACCCACAAAAACTTTTCCCCCAAAATGGAGACTTCCAATATTCGCACACATTACCTTTTTCAGGTATATGATACACAGAATAATTTTTTAAATGACAAATTAATATCTTCAAGGTTAGTATCGTTATTCCTATTGTTTTATTACGAGTTGCTAAAGTTCTAGAGGTGTATTCTTACATAAAATACTTACGCCAACCTAGGAGGCGGCAAGTAAATGAGTTTCAGAGTTAAATCTATGATAGCATGTTTTTCAACTCACTTTAGCAATTTATGCCCATCTGGCCTTGTCTTAGAAATAGATACAAGGGGTTGCTCAATGTGATTGTCTCAGTAACACGGACATGCTTCATTCAATACGAGCTGGAAGAGTCTTCAAGATATGAAACAAGATCAAAGATGGCAGCGCAGGAGACGATCGTACTGCAACTGGTCGAGATTCTTTACCGTCACGTTTCGAACCAATCGAGTCGACCGTCAAATTTTACTTTTTCTATCAACTGATTGGCGGATTTATTGCGGTGGCCTCATTCCGAGCTTCAATGCTGTTGAGATAGATCTAAATCTGGTGCATGAATCAAATCTCTCGTTCTAAAATCAGTCTTCTAATGTTTTTCATGTTATGAGAAGCCTTTCACTTTTTATGTCTTGTAGTTCACGGGTCCCTGTTGGTACCAATGTAGTCTAACTATCGGCGACGAATGGAATGAGGGCAAATGGTTCCCGTTCAATTTTCTTACAAAAGGAAAAGAAAGGAGTGACAGTTAAATACCCATTGCATTATCTTTATGAATGTACAGTGCTTCAAATACCATTTCAGTTTGCTGCGCCTATATCACATAGATAATAAAAGTTCGGGAAATGTAAAAAGGCGAATGGTAGTGCAAAAGTAGGAGAAGAAGAAGAAGAAGAAGAAGAAGAAGAAGAAGAAGAAGAAGAAGAAGAAGAAGAAGAAGAAGAAGAAGAAGAAGAAGAAGAAGAAGAAGAAGAAGAAGAAGAAGAAGAAGAAGAAGAAGTAATAATAATGAAAGTAGTAGTAGTAGTAGCAGCAGCAGCAGCAGCAGCAGCAGTAGTAGTAGTAGTAGTAGTAGCAGCAGCAGCAGCAGCAGCAGCAGCAGTAGTAGTAGTAGTAGTAGTAGTAGTAGTAGTAGTAGTAGTAGTAGTAGTAGTAGTAGTAGTAGTAGTAGTAGTAGTAGTCGTAGTGGTAGTAGTAGAAGCAGTAGTAGTAGTAGAAGACGAAGAAAAAGAGTTGTTATTGTGATAATTGCGATAATGATTATAGTGATGGTGGTGGTGGTGATATTGATGATGATGAAATATTTAACAGAGGTGATAGAAATAATGAATGAAAGAGGAAGAGAGATTTGGAGAGAAGAGCGATAAGGACAGAAAGAGAGTAAGATGGAGTCAGTGATATGAAGAGGCATAGCCATACCCAAAAAATAATGAAATCTGCATCTATGAAGAGAGAACAAATCAAAATGAAACTCATAGTATGTCTATTATTTTAGTTCATGATAAGTTTTTGAGACTGAAAGAAAAACCACTCGTTTTGTTCAGCTAGAAATTTCTGTGTCTAGCAACTGCAAACCTTAAAACTTGGCAGACTTATGAGGCATTAACATCGTGTTAGTAGGAAACAAAAGCAGATTTATCGGTAATTATACGGCTCCAGTCGATGTAACGGGCTGATAATCGTCGAGGTATCCGTGTGGTCAGTATAACCAGAGAGTGGAGATCTAGCTAGATGATTCTGACCCAGATCTAACGTCATCATTGCTGCCGATACCGGTCATTCGGGGTTTATGGTGTGGCCTTCTTCCTTGCAAATAAGAGTATCCAGATCCCATAAAACGATAAAATCAGGCGGAATATAGAAGTCACGTGAGGCTGTGGACAAGGTAGAGAGAGGGATACATACAGGGACCAGTAATAGAGAAAAAAAGAGAGGGGGGGAGAGAGAGAGAGAGAGAGAGAGAGAGAGAGAGAGAGAGAGAGAGAGGGAGGGGCAGACAGAGAGAAAGAGAGATTGATTGAGAGAGGGGCAGAGAGAGAGAGAGACAGAGAGAGAATGAGATATATGTATATATATATATATATATATATATATATATATATATATATATATATATATACATGTAGCTCCATCAACCAACCCAGGCTGAGCTAATTGAATTGTGAGCCCAAGGCTGCGCGCGAAACAAACCTCCCCTGCTCTAAAAAAATTACCGCTCATTCGTTCCTCTTACAATGTCTAACAACCATGGAGGATCCCATACTGATAAGGGAAAAACAGATTATTTCCTACTGTTGCAATCTATGTAGTTATCCTCCTAGACGCTCATCATACAGTTATGTAAGTGAGAAGAAACAGTCACATTGATTCCTTCCTATTACAATAATGAGCTTTTGAAAAGTCTATAAATAGATTGTGTTTTACAAAAGTAAAAACTGTTAGCTCTAGAGTGTCCCCATTCCTCACACTGGTAGTGCTTCCCGTGGATATCGAGATTTCCCTGAGCATCACCCACCTTGCCTTTCTGTGCACGATTCAGTTAAAACCTTATCAGCATCCCGTGTTATAAGAATACTTTGATGATTTTCGTAAACCCCAAATCTTGTTAAAGTCCTTTCAAAAGCTCACTATAATGCAAATAACAAGAACTCGGCTAAACAGCATATTCTCAAAGCAATTTTGTACTATTTAGTCTACCTTTACGTTTACAAATATCTTTAAACAAATTGAATGAGAGAAAGTTGAAAAAAGAGAAAGGAAAAAGAGAGAAAAGGGGGAGGGAGACACTATATATAACAGATGAGGAGAGTCAAAGAGAAATTGAGAGAGAGACAAAGAGAAAAACGGCGTAAGAAACGTTTAAGAGGCAAAAAGCCTCAAGTGTCTCGAAAGATTACCTGGTCCATGGAAGAAATGACTAATTGATTCAGCCATTGATTTGATTGACAGCTTTATTTAACTATCTCAATCCACAGAGCAGAGATCCTAAAGTAGAGGCTCTGTTCACTGCATCAACACTTCTCACTTAGGTCCGGGTTTGTTTTCATTTCATAGTAATCGTGCTATATAAATAAAAGCTTGAAGCATTATTAAAAAAAAAAGGAATTGGAAAAAAAAGAACTGTTCATTCTTTCATTTTTTTTTTTTTTAATTGTAGTTTTGGTGAATTGCTGGTTATTGTAAATAGATATTGATCATGAATGTTACGTATTTTTCAAACTGATCCCTTTGAATGTGAATTGGCATTGGGAAAATTACTCTCACACACATAAATATCAAACTAGGGAAATGAACATGTATGCGAGTGTACGGTTTTCTCTTTAACAAGCCTTCAACAAAAACAAATTAATTCATCTTTCCGATTTCGCCGATTCCTCTATATATAAACAAGGGATTTGTTTTATAGATTTCCCGGCAGGTCAAAATCAACCGTCATAACTGTCTGTTCAGTTGCGGGAGGACATTAATTTTTCAGACTCGTCTTTTCAACCCGGCATTGTTTTGACACTAAGACAATGGACTAGTCGTCCACGCAGAACGCCGGAATGGCCAGGCAGAGGCCAAAACCAGCAGTTAAGAGTCGAGAGACGAGAAGCGCCTAGTAGACCATGGAGCATGAAGGCAGGTTAGTCCACTCCAAACATGGTCTCCAGCAGTTGGTTGCACCAGCACAACAGCAAGTATGTGTATCGCCCAAAGGATATTCTACTCTTAATACCGTACTGTAAACCATTTTGTAACTCGCTAGCTAGTGGAAGACGTCTAGCTTGATTTTTTTTCTTCATTTCAACACAAAATATTGAGTTCTGGAGTATCGCCAACAAGAATGAATGGCTCACTCCAGTGATCCAGATTGTCGCTGTGTACCTTATATTCGCAAGATGTAACAATGGCTTAAAGTTTGTCACCCCTGCTTGTACCATAAACTGCTGTCAAAGTAATAGTTATGGATCGCAAGTTTAAAGCATTCTGCGGAGTGCTTTGGTCTTCCATTGCTCCACAGAGACTGTTCTCTTGGCGCTTGGGAAAGTCCAATCCTTTTTGGTTGTCTCGTAAAGTCACACAACTGATGCTTCGGTAAGCCTTGTAAGAATTGTGGTATCGTTTTGGTGTATTTAAAAAAAAAAGATTTTTTAGAGATTCTACTAGCGTCATAAGAAAAAGGTTTCTTGCTATAAAAACTTTAAGTGGACGCCCTCGACCTTTTAGACATTTGACCAGGAGATTTGGAGGAAAATAATAAAGGCTCGTACGTGTCTCTCTGGTCTCATACCTCTATAAAAGAGACACTGAGTGACTAATCTAGATCTATATCTACATATAAGCAAGAAGAAAGTAGGTGAGATCGAGAGAAATTGGGAGAGAAAAGATATGAGAGATGCTCAAACCATGCATGAGTTTGTTACAACTTAAAATTACACCAACGGCAATATTCGAATACACAGTAGTTTATTCCAATTAATTAACAGAGAACAAAACCAAAAGGTATGAGAGAAGAAACTGAGATGATAATAACCTAATATAGGAGAAGCAATTACCAGTTTGGAAAGATAAACCATAAAACAAAGTCAAAACTTTACGAAAACATCTACACTGATCCATGAGAAGTGACATTCTAACAAGAGACAAACCGCTGTAGAGACGGGAAATCATCCTGCTATTTATGCTGTTACTTTGTTAGCCTGTTTGTTTACCTCATTATTCTCTCCAATTATTGACTTCTTTCAGAGAGAGCGCTTATCTCTGCCCTGCCAGTCGTTGGTCTCTCGTGAAATTTTCGATCCATCGATTGCTGAATATTGTCTGATACGGTCTAATCACAGAGAAGCGATCTCTGGCATTTTGCTACTTATGAAAAAAAGCCGTCTCATAAGCCATTTTGTGGGATTACGATTAGAATGATACAATCTGTCTGTTAGGCCACAATACGACTACAGTTTAGTGAAACAAGTCCTCTGATATTGAAAGAAATCATGAGGGAAAAGAAATGAGAGAGGGAATGGAGATTGAGGAGCAGAGAGAAGGAAAGAATGATTGAATAAACGAATAAGCAAATAATAGCCTTTAATTGCCGCAGCATTTTTTGCACATGTGTAGGGTGAAAAAAAATTACAAAACGATTCTGAGTTCTTGTATTTATTGAGTTAAAGCATCAGCACGAATCATTAAGCAATTATCTCTTACAGGATATCTGCCCATTCAATCGTGGAACTTCAGTGGACATTCTACCATGTCCCTCATCAGGAGTTGGTGTCAACATAACCTTGACCATCTGGGATTTTCATATCTTTTTATTGGATGACAAACTCTCTCTCTCTCTCTCTCTCTCTCTCTCTCTCTCTCTCTCTCTCTCTCTCTCTCTCTCTCTCTCTCTCTCTCTCTCTCTCTCTCTCTCTCTCTCTCTCTTTCTGTCTGTTTGTCTGCCTCATTCATTCAGTCGGTGTTCTTTCTGCTTCTTCACTAGTTTTTCTTTTGTCTCTTTTTTAAATATATTTTTGAATGAGTCTGAGTGTTCCTTGTGTTCTCCACCTTTTTTCTGTCTCTTCTGTTATCTCTCTCTCTCCCTCTACCTCTCTTACTCTGTCTTTGCTTGTTCATCACATTTATCTCTCTTTCTTTTCCTCTCCCATAACTTAACTTTCACCTTTTTTTCATTTTTGCCGAGCTTTCTCTTGACATTTTTGATCGGGATACAAACATCTTTCTCTATCTCTCTGTCTCTGTCTGCCTGTCTGTCTGTCTGTCTGTCTGTCTGTCTGTCTGTCTGTCTGTCTCTCTCTCTCTCTCTCTATATCTATCTATCTATCTATCTATCTATCTATCTCTTTCTCTTCAGTTTAATTAATTTTCAGTGACCTCGCTGTAGGTCAATAATCACTTCAATACCACAAACACAGAGACACAGCACAGATACACACACTGCTCTACCGTAACAGAATCGGTAAGCAGACCAGGGTCTCAGATTGTTGAATGAATGTTATGAGAACTCCTAATGATGCTCAAGTGTTTGGTGTAAGTGTGTTCTTCGTGCAGCTCAAACTGATGACGCGCGATGTTTGATTAAAACAGGCTGAGGACCCGAGGCGATGACAATGTTAACACAACAATCACACTAGAAACATAAGAGATGAGAGAGAAGCCTTGGCTAGAAAGGTAGATATGGAGAGAGGAGAGGGAGACAGACATACAGACAGGCAGGTGGACAAAGACAGAGGAGGATGCTACCATGACGAGAAAGAACGGCGAGATATTTGATAATCATATGAAACAAAAGAGAAGAGGATTGAGGAGATAAGGAATGTAGACAGAGAAATAAAGAAGGAAAAGGTAAAATGATAGAGAATAAAACAAAGAAAAAAAAGAGCGAAGATATAGAGACCAATGGACGGCTAAATAGATTTTGCTTGTTTATTTTTTTTGTGATCTTGGGCACTTTTGCATTTCAAAGTTAAACCTCCGTCAGCCAAGGCGTAAATAAAAAGGTGCGGCCCTGTATACTTTTATAGACGGTGAGGGGCTCGAACCTGCGATATCAGGCCACATGCTCTAACCCCACAGCCACCGGCGCTCCCGCTAGATAAAAAGGTATATAGGTGATGGATAGATGGAAAACTAGATGTTTGATATAAGTACAGAAATAAAATACTCAGGTTACAAATGAATGTAAAGTGTGTGAGTGTGTGTGTGTAAGAGAGAGAGAGAGAGAGAGAGAGAGAGAGAGAGAGAGAGAGAGAGAGAGAGAGAGAAAGAAAGAGAGTGGGTAGAGAGATGTGGCATAAATGGCACAAAGTTAAATCATCTCTCTGGCAAACAGATGAATGAACATACTAATGGAAATCATGTTTACTGCACCCCTACAAAACCTTGAGCTACCATAAATTTCTTCCAATGCCGGCACGTCTTTCTACTCTCTCGTCCCGAAAGTCACACGAAGTGGTCTGTGGCAGGAGGCATGTATTGCCTGAAATCGATGAGGCGCATAACGGGCCAGACAAACTTAATCATTGCATAACAGATTTCAGCCTCCGCGAAGTTGCTGCTACAACGCATTCTTTTTTGACACTTCGATGGCGGACATAAATGAGCACAAGAAACAAGAGAGGAAATGTCATAACAGAGAAATAAAAAACTCAGCTTAAGTCCACGGAAAATGTTAGAGCATCTTTAGACATTACGTTTCAAATGGTCGCAGATTGTTTACATTCTTTGAGCCTCTCTTCTTGTGCGTGGTAGAAGTGACCATTCGCAATATTAGTTAAAACTATCACTTGATCCAGTAGGCAATCAGACAGCCTTCAAAACAGCAGAATACTATTGCAGGATTCAACCTAGCCCTTTGGAAAGACAATCTAGTTCTCTGCTGACTGAGCCATCTGGAGGTGAATTCCTTGATGAAACATGGTAAACTTTGTCAGCCCTCTGTCCAAGGTTCGTTACTTTCCGGATTTTTATATCTTGTTCCTTCCCGTGGTCTCATCAGCTAAAAGTTTTCTTTTTGTCCTGCATCAAAGACATGTAGCATACCTGGCATTGTCTGAGTCCGAGTAGAACAATGCAAGACCAAACTGGCTACTTGCCTATTCATTGTGTTTAATCGAATCAAGGGAAGCCTATGGAAGAGAGACAGAGAGAGGCAGAGAGAGAGAGAGAGAGAGAGAGAGAGAGAGAGAGAGAGAGAGAGAAACAGACAGACAGATAGACAGACAAACAGTCAGAGACAGAGAGAAAACAAGCAAACAGCAGAAAAGAATACATTCATTACCGGCAATGTGGTACTGAGGTTCGCCACCAGATAAAAAGTGTTGAAAGGCCCATTAGCCCTTTGATAAAATCCAAACAACCTTCTCCCTTCTCACTTCTTTCTGAACTACTCCCGCCCCCGCTGTCTAGTGTTCATATTTGTTAACTGTTTCCAGCATTTTGTATCACACGTTACCGTGGTTACACAGGATATTGTCAGAGTGGAGACGTTATACCATCCTGTGTATGTGTGGACTACAAATAGTAAGAAACGTTTGCTAACCTTTGTGAAATGACGTATTTCTACCCACAAATAAAGAGGGTAGCTCTTTCAGACATCATGAAAAAAAAACCAAATTAGCGAAATATATTGCTCCCTGCAAGATAAACAAAGGTGTTTCTCATTTATAACAAATCGCAAAAAACAAATTAAAGCGGTTATACTGACGCCAGCATCATGAAGAATTACATTTGCTATGAAACAGCACAGAGTAGTGCCAATTAAACAAAAACAGGAACATCCAGAACAAACATAACAACAACAGCAATAACACATTAATAAAGGCAACAACAAAAACAACAATAGTAGTAGCAGTATAGACAATAGAGATATTACAACAGCACCGTTAACACCTTGACCAACAAACGCGATTGCAACTACAGCACCAGCAGTGAGATTGCAACTAGAGCACCAGCAACGCGATTGTAACTGCAGCACCAGCAACGCGATTGCAACTACAGCACCAACAACGTGATTGGAATTCACTTCCAGCAATGTAATTGCAACTACAGCACCAGCAACGCGATTGCTATTACAGCACCAACAGCAGCCAAAGCCATTCGGAAACTTATATCTCATCTTCCTCTGTAACAGCAGGGAAAGATATTACATTTAAAACTATCCGATCAGCTTTAGCGTCAACAATTGCAATATTATTATGTTTCTTAACGAGGGATTCCTAACAAAAGAATGAAATATTATTATGTTTCTTAACGAGGGATTCTTCACAAAGAATACAATATTATTATGTTTCTTAACGAGGGATTCCTAACAAAAGAATGAAATATTATTATGTTCATTCACTAGGGATTCTTCATACAGAATGTAATATTATTATGTTTCTTCACTAGGGATTCTTCATACAGAATGCAATATTATTATGTTTCTTCATTAGGGATTCTTCACCCAGAATGCAATATTATTATGTTTCTTCACTAGGGATTCTTCATACATAATGCAATATTATTATGTTTCTTCATTAGGGATTCTTCACCCAGAATGCAATATTATTATGTTTCTTCATTAGGGATTCTTCACCCAGAATGCAATATTGTTATGTTTCTTCACTAGGGATTCTTCACACATAATGCAATATTTTCATGTTACTTCACTAGGGATTCCTCATAAAGAAAGTAATATTATCATATTTGTTCACTAGGGATTCCTCAAACAGAATGCAGTATGATTTTATTTGTTTTCTAAGTATCCTCACAAGGATTACACTATTAATTTGTTTGTGTACTAGAGACTTCTCACAAAGCATGCAATATTATCATAAGCTCACTAAGCATTCCTCGAAAAGAATGTAATAAGAAATAAATAAAGATAAATATGTATCTCATTTTGAGCCATGCTTCAAACTGAAATAGTTTTGTATTTCGCTACAACATTCTTTCATGTCTCAATATCTCCTGGCTGTTAACTATGAGTGAAAAAGGCAAGGGTCGGTCGGTCGTCCATTATTGGTGAGAAAACTATTACACAAGAATCACTCCAGAAACTGTGATAATCCAAGACCTGTAGCTGTACAGGCGGTAACTGAGATTAGAGAGAGCTGCTTAAAGTGACGATATAAAACTGGTGGGCATCTCAGGGCTAGGATCACCGCATCAGAGAAGCGTGCCTCAAGAAACGAGATATCGTAATGAAACTGCTAGCTACGTGACCATCTAATCAAAACCATTTCCGATTTTCGATCAGCGGAGAGAAAGAATAATAATCATTCTTGATGTAGGCAGAATTGCCTAGAGCTGAAGTAAAATCAGTGGTTGTGAGCAATGTCTTTTTTATATCCTTAGCGACATACTAGGTCCGAAACAAAAGCTCAGGTGATGTTGGTTAGGTCTAGTTCAGTCTACAGCTTCAACGATCAAACCATGGTGTGAAGCAAATTTAGTGTGGAATGAAAAACGTATTGTTCTTCAACCCAACTTTATTATAAGTTTACAAAACCAGTTTTAAAATTAAACAATGGATAATGAAAGGTAGGCCAATGGGTGTTTTGCGTGTTTTCTTTTTAAGAAGAGTTTGGTCATGTCGCTCATGGAAATTAAACTAGCAGGCTTGTAATTAGGTAGAGCCCGTTCACGGGAAACGATCAGGCTTGTAATTAGGTAGAGCTCGTTCCTCGAAAACTATCAGGCTTGTATGTAAGTAGAACACGTTAAGGAGATCTAGCGGGCTTGTAATTTTTTTTTTTATCTTGACGGTTAGTAAACTTTTGACGACGTGTTTGTTGGATTTCCCTATAATCTTCAAACGAGGAGCAAACTGTACTCATCAATTATAAACTTTGTGTTTGAATAGACATGTTTCTTACTGAGAAATATACATTTCATGAGTCTCCCACGTTTGTTTTTCTTATTGTTGATGTTGGTGCGGCTGATGTTCTTATTGTTGTATTTGTCTAAAACTTTTCTGAAAAGTCTTTGAGGTGGGTTCAACAATCATGGGGCGATGTAACTTGTTAACTATAAAATTCCCTTACAAAACACCGTCGTTAGTGAAGGTCTCTTCTATCGCTGGGGGAACTCACGAGGAACAATGCTCAGAGCGCGTTGTAGAAACAGTTAGAAGCAAATCTGTTACAACTGTATCGGTTCTCTGTCTCTCTGTGAACTTCTCTCTAGTTTTCCATGTCTATAGACCTAATTTCTCATGCTCTATTCATCTAACTAAATATCCTTCATCTACCTATCTATCAGTCTATCTTTCCATCTCTCCACCTCTCTCTTTTATTCTCTCATGCAGTCTTCTTTACCTCCCTCTTTGAGACGACACGATAGTAAAGAGAGTATTTCCTGTTACGTAAATCGCCCTGCGCCTTTGACGTGATTAGGGGACTGGAGACTGAACTATAGCCACAGCTCGTCTCGCCGAGTCTCCCCCAGTCTCGCCCATGGCTCGTACTTAGAGTATAATGCTTGACTAGAGTGATGGTCAGACATTACTCGGCCGGGTTCTTTTCTGATTCTTCTTCTGTTTTATACGTTTCTCTATTAAAGTGATTTGAAGATTATTGTGTTTAATATAAAGGATATGCCTGGACTGAACTCTTTTTAGTGTTTCAAATCTGAAACGCGTTGAAGGAAAATTAGGCGTGTTTTCATGAAGTTCCAATGTTTGAGTCGCTCCGTGTGTCATGTGCGTCGATTTGTACTGGGCCGTCCTCTTGCAGGGCAAACTAGATGATGGGAATCTGAACTAACAACGCGACTTGGTCATGGACTGGGCCGTCCTCTCGCAGGGCTCACTAGATGATGGGAATCTGAACTAACAACGCGACTTGGTCATGGACTGGGCCGTCCTCTCGCAGGGCTCACTAGATGATGGGAATCTGAACTAACAACGCGACTTGGTCATGGACTGGGCCGTCCTCTCGCAGGGCGAACTAGATGATGGGAATCTGAACTAACAACGCGACTTGGTCATGGACTGGGCCGTCCTCTCGCAGGGCTCACTAGATGATGGGAATCTGAACTAACAACGCGACTTGGTCATGGACTGGGCCGTCCTCTCGCAGGGCTCACTAGATGATGGGAATCTGAACTAACAACGCGACTTGGTCATGGACTGGGCCGTCCTCTCGCAGGGCTCACTAGATGACGGGAATCTGAACTAACAACGCGACTTGGTCATGGACAGGGCCGTCCTCTCGCAGGGCTCACTAGATGACGGGAATCTGAACTAACAACGCGACTTGGTGATGGACTGGGCCGTCCTCTCGCAGGGCTCACTAGATGATGGGAATCTGAACTAACAACGCGACTTGATCATGGACTGGGCCGTCCTCTCGCAGGGCTCACTAGATGATGGGAATCTGAACTAACAACGCGACTTGGTCATGGACTGGGCCGTCCTCTCGCAAGGCTCACTAGATGATGGGAATCTGAACTAAGAACGCGACTTGGTCATGGACTGGGCCGTCCTCTCGCAGGGCTCACTAGATGACGGGAATCTGAACTAACAACGCGACTTGGTCATGGACTGGGCCGTCCTCTCGCAGGGCTCACTAGATGAGGGGAATCTGAACTAACAACGCGACTTGGTCATGGACTGGGCCGTCCTCTCGCAGGGCTCACTAGATGAGGGGAATCTGAACTAACAACGCGACTTGATCATGGACTGGGCCGTCCTCTCGCAGGGCTCACTAGATGATGGGAATCTGAACTAACAACGCGACTTGGTCATGGACTGGGCCGTCCTCTCGCAGGGCTCACTAGATGAGGGGAATCTGAACTAACAACGCGACTTGGTCATGGACTGGGCCGTCCTCTCGCAGGGCTCACTAGATGATGGGAATCTGAACTAACAACGCGACTTGGTCATGGACTGGGCCGTCCTCTCGCAGGGCTCACTAGATGAGGGGAATCTGAACTAATAACGCGACTTGGTCACTGGAAGAAAGAGCTAACCTGAAAGGTCTGCAAGGACTTTGCATCCGTCGTCCGAGACTGAGTTAATCTCAACTTTACAACCTCTCCCTGTTCGACGGGGGCTCGATTAATGTGCTTGAGATGCTTTAGATTTGTCAAACTGGAAATTGACCATAGGAAATAGTGTAAGTAACACTCAATCAAAACAAATCACAGAGCAAGAACCATACTTACAGGTGTCTTCCCATCCATAGAGATGGTCTATATGTTATCTGCATAATACCATCGTGAAAAGTTGTTCTCCTTGCAAATCCACATAAGCTATTTGAATCGATGACTTGATATAGTCCGTCCACTCTATTGTAAATCAAGGTCTTTTATTGTGGATCACAACAACGCCACTTAAGACATGACGAAAACGATAAGACGACGACCTGAAAAACACTTGCCTCTTCTATCCTTAGGACTTGAGGGCGAGTGCTTTACCACTGGGCCAGCGCCGCCCCTGGGCTAGCAGTCCAACCGAGTTGAGTGACTGCGCGGTATCTGGTGACAGGTTCAAGGGCCAGGGATGGCACGGGACCGATCAGCTCGACAGCCTGTGGCTCTGTAGACAGCTCTCTCATTGGGTGAGCTGTGATAGATCTTCACTGGCCTTTAAGCGAGTCGTGCCACGGGCAGGACTAATGAACGGAGAGATTGTTAGATCTGTTTGGACTGTCAGAGGGGACTGAAAGACGGAGCATCGCAATTCATGAACAATGCTGCATGTCACAATAGGAAAGGATGTGGGTCATAAAGATGCAAAGAAAGGTTCAACAAAAACTCTAAATAACATGGATTCGCATACAATAAGCGATTATTGAAGTAGAGAGAGCTGAAAAAGGCTGGGAGTGAGTAGAAAAAAAGGCAGTAGGAGAGAATGTCAGAAAAAAAGGTGGAGAGAAAGAGGGTGGAAGGAGGGATTGAAATACATGACGACAGAGATGAAAAGTTAAAGAGTAGTTGAGAATGGTTATGAAAGCCAAATTCAACAGAGGTTAAGACAGGTCGGAAGAAATAATAGCATGTCAAAGAACAAAAAGTATATATTTTACTTTGCTTCAGAGAAAAAGAGAGGGGGGAGGCAGAGGGTGCAAAAAAGAAAGAGGGGGGTGGGTCTATCTAAAAGAGATCACAGGAGAGTAATCAAGAGACAGAAGGAGAGAAAGAGCTAGAGCAATGAGAGAGATCGGAAAAGACGTTCGAACAAGAGAACCAATGGTTTGAAGGAGGGAGGAGAATGATTTGAGTCTGCTCGACAGACCAACCCTGTCGCCAGCATCGATTACCGGAGAGTCCCACTAGACTGACAGGACGTCTGGGGGCTCCTGGGCCCAAATGTTGTGCCCGGGATTTGGCAGGCAGCTGACAATTATCAGGTCGAGGTCGGCAGCCTTCTGTCTTGAACCTCGGCTCAAGCGTGACGAGTGAATTCTAAAACTGGCTAACTTTCCCCCACTAGATTTGAGCAGAGCAGATTATTTACTCTGCCAATCACACTGAACTGACAAAGCGATCATGCAATCGCTCTACTTCTGGTGCGGCAAAATAACACATTCAATCTGTGGCTAGCACAGCATTTTTGACATTCACTCTGCATCTTTCGCGGCATAAAAACACATTAGCTCAGCAGAGTTGACATTTGCTCAGCACCTTACGAGGCATAATAACACATTAGCTCGGTGGCTAGCACAACATTTTTGACATTCACACTGCACCTTACACGGCATAATAACACACTAGCTCTGTAGCTAGCACATCACATTTGACAATTCTCGGTGTATCTCACGTCGCATAATGATATAATCGCCCAGCGCACTAGTCTATTCTGTCTAAGGTTTAATAATATTTTTTTAGTTTGATAAATAAAACCAGCTGAACGGAATGTGTGAATAAGAATAAGACCTAGAACCAGCTACACAACATAACATTAGTTAGCGCATTCAGTGAGATGCTGATTGGGCACTATAATAAGGTTTGACTTTCGTTAAGCAACAAAGATAGCAAAATAATTACACTTCATCTGCATCAAGTTTGTGAATTATATGGCTGCAATGATGTAGCATATTTTATCTGTAACCCGAGCAGCAAAATATCAGGTCGTAAATAATACTCTGGAATAAGCATCGTGTAATCAGGTTGCTCATTCGATCCACTACGAGCACAGAATGATACGGAGGCGATACATTGGAAAAGGAATCAACCTGCCGAGCGAGAAGAGAAACGTGGGAGGGTGAGGCATAACGCCAGTTCACGTCAATGTTTGGAGGAGAGTTGGATTGTCCTGATGTCATGAGCCTAAAAATTTATGTGGCGAACAAAGAGGTCATCGAGTTACGATGGGAACAGAATAGTGGAAAGTGAGAAAACGTACCCACCTATATACAAGAAAGCTTTCCCCTTGGATAAGTTACTCGCCATGTTCGATACAACTCTTTTTGCCATTATGCACACTATACACGATTCCACAGAGTGATTTTGAAATGTAAAACTAGAAATAACCAAACAACAACAACTACTGCTACTACTACTACTACTACTACTACTACTACTACTACTACTACTACTACTACTACTACTACTACTACTACTACTACTACTCCTACTACTACTACTACTACTACTACTACTACTACTACTACTACTACTACTACTACTACTACTACTACTACTACTACTACTACTACTACTACTACTACTACTACTACTACTACTACTACTACTACTACTGCTGCTGCTGCTGCTGCTGCCACTGTTGCTGATGATGTTACTTCGACTTCTACCTCTTTTGTTATTATGTTAAGATTTCACTTATTTTTTTTCTTTCCTGTTCGATTAATTATTTGAAATATCAAGAGGAATCCATATGAGAGTTATAATACCATTTGACAATTACTAAATTAAGAGTAGTAATGTGATTTGGTTTACTCCCTTATTGAATCCAGAGTTGTTGGGTTTATATTTTCACATTCGACTCATCAAATTTCTTACGGCGCTTGATCTTTGGATTGGATTACTCTAGAGCAGTATTGATATCTTTAACGGCAAAAAACGCGGATTTTCCATCAGCCGCATTCTCTTCAGTTATATTCAATCTCTCTCTCTCTCTCTCTCTCTCTCTCTCTCTCTCTCTCTCTCTCTCTCTCTCTCTCTCTCTCTCTCTCTCTCTCTCTCTCTCTCTCTCTCTCTCTTTTCTTCCTTTCTTAATCTGTCTCGCTCTCTCTGTCTTTATCTAACTCTATGTAGTTCTTTCTATCTCCTCTCCCCCTCTCTTGCTTCCCCTCTCAATCGTGTCTCATTCGATCTCTCCCTTGTCTCTCTCTCTGTCTGTCTGTCTGTCTGTCTGTCTGTCTCTCTCTCTCTCTCTCTCTCTCTCTCTCTCTCTCTCTCTCTCTCTCTCTCTCTCTCTCTCTCTCCCTCTGTGTGCTCTCTCTTTTCCTCTTTCTGTCTTAGTTTTTATTTTTCACTAACTTCCTCTTACTCCCTATCATTGAATTTATTACTCTAATTTCCATACCGGTCGGCCATATTTTCACCCAGTACTCACGATCAGCGCATTATGTTCCCCTCAGTCTCTCACAACATCTCTTATCTTCTCTCTTTTAAGCTTCTGGGTTTTTCTTTATTCAGGGTGCTGGAAACAAACTTTATACGGAGAGCTTCAGACATGTCCGTGCCTGGCAAGCCAAACGCTGTCTTTACCCGTGTCTTCTCTAAACAAAATGTTACTGAAGTCTAAGTAACGATATCATTCCAACATCTGTATCTCTTCGGTTAATGATTCTTTAAAAAGACCCTGGTTAGAGAGAAACAGATAGAGACTGAGAAAGTAACCAACAGAGAGACAGAAGAGAAACAGACAAACCTACAGGAAGATAAAGAGGGAAATAAAGAGAGGTGAGTCTAAAGAAATGACAGAGGGATAGAATAAAGGATTTAAAGAAATATTTCAAGTTGGTGATCTATCGCCGATCTTCACATGCCCGACTCTGGAAACGTTTGTCTAACAGCCCTCACGGCTGGCATGGATATATTGAAATTAATTCTTTGGTGTTATAAGGGAATTTCTTCTTGTTATTATTCTTGTTCTTCTTGTTCTTGTCCATCATCATCATCTTCTTCTTTTTCTTCTTCTTCTTCCTCCTCCTCCTCCTCCTCTTCTTCTTCTTCTTCTTCTTCTTCTTCTTCTTCTTCTTCTTCTTCTTCTTCTTCTTCTTCTTCTTCTTCTTCTTCTTCTTCTTCTTCTTCTTCTTCTTCTTCTTCTTCTTCTTCTTCTTCTTCTTCTTCTTCTTCTTCTTCTTCTTCTTCTTCTTCTTCTTCTTCTTCTTCTTCTTCTTCTTCTTCTTCTTCTTCTTCTTACTCCTGTTCTTCCGTTTTATTATTATTATTATTATTATTATTATTATTATTATTATTATTATTATTATTATTATTATTATTATTATTATTATTATTATTATTATTATTATTATTATTATTATTATTATTATTATTACATTATCACGGTCGTCAAGATTATCCTCATCATAACTACCGCCACTAAAGAGTACAAAACCGCATGATCTTGCCCTACACACCAATCGTGTCGCAGATAAATGATTAAACTGAGAATAAACACATACGGGCGGTAAAACAACCGTTCAATGGTTTATCCTTCCATTGTTTTTTCTTCTCTTTCTCTTTAATTTTTCGTTCCTATTTTTTTCTTCATTTTTTACAGATGGAGGTTGGATTTCACTCTTTTCCTATTTTTGGTTCCCTTTATTCATATGATCTTCCTGTCATTTCACTTTTTATTTATGATTTTTATTTCTTTCGCTCTTATAGTTTCAATTTTTATCCATTTTTTAGCCTTTATATTCATAGAAACGCACTATATGTCTTTACATTTTAATAATTTTTTGTCTTTCGAACTTTACAGCTTTTTGCACTGTGGCATTAAGATGTATCTATATTTGGGTACGACGTCTCAATATCTGTTGATTTAATAAGATTTCAGTCCTATAAATACTATGTCCATTTTTTTGAAAGGTTCGTCTCAATTTTTGTTGATCTAGTTTTATCAGAGGATAATTATTTACTTTCAGTTGATCTAGAATGTTTCTGATTATATTTAATGGTTAACTTTCTATCCTACAATTGATTTAGAACGATTCTGTCCATGTTTGGCTGTAAACTTTCTCTCCTTGTAGATCGAAAACATTTCTGTCTATACGTATAAAATCATTCGATCTTTTGAGAACTACAGAACCAACTTCAAACCTAAGAGGATGAAAGGCAAGAAAACGGCATAGATGGGGATCGAACATTCACCACTATGCGGTATGGGTGGCCTCGCTGAGTGTACTCCAACCGTGCGACACTCGACCACCCCTGGCTTCAGAAGAACAAAGATCGATCAGAGCAACTCTAGCTGGCTGGGAGAGACTGCCAAGTTCCTTCACTCGACATTGTGGAGTTCTGTCGCCAACTTCAGAATTATCTTCAAATCAGCCGCTATCAGATCTAAGATATATGCCTGATAGACAGAATTCAAACATTACTTCTAGATTTTAATGTCAAAAGTCGATCTTTGTAGTCCAAATATCTTAAGTTTGATAATTTTTTGATCTTCCGTTAAACAATTTAGATTAGATCAACGAATTCCTGCTTTCATTCTCTGACAATTCAAGCGAAACTCATCGGTACCCAACAGGTCAGCCGATCGTATATTTTATCTTCTAATTTTTCATAATTGAGACATTTCTCATGTTTCCTGAAGCATTACACTGTCCTTATCTCTTGACGCAACTCTTAGATTTTATTTGCTTCTTTAGTTAGAAACCAATCGGGTGTAAATAAGGGGAACAAAAATTCAATGCAGGCCCACTTATGTCTGGCCGCCCAGTTTCGCTGAACTCCCGGGCAAAATTTTGTTTGTAAATGAGTAAAAAAATTTGAGTCAGATAAAGGCTGGAGCATGAAAGAGTTGTTTAATTAAAAGTACTGTTCGCCTGCTGTCGCCAAGATTACATCAAGTGAAGAGATGTAAACAAACAGTTTACATTCGCTGCATTGACTATTTGGTGTGAAGTCGGACAATCTGTCGCCGGAAAATTATCATATTTTTATAACATAGAGAAAGAGAGAGAGAGAGAGAGAGAGAGAGAGAGAGAGAGAGAGAGAGAGAGAGAGAGAGAGAGAGAGAGAGAGAGAGAGAGAGAGAGGAGGGGGGGGGGGGGGCGTAGACCGAGTGAAAGTGTAAAAGGTACTACTGGACGAGATGCTAAATGAGTCAGTGTATTGCCTTTTTAAGGCAAATTTATAGACCCCAGACATATGAAGCCCTGTCACGTTTAAAACTTTACAAATGACCCAAAATAAAAAGGTCTGGGCGTGAACATACATTTATCAACCGTCAAAGATAAAAATCACAGTTCGATAAAGATTGCCAACATGTTGCAGCTACCCTGACAGTAAAGATAAAAAGTTGTAAGTGTTAGAGACACTGACAGTAAATATAGACAAGCTGTAGGTAGGGGCTACACACTAACAACAAAGGTAAACAAGTTGTAAAGCGGTATAGGCACTGATAGTAAAGTTCAAAACATCGTAAAACGCCAAAGATATGGACAGAAACGAGGGACAAATTGTAAAGCGGTAGAGACAGAGATAGTTAAAATAAAAAAAAAAAAGATTGTTAAGTAAGAGCTCCCCTAACTGCATTGATAAGCAAGTCTTAAAGCGGTAGAAATACTGACAGCAAAGGTGAACAAGTTGTAAAGCGATAAATATACTATCAGTGAAGAGTGTTTGGTATTCTTATATTACAAAAATAGAAAATAGTTGTGGATTGTTATTGGGCTAAATTTCATGTACGTCATCTTGATAATTGTACGACACTGCGGGCTATGGGGAATTCTAGCGGCTGTCAATGGCATCTACATCAGCTCTCCAGGTATTCTACAGTTAGCCCATTATATCTGCATCACTGAACTACGCTTAGCTCATGACATCAGCACTGACTCTCCAATAATCTACCGACAGCTCTTGACTTCATGACTGACTCTCCAGATATTCTACCGTTAGCTCATGACATCATCACTGACTCTCCAGATATTCTACAGTACAGTTCGCTCATGATATGCGCACTGATTCTCACTTTTCACGATACTCCTGCCACAAAGCTTTATGAAATTTTTTTTTCATCTCTAAGGTTTACATCGCTCCTAGACATTCATCTTACTTTTACTTACGGCCTTTCAAACAATGAGAATTTTCATTTCTTCTTTTCTCTTTTTTTATTGATTTTAGAAAATATGCATTATATCCAATTGTAAGCAACTTCTGCTGCAACATAGATTTCTGAAATTACTCCTTAAAGAAAACGCAGAACGGTTCTTGTGAACTTGAAAACATTGGTGAACTTAACTACTGATTGATACGAATCTGAAAGAGAAAAATGCCATAATAGGCGTGATCACACCCTATCAATTGTTTTCCTGTATTACATGAACACCAGAAGCACACAATAGAAAATTTAGTTAATGCTCAAACAATAAATATTAATTTTCGAGATTTCTAATATAAACGTGAAAAATGGTGTTGATTTTTTCATAGCATTATGGATCACCTTGCCGAGTTACCATTTGATTAAAGACAGGTTCTGGAACACTCGTCTTGCTTTAGCAAAATACTTTTCGTTTATCAGTGGCCAGTGGAATGTTTTGAGTCGCAGATACACCTCGATAACGCAGCTCTTTCTCGAGATTCATGTCCATGATACCACTTGGAATGATTGGCGTCTAGTGCAGTTTTAATCTAAACCAAATGTTTTCCTGGAGAGGGACCTGATGAAGTCTGACTACTCAACATCAGTTTATGACTCGGCATGCTCTTATCCTTGTTTGTGATAGCGGTCTTTGTGTCCGGGAGTCGCGTCGAAAAAAAATCATCGGACAAAGAATTATCCTGTGTTTATATCAGTAATAAAATGAAGCACAAGAGGTGAAAATCCTAACTATGGAAATATTTCATATTTCTGAGACGCTTTCGGCCACAAAGTCAGTTCTCCAAGAATATTGATCCCCCACTGTCTTGTCAATAGGCACTGGATACTTAACAAGGAAGACAGACAAGCGAAATGCGTTATGTATTTGATGCTGGCCCATACTGGCCAAGGTTATGTTTGCTATAGCCGTATATTTGAAAGTTCCTTTGGAGGGTCAAGTTATATTTTAGTACGTCTTATCTACAACTGTTCCATGTATGATACTTGGCTCAATATCTAATTTGCGCTATTAAATATTTCTCTTTATTTCCTAACAGCCCTCCACTCATTTTGTGTCGTACACATTTTTCTTAAAAATGATTTAAAAAATTATTCGAGCTATGTCGGAAATTATCATATTTTTTAACTTTTTGAATTTCTCCACCTTTTACAAATTTTTTTCCTGCATGAAGCAAGAAGAGGGCTTGGGAAGTGTCGGGCCATTCGGCGCCATTTCCAGACAAGATGAACGCATACAAAGGTGGTCCTTGTTTCCTTAAGAAAGGAATAAAGTAAAAAATATCCCGAATTTCACAACCTATATTTAAAGACTATTTAGTGTTTATGCGCAACGAGAAGACCATTCAGTTGTGTTTATAGCCTCTCAAAGGCCAGGAGAAACATGTTATTTCGTAGCCATAGAAGAGACAATAATGGCACGCTAAGAGAATCCTTGCAGTTTATAGTAAGAAACTAATAAACCTCCATTCTCTACTTCGATATGATATAAAAAAAAAAAAAATAACATCGACGGTTTTAAAGAGGACTTGTCTTCATATGACTTCGCATGTGAGGTTTTGAACATGAGTGCACAGAGTAGACGCCTAAGGAACACAATTTGCAATTCTATGGGTTTTCATGCGATTCTGAGGTTAATTGTGCGCTGCAATAGTTATAACCGGTGATTTATGGCTGGAGAGGGGGTGGAAGGGAGTTAAAATGTAAAATGATTTCAATGTCTCAACAGCACTGATTTGCTTCATCTAATGGATCGTCTAAAACAATAAAAAAAAAAAGGTAATGCCCTACCAGATGAGAAATTTGGCACGAATAGTATGCCTTTTTAGTGGACCTCTATTATAGATGTTTGTGTAACTCAAAATAACTCATAATAACTCAAATTTAATTATGGTTCCTGAAACATTAGATTAAAATATTTGTTTTTCTTTTTTTTCCCTTGCATACAAAACCAGAGAAAGCCAGCTGGGTTTCCATAATGACACACGGTAAAGTAAGATAGCGAATGCCACTAAATATATGTTTATTTTTTCCTTTTCGTCAGTCATCTATAGAAGCCATTAAATACCTGAGCTCCGATATCTGTGTCCGAACATGTTGTGTGAGGATATCACGATCTCCCACTTCGTTCTACTTAAGATCCTCGTAATAAAGAATAAGCTATTGATTTCAAGAACAAAGTAGTCATAAATTTATACAGAGAAATACTGGTCATTTCCCCGCTGGCTAGCAATTCTAATCACGACTTGCAGGGACGCTGAAGTTACGCAATGATATTTGATTTTAAGAGAAAGATGAGAAGGTGCAAATCTTTCATGTCCCATGCGTGAGAACATTACGTCAACGTTTTTACATTTTTAACACAAAGTTTTTATTTTTTTATACTTGTGGCCCACATGTTGATACAGGACGTCAATGTTTTTTTTATTATTTTTTATACTTGTAGCCCACATGTGGATACAAGACGTCATGGTTTTTTTTTACTTTTTATAGTTGTGGCCCACATGTGGATACAAGACGTAAATGTTTTTTTTAATTTTTTTTTTATGCTTGTGGCACGCAGGTAGGAATCACACGTCAACGTGTTTATTTTTTTATATTTGTGCCCCACATGTGGAAAAAGGCGTCAACCTTTTTTATTGTTTTTTTTTTTAATTGTGGCCTATATGTGGAAACAAGACGTCACTGTCCTTGCTTTTTAGACTTGTGGCACTCGCGTGGAAACAAGGCGCCAAT
The DNA here is from genome assembly GCA_033675545.1 of Elysia crispata. Classification (NCBI taxonomy): domain Eukaryota; kingdom Metazoa; phylum Mollusca; class Gastropoda; family Plakobranchidae; genus Elysia; species Elysia crispata. The sequence continues at coordinate 180,810 of JAWDGP010002165.1, read as the reverse complement.
GTTTTCTTTTATCCACACGTGTGGCTGACGAGTGGAAACAAGGCGCCAATGTTTTCTTTTATCCAAACGTGTGGCTGACGAGTGGAAACAAGAGGTTAATATTCTTATTTTTAGACTTGTGGTGCATTTGTGAGGATAAGGCGTCGATGTTCGCAATTTTTAAAATTTGTGGCGCACGCGTGGAACCAAGATCCCAACGTTCTCTTGTTTTATTTTTATGATTCATACCTGAAGACAAGATCTCAACGGTGTTTTTTCTATTTTTTGACGCATGCGTGGAAGATCTCAATGAATTTTTAGATTTATGGCGCACAACTGAAAACACTACTTAATGCTTTGATCCTGAAAGTTCAAAACACCTGTGAAAACATCTGTGATTTGATCTTTAAAGTTCAGGGCTCAACTGAGAAAACACCTGTGATTTGACCGTTAAGTTCAGAATTAACCCGTGAAAACTCGATCTCAGTGCTCTGATCCTGCAAGTAGGTCAGAGCTGACCCGTGAAAACGCGACCTCAGCGCTTATGTTAAAACAAGACCTAAGCATTTTGATTCTCAGAGTTCAATGCGCGTGCGGGGCAAGACTCGCTATTATTGTGGTAAGAGTGGCTTGAACATATAATACATGCAATTAACTAGAGACCAACTAAACATTCTACTTTTATAAGCGGCCTGTCAGGAGAAGAGCTACTTGTGTTTCTGCGTCAAACGCGTGTAATGTTCTCCATGTTCTTCTAAAATGGCATGGAATTGTATGATTTGCTGAGTATCCTTGAACGTGACTCCGTCAATGAAAGTGGCTGTTTCCTCT
>JAWDGP010002165.1:0-175000 GCA_033675545.1 Elysia crispata | reverse complement strand
CGTCCTTTACTTGAAATATAATCAAAATCATACTTTTAGTAAGTAAGCAATGTAATAATCGTCCTTTACTTGAAATATAATCAAAATCATACTTTTAGTAAGTAAAGCAATGTAATAATCGTCCTTTACTTGAAATATAATCAAAATCATACTTTTAGTAAGTAAGCAATGTATAATCGTCCTTTACTTGAAATATAATCAAAATCATACTTTTAGTAAGTAAGCAATGTAATAATCGTCCTTCACTTGAAATATAATCAAAATCATACTTTTAGTAAGTAAGCAATGTAATAATCGTCCTTCACTTGAAATATAATCAAAATCATACTTTTAGTAAGTAAGCAATGTAATAATCGTCCTTTACTTGAAATATAATCAAAATCATACTTTTAGTAAGTAAGCAATGTAATAATCGTCCTTCACTTGAAATATAATCAAAATCATACTTTTAGTAAGTAAGCAATGTAATAATCGTCCTTCACTTGAAATATAATCAAAATCATACTTTAGTAAGTAAGCAATGTAATAATCGTCCTTCACTTGAAATATAATCAAAATCATACTTTTAGTAAGTAAGCAATGTAATAATCGTCCTTCACTTGAAATATAATCAAAATCATACTTTTAGTAAGTAAGCAATGTAATAATCGTCCTTTACTTGAAATATAATCAAAATCATACTTTTAGTAAGTAAGCAATGTATAATCGTCCTTTACTTGAAATATAATCAAAATCATACTTTTAGTAAGTAAGCAATGTAATAATCGTCCTTTACTTGAAATATAATCAAAATCATACTTTTAGTAAGTAAGCAATGTATAATCGTCCTTTACTTGAAATATAATCAAAATCATACTTTTAGTAAGTAAGCAATGTATAATCGTCCTTTACTTGAAATATAATCAAAATCATACTTTTAGTAAGTAAGCAATGTATAATCGTCCTTTACTTGAAATATAATCAAAATCATACTTTTAGTAAGTAAGCAATGTATAATCGTCCTTTACTTGAAATATAATCAAAATCATACTTTTAGTAAGTAAGCAATGTATAATCGTCCTTTACTTGAAATATAATCAAAATCATACTTCTAGTAAGTAAGCAATGTATATTCGTCCTTTACTTGAAATATAATCAAAATCATACTTGTAGTAAGTAAGCAATGTATAATCGTCCTTTACTTGAAATATAATCAAAATCATACTTTAGTAAGTAAGCAATGTAAAATCGTCCTTCACTTGTAGTAAGTAAGCAATGTAATAATCGTCCTTTACTTGAAATATAATCAAAATCATACTTTAGTAAGTAAGCAATGTATAATCGTCCTTTACTTGAAATATAATCAAAATCATACTTTGTAAGTAAGCAATGTATAATCGTCCTTTACTTGAAATATAATCAAAATCATACTTTTAGTAAGTAAGCAATGTATAATCGTCCTTTATTTGAAATATAATCAAAATCATACTTCTAGTAAGTAAGCAATGTATAATCGTCCTTTACTTGAAATATAATCAAAATCATACTTGTAGTAAGTAAGCAATGTATAATCGTCCTTTACTTGAAATATAATCAAAATCATACTTTAGTAAGTAAGCAATGTAAAATCGTCCTTCACTTGTAGTAAGTAAGCAATGTAATAATCGTCCTTTACTTGAAATATAATCAAAATCATACTTTAGTAAGTAAGCAATGTATAATCGTCCTTTACTTGAAATATAATCAAAATCATACTTTGTAAGTAAGCAATGTAATAATCGTCCTTTACTTGAAATATAATCAAAATCATACTTTTAGTAAGTAAGCAATGTAATAATCGCCCTTTACTTGAAATATAATCAAAATCATACTTTTAGTAAGTAAGCAATGTAATAATCGTCCTTTACTTGAAATATAAACAAAATCATACTTTTAGTAAGTAAGCAATGTAATAATCGTCCTTTAGTAAGTAAGCAATGTTATAATCGTCCTTTACTTGAAATATAATCAAAATCATACTTTTAGTAAGTAAGCAATGTAATAATCGTCCTTCACTTGTAGTAAGTAAGCAATGTATAATCGTCCTTTACTTGTAGTAAGTAAGCAATGTATAATCGTCCTTTACTTGAAATATAATCAAAATCATACTTTAGTAAGTAAACAATGTATAATCGTCCTTTACTTGAAATATAATCAAAATCATACTTTGTAAGTAAGCAATGTAATAATCGTCCTTTACTTGAAATATAATCAAAATCATACTTTAGTAAGTAAGCAATGTATAATCGTCCTTCACTTGTAGTAAGTAAGCAATGTAATAATCGTCCTTTACTTGAAATATAATCAAAATCATACTTTAGTAAGTAAGCAATGTAATAATCGTCCTTCACTTGAAATATAATCAAAATCATACTTTAGTAAGTAAGCAATGTAATAATCGTCCTTCACTTGAAATATAATCAAAATCATACTTTAGTAAGTAAGCAATGTAATAATCGTCCTTCACTTGTAGTAAGTAAGCAATGTAATAATCGTCCTTTACTTGAAATATAATCAAAATCATACTTTAGTAAGTAAGCAATGTAATAATCGTCCTTCACTTGTAGTAAGTAAGCAATGTAATAATCGTCCTTCACTTGAAATATAATGAAAATCATACTTTAGTAAGTAAGCAATGTATAATCGTCCTTTACTTGAAATATAATCGGCGATAGTACTGCTGCCACTTTAAAAGTATAACTTTTTGTAACATTTTATGATATTTACATTTTGCCAGTTGTCTTTCTAAGCATAAAGATAAGGAATTAATCTAAATCGATTTTACCACGAGTCTGAAATACATTAGATAAGCTCCTATTTTAACATTTCCAAGTAGGTTGAAAATGCCTCCATCTTCATTTAGTTTTAAGTGGCGTACGGAGAGCCGAAGTTTATTATAATGGTTATGTGGAGCTTTATAAATATAGTTTTTATTTTCATTATCATTTCATCATCATCATCATCATAATCATCATCATCATCATCATCATCATCATCATTATTATTATTATTATTATTATTATTATTATTATTATTATTATTATTATTATTATTATTATTATTATTATTATTATTATTATTATTATTATCATTATTATTATTCAGCTGATGCTGTTGTTATTGTTCTTGCTGCTGCTGCTGCTGCTGCTCCTGTTTCTGCTGTTATAACGTTTTCTATGTGATCGTTTCTTAGACGCGCTGACTTCTATTTCTAAGAAAGATTAATTTGAAACTATAAGGATAGCTTTTGGTTAAGACCTGGTAAATATAATAATATGCTGCGAATTAATGAGCGATCAAATAGATGAATTATGTTTAAAAGTCTTCAAAGATATATGACAGTATAAAAATTTCATATATTAGAAAAGACTATTATTAAAACAAAAAAGGGACATAGTACTGTTGAAATATGAATTGTATCATAAATACTCAACTTGTTTAAACAGGCTGGCCTGAATTAGTGGGAATGGCTTACAATTTAGATGCTTCCATTGCCTCAATATTGGTATCAACTTGCTTTTTTCATCAGTTTGACAAGAGAGACCTCTGCACACCTCTTTAGTCGAGCGTTTTTACTCAGGATGGTAAGTCTACTTTGTTTCAAATATTCTGACATTTTGCAGAGAGCAACATCTACCTGATAGCACAACCAGTGTTATGGAGGTTAAGCCTGAACCTCCCCTAAGGCTATGCGATGTAACTGGACCCCGTGTTATATACCTGGTCATGACACTTCTTAACCACGGACACTGTAACATCCATGTCGTTGGACAGGGCTTGTATATCATCCATTTTTGAATAGTTTGGGAAACCAGCTAATAAGTCGTGTAGAACTGTAGATTATTTAAAAGTTTCCAAACAATAACGTGACTTTATACAATTGTTGCTATTTTTAACAGAATGTGGGTGAATAGGAATTCAACTGATTGATTCATTGAGGGCTTCCGCATTGTGTCATTTGCTCTATAAAATTTTAGACTGAGAGTATTTTACGCTTGAAACGAATAGCAGGACAGGACTATAAAATTATATCTGCTGTGCACAATTAGCTCCAGAGACTAAATGATGTTTTAAATGAGGTGTGGCCAAATTTTATATTCCCGGCCACCTGAAAAAATAAACCCTAGAATAATTATCTAGCTCTAATGCTTGACTCCAACTGTCTCAATGTTTCCCGTTTGGCAGGAACCGGCAACTCACCATTCTCCTAACTCCGTATAGATGCACATTATGTATGACTAGCCTTTCGGGACAAGAACCAAGGCGTAGAGCTAACGGTTTGCGCTCTTCATCCCTTGAGATAAACCACCAAGCTGAGCCCTGATCATCCCAGCCGTGATAGTCCATCAGTTGCGTCTCGGCCTTGCTAGCTGCGAGGAGGCCGGCGTACAAACACCGGGATTCGAACTTCAAACCCTCCAGCTTCACTGTCAGCAAGAACTTTGCAGTCTGATCCATCTTTATTAAATTCCAACACTTTCTGTAACACTGATCCATGATTTGAAGTGCAAGTCCCAGCAGACCTTCATTAAAATCAAAATTTTGTCCATGTTGTTTTCTAGGGAAGTAGACACCATGGGCTGTCACGACACATAAGCCGCCACATGATGTCTAGGCTCTAAGGTATAAGCTTTTCGTGATGCGAGCCACGACGCTAATAACTCTAGGATTAATTATGGATCTCCGTGGCTTCGCTTAGACGTGCCCTCGAGGGTTCTTTGTGGTACATGCAAATTAAAATCATGAACATCCATTTTTGCATGGAATGTGTTTTCAAGTGCATGGATTTGTAAGAAAAACTTTTGCCCATAATTAAAAGAGACAGTACAAATTTTTGTGCTAAGGTTCTCCTATTCCTAATTTCTCTTTTTTTTTTGTTTTTAAATGTATCTACTTTATTAAGGCGCGATCTGAAACGAGTCCAAAAGGATCAATATTAATTCTAATTGTTAACAGCGTATGATTCTTAAAACTCTTGTGTTTTATCAACAGAAAAGTTGCGGAAGAGCAGCTTATTTTATCCTGCTTGTGTAAACCTGTGAAGACCCCTTGAAGCCTTTAAAATTTTCATAAGGCTTCTGCTAATACAAATAATTAAGTGAAGTCTTGATATAAATCTGTTGTTAACGTTGTGTCCCACTAACGTTTTGATTAGATCAGCTTTCCGGCCAATCTTCTCGAGATCACGAGAGAGCTATGCAAATGGTATTGTCTTGTACACAATATCGAACGTAGTTCCAGCAGTTTTATATTCCGTGCTAGAGCTCGGCTCTGAAGAGAACTAAACTCTATCAATAAATCTAAGACATCCTCACTAATATTATTTTTCCCTCAGATGTCGACCAGTTTCAGGACACTGGCAGGAAAATCCATTAAGTTAGACGTGTGGAATTTTAGATTGGCGTAAAGAAACAAAGGCATTGAAAATTGCATCATTGTTTGCGTGAACTTGTTGGGATTTCGTGAAGATTTTTTGGAGAATTGAGGGACTCATATGACGTCTGTATGATGACTTCTCAAGAGAGTTTTTGGTACGCCAGGTCATACAAGTACTGTAGGGTTTAGCGAATAGATCTTTACAATATAGACAGATAATCGTACTAAAAAACATGTTTCAAGAGCAGTGTGGCCGATAGTTTGATAGCCCTCAACTACTTTCATATGGCCCTTAACAAGTTTATAAAATCACTAGACTTATTGTCAGAGGAATGCCACGCTTATGCCATTTATAGTTAAGGAAAGCAAGGTAGATAAAAACTGTTCCACCTAATTCTCGATCACAGTACATGAGAGGCGAGCCCGCTACTAGTAACACTACTGTCCTCTTGGACTATTTTCAAGCTCCATGTCTCAGTTCAGTAAATCTCCTAAATGACCAGTTAATGAACGCACCTCGAGAGACAAAACTATGCAAAAGATTGACTTTAAAATACCATAACCTGGAAGAAAGGGACATAAAGTATGAACTTACCCACTCGGTCACTGTGTTACTGGTAGGTCCTCTTGCTGTATTCACAGAACTTATATTGTACTCCAAGACGTGGTAGCTCACGAATTCTCTCTCCAAACCAAGAAGAAGCAAATAAAACTTAAGCCTGTTTTAATTCAGCATTCTTTAATGTCTTCTGTCTGAGACCTTTTGTTGTGGTGCTCAAGATTTCTCATTGAACGAAAACTGAACCTACACAGTGTAGAGCTTAAAGGACTGGATCAACGCAAGCGCTTGGAGGCAATAACTGTAGATCAGTCACGGACCGGGACGTGGTTCGGGCATCTGACTAGCTGAGAAAATATGGGGATTAAAAGAGATTCGGTCCTAATCAGTGGAGAAAAGCTGAGGGCAAATTGTCATATTGGGAAAAAAAAGTAGCATGATTACATTTTTTTAATTTTGAAATAATCAATTTCAGCGGGGTTTTTTTTCTTTCAGTCTCTTGTATCAAATCAATTATGTTTAAAGAAAAGGTTTCATATATTCGTTTTTGGCGTTTTAGTAAAATTTGTGTGATTGCTTTTAAAATTATTATTACTATTATTATTATTATTATTATTATTATTATTATTATTATTATTATTATTATTATTATTATTATTATTATTATTATTTTTATTATTATTATTTTTATTATTATCATTTTATTATTATTATTATTATTCTTGTTGTTGTTGTTGTTGTTGTTGTTGTTGTTGTTGTTATTGTTATTATTATTATTATTAGTAGTAGTAGTAGTAGTAGTAGTAGTAGTAGTAGTAGTAGTAGTAGTAGTAGTAGTAGTAGTAGTAGTAGTAGTAGTAGTAGTAGTAGTAGTAGTAGCAGTAGTAATATGTTGTTATCATTAGTAATGCCGATAATAATAATGATAATAATAATAATAATAATAATAATAATAATAATAATAATAATAATAATAATAATAATAATAATAATAATAATAATGGTGTTGATGATGATGATGATGATGATGATGATGATGACGATGATGAAGATGATAATAATAATAATAATAATAATAATAATAATAATAATAATAATAATAATAATAATAATAATAATAATAATAATAATGATGATGATGATGATGATGATGATGATGATGATGATGATGATGATAATAATAATAATAATAATAATAATAATAATAATAATAATAATAATAATAATAATAATAATAATAATAATAACAAATTCATTTATTTTCTGAACATATAAACATCTTTCAAATCCGTGAGAAAAAATGCCCATGAATCATCTCTGAAGTATACATAAAAAATATACACTGCGGCATGTGACCAAAAATTTTTCGGTTCTTACTAGAGATTTGAGTTAGTCAAAATAATTGCAGCGGTGCTTCATATCACACAGTAATGTTTGAGGGAAAAGGCTTCACAATAATCGATGAGCTGAAGGCTCGATAATTCGATAGCAGTGTCTAGTGAACGGTAGCGGAAGCCGTGAAGTCACCACGGGCCAGCGCACTAGAGCTTCTGTTGATTTGCCCAAGTCATCAGCATTGATGCAGCTTATAATTTCTAACAGCTGTGGCTGTAGACGCATGGCTTTCCTCGGTGTACATGTGACACGACAGTCCTGTGCTAGTGGGCCGCCACTGATTGTCCACATCTGACTGTCTGCGGAGCTGAGAGAGGGGGAGAGAGAGAGAGAGAGAGAGAGAGAGAGAGAGAGAGAGAGAGAGAGAGAGAGAGAGCTGGACGTGATGATTTCGGTGACGGCCGGCCACACACCAAACTGCGCCCCGTCAAGTCTCAGTGTTTCATGTCGGAGCCAGCGCAGCATACATAAACCCCTGCCAGATCTAGATGAGAACTGGTTATACCCTGATTATTTGGACCATTTTCCTCTTGTGGAATGTGTTGAGTATAAATACGCTTTGGTTCAGATTCGTTTCCATTTTTCTTCTTTTTACTGTTCATTCCATCATATTCTTTTGGCAACGAGAATGAGGGGAGAAAGAAAAAAGAAAAAGACACAAACCAACAGAAATACAGATAGAGATAGAGGATACCGACCAGAAATTGTTTAAAACGAGATGAGAAGTGCAAGAGAGAGAGAGTTAAAGAGAAACAAAACAAAAGAGAGGAGAGAGAGAGTGAGAGAGAATAGGAGAGACAGAGAAACTGAGAGAAAAAAAGGTGGAGAGAGAGCGAGAGAGAGAAAGAGAGAGAAATAGCCTTAAGACATATAGCTTTGATCACATTAAGAATTCTTTTGCGAGTTTGCTAAGATTGTTTCAAACTGTTTCTTCCCTTCTCTCAGAATGTTCCTTTACCGTTTTCCTGAAAGATAGTTTCCGCTCTTGTACACGGGAATCAGCCAATGATCTCACGATATTTAGGTGTTGGATTCCACAGCATGGATGGTAGAATCGCTGGTTTTGCAATGGTTTTCTTTGGTCATAAATGGATTTAATTAAAAAGTTTTGGTCGAAAAAAAAAATGAGAGCAAAAATCATTTGAATGTGATTCCTCTTTGACGTAGTCAAACGTTTTCAATCGCGTCATGTTTACGTTTTTGTGGTAAATCTTTCTTGTTTTGTTTTGTTTTGTTTTTCTGTTATTGTTTTTGTATTATTTTTTCGTTCTTTTTCTGGTTTGTGATAATTTTAACTCCTTTTTTTTTCACCTTGCTTGTTTTCGTTTTGCTTTTGTTTGTTTTGTTTTTTTTTGTCTGCTCCTCTTTGTTAATTTGTTTTAACTCATAATTTTATAAAGATTTATCTCTACACACTAACCTTCCTTTATGTTTGTTGTTGTTGTTGTTGTTGTTGTTGTTGTTGTTGTTGTTGTTCTTGTTGCTATTCTCCTTCTTCTTCTTCTTCTTCTTCTTCTTCTTCTTCTTCTTCTTCTTCTTCTTCTTCTTCTTCTTCTTCTTCTTCTTCTTCTTCTTCTTCTTCTTCTTCTTCTTCTTCTTCTTCTTCTTCTTCTTCTTCTTCTAAACATTATGATCAACTCTTGAGGTTGTGTTTGCATCAACCACGCTGAATTTTCCCCTAGTCCTGATGCCGCCCTTAGATGGAAATGTCCGGTGCGGCCAATAAATCTATGAGACTGTTTTTCGGACGTCTAGAGCGAGCTAAATCATCACTGATTTGATGGAGGAAAATTGAAAAGTGGTGTCTTTTATTGAAGTTAGTCGGATTTCCCATAGGAAACAAGGTGAAAGCGTCTTTATTAGGGTTAATAGTGAAGTAACATTCCTAACTGAGATAAGGTCTGGATGGTAGGGCCATAATTTCTCTAACTTAATTACGAATCCAATTCAAATCAGACAATAAACTTATATTAAAACTCTATTCTTTGCTATATTTATTTTACGGTCAAAATATTTTCCATAGGAATTAAACGTAAAGAAATTTTGCTGCAAAGGATAATTGAGCCAGAAACAGCACAAGCTGGTCCCAGCCAGGTGGCTCAGTAAATGACTGTCCAGCTGAAGCCTTGCAGGAAGCGTTCGTCAAGGGGTCGACACTGTCGACGATGAGTTTGGGGTCTCATCTTTCCAGCCCTGACCTGTTCTTTTGAGATTGTTTTGTATATAGAGAAGTTCGTTACGTACTCTTTTGTGGATGAGATATATGACAAAAAAAAAAACATTCTATCAGTAACCAAAATTTTGTAGTTACGAAAGACCGCTAGTTTTTTTTTTCTCTTCTGTTTTTTCAAACGAATGTTCCAAGTGAGAGCAAAACCTGCCAGTCAGCTGTGATCAATATAAACCTGTGTTTTTCTCCATGTTTCTCTCTCTCCACAGAGACCAGTTCAGCGCGCATATCTTGTGTCGAGACAGTCTTCTACTGACAACGATCGAAGTTGTCTGGCTCGCTTGAAACCCAGAATGCGTCGCTGTGAAGTATTAATTCACTAGGTTGATATGAACAAAAACGAAAATTCTTTTTCGGATGCAAATGCTCTTACTGGCTTTATTTTGTTCTTCTTTTCCTCCAATTGTCTTTTTCAATTTTCACAGCCAAACTCCAATTTAGCTTAAGATTTAGAGGTAATCTTTTTCTTGAGCCAGTAATGTTTTCGAAGTTTTCTCTCAGAAAACTAGACGATAAAAAAAGTTAGAAAGCTATTTTCCTTTAGAGATGTAGGTTGAAATCGATTTTCAGAATATAATTTCATATTAAAAATTGAAATCAGATTTCTGAAAATGTTGCAGAAAAATAATCCAAGATTTTGAAGAAAACTAATTTTATAGACTGATTTTTAAAATAGGGAATCAAAGTTGCATAAAATAACAAGAAAGTCTCTGCTTTAGTATTTTAAGAAATAGATAGCAGGTGATATTTATCTGATACAAGATAGAAACAGTTACCGATACCTGATACAAGAGAGAAACAGCTACCCGATATCTGATACAAGAGAAAAACAGCTACGCGATACTTGATACAAGAGAGAAACAGCTATCCGATACTTGATACAAGAGAGAAACAGCTACCCGATACTTGATACAAGAGAGAAACAGCTACCCGATACTTGATACAAGAGAGAAACAGCTACGCGATACTTGATACAAGAGAGAAACAGCTACCCGATACTTGATACAAGAGAGAAACAGCTACCCGATACTTGATACAAGAGAGAAACAGCTACCCGATACTTGATACAAGAGAGAAACAGCTACCCGATACTTGATACAAGAGAGAAACAGCTACCCGATACTTGATACAAGAGAGAAACAGCTACCCGATTCTTGATACAAGAGAGAAACAGCTACCCGATACTTGATATAAGAGAGAAACAGCTACCCGATACTTGATACAAGAGAGAAACAGCTATCCGATACTTGATACAAGAGAGAAACAGCTACCCGATACTTGATACAAGAGAGAAACAGCTACCCGATACTTGATACAAGAGAGAAACAGCTACCCGATACTTGATACAAGAGAGAAACAGCTACCCGATACTTGATACAAGAGAGAAACAGCTACCCGATACCTGATATAATAGAGAGATTTTCGACACCATGAATGCGAGCTTGCAAGCTTTTAGAACTGGAGAAAATAAATTTGAATGTTTCTCAGAGTCGAAAAGTTAAGCAAAAAATTACATGGATTAGCAACTAAGATCTTTTTTTTTCCTACTCACATGAAGTTACTTTCCAGGATTAGCGAGCACCAAAGACGGGAAGCAGAGGTAAGCTCCATTAGCTGAACTACCTCTCTCGAGTCTCGAGATAAACTGTGAGTATAGTATATAGCGGTGGGGGTGGGGGCGGGGAGGCGGTTCTTGGCACAGTCGTTAGAGCGCCGGAATCATGATCCGATCGTCCGGGGCTCGAACCCAGCCACAGCTCGTCTGGTCATTGCGTTAGGCGGTGATATTCCTCTACAGCTTGCCAGGTCCTCCCAGCTGGAGCCTTGGACGGACACCAGGCTAGAGGCAATGCATGCCGTGTTCTGGAATGCTAGTTACCACCGCCTTACTGTCTGTTTCTTGACAGCATTAATACCAAAGAAGATACAGATACAGAAGGTTCGGAAAGTTTTGGCTGAGCTATAACAGAAAAGAAAAATTTGGGCGATAATTCATAGTCTCATCCATTAATGTTCTAGATCGTCAGTCTTTCATCAGTGTTATTCTTTCAAATTTGTTATTTCAAGATCAGTTCCCCCTCCCCCCTCCTCAACTCTCTCTCTCTCTCATAACAAAAACTAGTCTCACCCAATTCCAAAAAAGAACTCTTTTTTCACTCTCTCCTTTTCCCTTTGAAGGTCCCCTGATTCTATAATTAATATTCTCCTTCTTTAGTTCACTTTCTTCTTCCTGTCCCTTTCAAATACTCCCTCTTTCTTTTTTCTCCACTTTCTCATTTTACTTTCTCTATCTATTACCCATTCTTTCATTCAGTATGTTTATATTCTCTTTCTCTTTTTCCCTCTTTTCTTTCTGAATAAATTTTAATTTCACACTTTCCTCCTTCTCTCACTTTCTCCTTTTTCTTTCATACTTTCTGCCTCTCATATCTCTTCTTTTCCTATTTTCTTCTTACTCCTTCGATATTATCGCTCTTCTTTTTTCCTTTTCCCTCTCTTCTGTTTTTTCTCCCTTTTTTCTCCCTCTCACTCTTTCTTGCTCTTTCTCCATTCATTCTCACTTTCCTTTTCTTCATTTATTTTTCAATACTTATGTGTCTATCTAGTTCTTTTCTTTTCTCTTCTTTCAGCTCTCTTTCATTTATTATAATTTCAATTTCCATCAATCTCTTAAGTTCTCTTCTTTTCCTCTATTTTCCCCTTTCAATTTCTCTTTTCTCTCTCTTTTTTTTTTTTTTTTTTTGGTTATTATCTATCTGCCAGCCTTTTTTCCGAGATCGTTCTTTATTTGTTTGGTAGTTTTGTGGGATTTTTTAAAACTTTTTATGTGTATTTGTAAAACAAGTTTGTCTCGATATTTATGTGTCTCTCTCACTCTCTCCCTTTCTTTCTCTCTTTCTGTCTCTTTGTCTCTGTCTCTGTCTGTCTGTCTGTCTGTCTCTCTGTCTGTCTGTCTGTCTGTCTGTCTGTCTGTCTGTCTGTCTCTCTCTCTCTCTCTCTCTCTCTCTCTCTCTCTCTCTCTCTCTCTCTTTTTTTTTTTCATTCACTCTTTCAAACAATCCTTAATTTATATAGTTATGTGCTTTTTTAAATTTTAGTCATCAACACCTCAGCAATTTTCTCTCATATCCCATCCTTCGCTCTCTCTCTCTCTCTCTCTCTCTCTCTCTCTCTCTCTCTCTCTCTCTCTCTCTCTCTCTCTCTCTCTCTCTCTCTCTCTCTCTTCCTGCTGTGTCCTCGTTTCTCCCCCCCCCCCCTTGCCCCGCCATTTCTGTGTTAGTGATACCCGTGACTGTAATGAGGTTGGCAGTCGCCGTGAGTGGACATCAGGAGCTGAGATACCCAAGCCGGGTAACAGCTGTCCACAGGATGGACACAAATGGATAAAGGCTTGATTGGACATATTGTTTAGCGTTTACAACTAACCACAGCAGACAAACAGTTAACAATGTTGTGTATTGTGTAGAAATGAGGAGAGTACCTTTATCGTTACAGGTTGACTGAGATCAAGGAACAAACCTGGGTCTGAAGGAACAAGGCTTTAGCAGAGGAATCTTAAAACATTAGTGAAGCCTCTACAGAGGACGACAATGTATTTCTCTAGTTTTGTCTAAGTCTCCTCCCTTATATTGTCATGTTTGTGTTTCCTTTACTTTGTCTAGCCCAACCTTATCCCTCTTTCACGCGGTGAAACATTTAAATTGCTCAGCTTTACCTACTGTAAAAAAAAATATTGAAAGTGTGTGGTTGGGTGGATAGAGAGAGAAGGAAGGGGAGTGAGAGGTAGAGGGAGATCACGTAAACAAACAAAACAGGGCCATTAGAAGCCTTTTTTTGAAGCTTCATTTTCCTTCGCTAACTCCTAATTTCTGAACCGTTAACGCCAAAAGATGGATGTAAACTCTCTCTAGTCTGCTTTCCAACATTTTCTTTGTTTTACGAAATGTTTTAACTCGGCGATATTTGTAATGTAAATGGGGCTAGTTATTGCTTTCCGAATCATCAATAGTATCACCAGCATCAACAAGAACAACAACAACAAACAACTACAACGCCAACATTTGGTTGAAGGAATGGCCGATTTTTTTAACGAAATTGCTACAGTCGTGCTCTAAAAAACAAAACAAACAACAACAAAAAATTACCGCTTCTACTGACACAACTTTACGTAAGAGACGTTTAACTATGAAAATACAAGCAATCTGCAAACATGTCCAACTCCTAGACATAGCATTGCATCTTACGTGTTGAAATGTTGACAAAGTGAAGCCTATGAAAAGGATGAGTTGTAACAAAAGAGCCCATTACGCCTTCCTACTCCACTTCGATAGCAAAAGTTCTATGAATCAGCTGAGGCGGAATAACACTGCGAGTTTAGGTCTGGCGTGGCGTACCTCGTACCTCGGGCGCCCTCGCCATTATTTGTCTCTGTCTTAACATCATTGGAGCATTCTTTCCCGGAGAGTTTGGTGCAGGTCTTCAATCCCCAATCTATACTGCCGACCTCTCCCTTGTTTCCGCTCGATCCTATCTTTCAGTCTTCCTTAACTGATGGCATTGTGATTGTCTGTGTTGTGTGAAATTGGTTTAGAAACACGACGAAACCGGCGGAAAAGGTCAAGACGTCAAAAAATAAGGGGGAGGGGGGAAGAGATAGAGAGAGAGAGAGAGAGAGAGAGAGAGAGAGAGAGAGAGAGAGAGAGAGAGAGAGAGAGAGAGAGAGAGAGAGAGAGAGAGAGAATGGAATTACAAGGCTTGCCATGCTGCAACCATGCCAAGGACACATGTCAGCCATCGAGGATGTCAGTCTTGCTCTGCCAGGTGAAAAATGTCAGGTGAATTTGGTCATGGACAATCGGTAGAGAAAACGGGCAAGACTTCTCGATATAAAGAAACAAATAAGTCCTAGAGATTCGCTTGCTGGCTAAATCAAATCGGCCTTCCTCTTGTTTAATAATCTGATAGTATGTTCTCTGGCACTCTTTCTCTGTTGTAACAATTTGATAACCTGATAGTATGTTCTCTGACACTCTTTCTTTATTGTAATAGTTTGATAACCTGATAGTATGTTCTCTGACACTCTTTCTTTATTGTAATAGTTTGATAACCTGATAGTATGTTCTCTGACAATCTTTCTTTATTGTAATAGTTTAAGAACCTGATAGTATGTTCTCTGACACTCTTTCTCTGTTGTAACAATTTGATGACCTGATAGTATGTTCTCTGACACTCGTTCTTTATTGTAATAGTTTGATAACCTGATAGTATGTTCTCTGACACTCTTTCTTTATTGTAATAGTTTAAGAACCTGATAGTATGTTCTCTGGCACTCTTTCTCTGTTGTAACAATTTGATAACCTGATAGTATGTTCTCTGACACTCTTTCTCTGTTGTAACAATTTGATAACCTGATAGTATGTTCTCTGACACTCTTTCTTTATTGTAATAGTTTGATAACCTGATAGTATGTTCTCTGACACTCTTTCTTTATTGTAATAGTTTAAGAACCTGATAGTATGTTCTCTGACAATCTTTCTCTGTTGTAACAATTTGATGACCTGATAGTATGTTCTCTGACACTCGTTCTTTATTGTAATAGTTGAATAACCTGATAGTATGTTCTCTGACACTCTTTCTTTATTGTAACAGTTTGATAACCTGATAGTGTGTTCTCTGACACTCTTTCTTTATTGTAACAGTTTGATAACCTGATAGTGTGTTCTCTGACACTCTCTCTTTATTGTAATAGTTTAATAACCTGATAGTATGTTCTCTGACACTCTTTCTCTGCTGTAACAGTTTGATAACCTGAGAGTATGTTCTCTGACACTCTTTCTCTGCTGTAACAGTTTGATAACCTGAGAGTATGTTCTCTGACTCGTTCTTTATTGTAATAGTTTAAGAACCTGATAGTATGTTCTCTGACACTCTTTCTCTGTTGTAACAGTTTAATAACCTGATAGTATGTTCTCTGAC
Source organism: Elysia crispata (assembly GCA_033675545.1). NCBI lineage: Eukaryota > Metazoa > Mollusca > Gastropoda > Plakobranchidae > Elysia > Elysia crispata. The sequence goes on along the minus strand of JAWDGP010002165.1, from coordinate 159,446 downwards.
ACTCTTTCTCTGTTGTAACAATTTGATAACCTGATAGTATGTTCTCTGACACTCTTTCTTTATTGTAATAGTTTAATAACCTGATAGTATGTTCTCTGACACTCTTTCTCTGCTGTAACAGTTTGATAACCTGATAGTATGTTCTCTGACACTCTTTCTCTGTTGTAACAGTTTGATAACCTGAGAGTATGTTCTCTGACTCGTTCTTTATTGTAATAGTTTAAGAACCTGATAGTATGTTCTCTGACACTCTTTCTTTATTGTAATAGTTTAATAACCTGATAGTATGTTCTCTGACACTCTTTCTCTGTTGTAACAGTTTAATAACCTGATAGTATGTTCTCTGACACTCTTTCTCTGTTGTAACAATTTGATAACCTGATAGTATGTTCTCTGACACTCTTTCTTTATTGTAATAGTTGAATAACCTGATAGTATGTTCTCTGACACTCTTTCTCTGTTGTAACAATTTGATAACCTGATAGTATGTTCTCTGACACTCTTTCTCTGTTGTAACAGTTTGATAACCTGATAGTATGTTCTCTGACACTCTTTCTTTATTGTAATAGTTTAATAACCTGATAGTATGTTCTCTGACACTCTTTCTTTATTGTAATAGTTTAATAACCTGATAGTATGTTCTCTGACACTCTTTCTCTGCTGTAACAGTTTGATAACCTGAGAGTATGTTCTCTGACTCGTTCTTTATTGTAATAGTTTAAGAACCTGATAGTATGTTCTCTGACACTCTTTCTTTATTGTAATAGTTTAATAACCTGATAGTATGTTCTCTGACACTCTTTCTCTGTTGTAACAGTTTAATAACCTGATAGTATGTTCTCTGACACTCTTTCTCTGTTGTAACAATTTGATAACCTGATAGTATGTTCTCTGACACTCTTTCTTTATTGTAATAGTTGAATAACCTGATAGTATGTTCTCTGACACTCTTTCTCTGCTGTAACAGTTTGATAACCTGATAGTATGTTCTCTGACACTCTTTCTCTGTTGTAACAATTTGATAACCTGATAGTATGTTCTCTGACACTCTTTCTTTATTGTAATAGTTTGATAACCTGATAGTATGTTCTCTGACACTCTTTCTCTGCTGTAACAGTTTGATAACCTGATAGTATGTTCTCTGGCACTCTTTCTCTGTTGTAACAATTTGATAACCTGATAGTATGATCTCTGACACTCTTTCTTTATTGTAATAGTTTGATAGCCTGATAGTATGTTCTCTGACACTCTTTCTTTATTGTAATAGTTTGATAACCTGATAGTATGTTCTCTGACACTCTTTCTCTGCTGTAACAGTTTGATAACCTGATAGTATGTTCTCTGACAATCTTTCTCTGTTGTAACAATTTGATAACTTGATAGTATGTTCTCTGACACTCTTTCTTTATTGTAATAGTTTAATAACCTGATAGTATGTTCTTTGACACTCTTTCTCTGTTGTAACAATTTGATAACTTGATAGTATGTTCTCTGACACTCTTTCTTTATTGTAATAGTTTAATAACCTGATAGTATGTTCTTTGACACTCTTTCTCTGCTGTAACAGTTTGATAACCTGATTGTATGGTCTGTGACACTCCTTCTCTCTTGATAGTTTTTCTTTGTTGTAACAGTTTGATAACCCGATAGAATGTTCTCTGGCATTCTGTCTGTGTTGTAATAGTTTAATAACCTGAAATTATGCGAGGACGATATTCACAGTCCAGCGGTTAGTCAAGAACCAGTTAATAGCCTTGGGAGATGGTACGATTCATCCATGAAAGATACCAAAAGAGGACTAGAAACAGTAGAACTTGCTACCGAAGGCCTGCTAGTCATCAATAGATGTGGCCTTCAGGGTAAGCTAAAAATGTGGTTCCTACAGTTTATGCTAATCCCGAAGCTCCTCTGGCCACTCCTGGTCTATGTAATCTGCTCAACTACAGTTGAGGCAATAGAAGCTAAGATCAATAAGTTCACCAGGAGGTGGTTAGGCGTACCTCCGGGTCTCACAGATGTGGCAATGTACTGCCGTAAAGCAAAGCTGAGACTCACACTAAAATCCATCTTGGAAGAGTATAAATGTGGCAAAGGCAGGCTACTCGCTATGTTAGAGGATTTTGAGGACCCTGTTGTGAAGACAGTACATCCGACCATAAAGACGGGTAGGAAATTAAAAGTTGTCGAAGCCCTAGACGAAGCCAAAGAGTCACTTAAAATTAGAGAAGTTATCGGGCAAACTCAAACTGACTGTAAAGGGCTGGGATCATCTACAGCAAAGTGTTGGTCAAAAGCAGACGAGAAAGAGGAAAGAGACATGGTCATCAATGAGATACGGCTGAATGAAGATTCCAGAAGGGTTCAGAAAGCAATCCAGCAAACACAACAGGGAAAATGAACTAACTCGGATAATCCCCTGCACAAATCCCTCACATGGAATGAGATCTGGCACATGGCGCCACTTTGAATCAGCTTTCTCATCAGATCAGTGTACGATCTCCTGCCCTCAAACGCAAATCTGGTACGGTGGGGAAAGAAATAGGATCCCACTTGTCCGCTATGCTAAGGCAGGCAGACCACAGAGCATGCCTTGAACTCTTGCGAAATCGCCCTCTCAGAGGGGCGATACACATGGAGGCATAATATTGTCCTTCAGGAACTTGCCGCTATCATAAGCACGGCTAAAGAAGAGACTACCCTCCCTAAAACCAACGCGTTGATATTCACAACAGAGAGGCGCTAAGTCATGGCACGGAAGACCAGTAAGGACAACAAACCAGAGAAAATGCCTACTAGACTAATGTGACGCCTGGGATGTTGCAGCAGACCTTTCAGAATGGGACAGTCACCCCAGTATAATCAAAGAAACAAGGCTGAGGCCTGATATTGTGATCCATTCAGTTTCCACACAACAACTGATCATGGTGGAGCTAACAGCTCCATACAAAAACAGAATGGAAGAGGCCCACATCTATAAAAGAGAGAAATACCTGAACCTGACTAAAGAGCTAGAAGATGCCGGCTACAAAGCTGTGGTGATGCCCGTTGAGTTTGGTGCCATGGAGGATTCATGGGGTCATCAGTCTTCTGACTAAACTTTCAATATGTGGCAACAAAAGAACAAAAGCTCTAAAGTACTGGCGGAAATAACCGAAAACAGTTCCCGGCGGATATGAAACAGGAGAAATGAGAGGTTCCTTCATAACGATTAAAAATGCTCTAACCAATCCATCAACACTTGAGGGTGTGAGTTCGAATCCTGGCGCTGTGAAAAATAGATAACAGGGAGTCATCTTGGAGTCATAACCTGGGTGTGGCCCGGCCCCCTTAGAGTGTCAGAAGTTCAGTGCCGAAACACTTGCTACAAGAGGGGTTTCTTCTCTGAAGACTCTCTGTTATCTAGCTCACCAATGAGTTTCTACCTGCTGGTCTCTGACACTCTTTCTTTGTTGTAATCGTTTAATAACCTGATAGTATGTTCTTGACGAGCTTGTCCATTAATACTTTTCTGTCCCTGCTTTGCGGTAATTCAAGATGTTTGATCTATGATCTTGAAGAACTTTTCCAGTTATGCCAGTTCACTGCTTTGTGGTAGTTCAAGATCTTTGACGATATGTTTTTGACAAGCCTGTTTACTGGTACTTATTGGGTACTGCTTACTGCTAATTTAAGATCTTTTATTATAATTGTTCTTGAAGAGCTTATCCAGTGAAATTTATAATCTATTGCTTTAGGGTTATTCAAGATCTTCATTTTTTAAGTGTATTTTATTTCTTGACAAGCCTGTAGAGAGGTAACGAGGCACCTCTTTCTGAGTTTTAATGTACGGTGTATTTCCTTCAAGTATTTCTAGTAGATGGTCTAGTATATGGCTACTAGGGTCCGACCCTGAGATCAGGCTCCGGGATATTCTATATATATTTAGTGGTATTCTGTACTGAGGGTTCGGCGTTTACTGCTCTAGCACTAGATCACCTATTCAGTACAAGTATTGCACTAATAATAGCTAGCACTCCTTTCTAAATATTGATGTACATTTCATATACATCGTTTGTCGCCGCTAAACTTTTGATAGGAAAACACCATGTAGAGAGTATTAAACATCAACGTATACATATGTGATAATACCATAACAAAGTTACTCGATGATGTGCTGTTGTGCTAACCTCTGCTGTCAGCACCTGACATAAATTTGTCACCACAAATTAAGAAAAAACGGACAGATACACAAACAGGCCCTTCGGGATGTCCCGGGTATGTTCGTAATTTTCGGGAGTCGCCGTAACTGTTTTGGTCAATGAGGGTGGAAACTTTACTTACCCTGTGTTATAAACAATAGTATTCTCGTGGAAAATTGAGTTGAAAAGTGAAAAGTATCGTAAAATAATATTTTAAGCATAAATGTACATCTTTAAAAACTTAGCAAACATTTTTTTAAAAGTATTACTCTTTGCAAGGTTCATCTACATTAGAAATAGGATCTAATCTAAAAGTATTATGTATATATCATGGATGCACGATGAGATGCAAACTTTTTTCGGTTTTTCTTCTGTTCCGAAAATTGTTGGAGGTACTGAATTTTCTTACAGTAAATGTTGTATCATTTTCCTGCTTATTCTTTAAAAATTAGAAAAGGTTTGGATATATATATATATATATATATATATAATATATATATATATATATATATATATATATATATATATATATATATATAAACATGATTCATTTGGCAAAATACTCTGTGTTTGAAAAAACGTGCGGGTTTGTTTTCCCTTTAGTTAATCATACTCTACTACCAATGGCTTTAAAATTTCAATATATGTAGATCTATATAAAAAAATTAGGTGATTGATCTGAGAAAAGCTATATGTAGATCTACGGTATTGTGTCTCTAATGCACCGGATAGACTAGGCCTTGATTACACTGACTTCGCTAAATTATTGCATGTATTGTATTAAGAGTATACTTTGCAAATCCCTAAATCTAAATCTAGCACTAGTAGTCTTAAGTAAACGGCACAATAGTCACTGCTTCGGGCGTTTTAATCAGACGTATTCGAACTAGATTTAGATCTAGATCTAGCTTGATCTAAAACTCGATACGTATAGTGCACCTATATTTTGAAGTCATGTATTTAAATACATTTACAATTTAAGTTTATGGATGTCTCATATTATTTTAGTGATTTATTTTTAAATAATGATAATGAAAGATGGCAGTTTGAGGGATCTCTCACGCCCTCAGTCCATAGCCGATTGCAGGCCGGAATTTAGTTAAAACTGTCTTAGTTTCGCTATTTTTTGTGTATAGAGAAACTTGAAAAATTTGTTGACTTAAATGTCAGTAGAAAATTAACCACGTGGCTTATAAATTTTTATACATAGGCCAGGAAAAATGCTGGTACGGTGCTCTTTTTTATGCTTGTTGTCATGGAAAGGAAGTTTGTTGTGACCAAAAACTAATATGTCGGACGACCCTAGCAATCACTGAAACGAAAGGACAAAAAAGTTGAAGTTTTTGCTCAGTCTGGACATCTGAGTGTCTTTATTAACCTGTGGTTGTCACTGCCGATTAAAAAAAAATTAAAGATACCTTTGATTGGTCTGTCTGTCCATTTTTCTACTTTAGCAAGACCTACTTTAATCATTTTGCTCTCCTTGTATTTCTGTTGTTGTTTTTTCGTCATTCTGCATTCCTTTCACGCGACTTTTATTCTTTTTCTATACTATCACGTTCATTGTTTCCTCTTTTTCCCCTCTGCTTTTCTGTCTCTCTTTTCCTTTCCTCTTTATCTTAATCTTCGTTCCTTTGTACCGTTTCATTTTTGCTCACTTTATTTCTGTCTTACTTTTTATCGATTTCTTTTTCTTGTTTTGTTCGCGCACATGGGGCCTCTCTCTATCTCTGTCTAACTATCTCTCTCTTTCTCTCTCTTTCTCTCTCTCTCTCTCTCTCTCTCTCTCTCTCTCTCTCTCTCTCTCTCTCTCTCTTTCTCCCCCCCCCTCCCCCCCCCCCCCCAATCCTTCTCTCTCTTCAAAGTTCATTGATTTCAAGGTTTCACCAGTTTCCAGGCTATACCAATTTTCTGTCGCATAGACCATAATTTCAAAAAAGTACAATTTTTTCAAGGCAAATTCATATTATCGGCCACTCTCTGTCTCAATTAGAATTCAAGATTTCCTACATAGTGATTATGTCTACACTAATCAGTATCTTTTTTCTTTGCTAATTTGCTTGTTGTGTTCTTTGTTTGTCTTTTGTTTTGTTTTGTTTTTTGGGGCTGTTGGTTATTTTTTCTTTTTTTTTTTTTTCTTTGTCACGCCTTTTAGGCTTGTAAAAAATGAATTCTTTACTTCATGTTCTACTTACAGTTAGGTAAGACTTGTGTTGAAGCGGCTAGCTGGGAACGCGCTGAAGGATTTCGAGAAGCAAACCTCTTGAATCACTTATGAGTGCCATGACACATGTGTAGAAACTAGAAACTCGTCAACTTAATAACCTTAAGTGTTCAAGGAGAGCTGTTGCTGAAAGCTGGGACTCTTACATAGTCTCTAAACCACAAAACAGAGAGCTGGGGAGAAACGCACCAAGCTGGGGAGCCCTGGGTGGTCCAATGTCTGGGAAAGCGCTATCGTTGTGCATGGATATTAGCGAGGTCAAATCACTATATTATTAAAGTGTAAATGCAAGCATCTTCAGAGGGCTAGAGAGTAATGCGCAAAAAGCTTGTTTGTAGAGATTAACTAGTTCAAAGTTTGAGTGTATGTAGTTTATCGGATTCTGTTCCGTCTGTTATCTTGGCTGATGACAACATTAATTCTTTCCATTCGTTTTATCTATTTGTTTTAAACTTTTGTACTTTGCACCTAAATGTTTCGCCATTTTGATAATCAGGGCTTTTTCTAATCCTAAATTTTGATTCTATGGTACAAATTTCATTTTCCCAAGGATAAAAACCCAGCCTCTCGAAATTTCTAACTATGAAAACATCATTTCTACCTTCGACAGGTCATGATTCGCAATACGTAAAAGAGGAAAAAAAAAAAAGAGCAGCAAGATCTTGCTGCAAAGCCCAACAAAATTTCAGCAGCTAAAACTCGCCCTTATTGTTAATCCTAGAGACCAACCTAGACATTCTAGATTATACTGCCGGACTGTTTATGGCCCACGCAACTGGTTTCAATATCTTCGGAAGTGGGGCCCGAAACCCAGTATTTCTGAGACAGTCGCTGTGGACGATTGTAGGATCGGCTGTGTCGTAAACGCCCAACAGGGGATGTCGTAAAATTCTCAAGCTCCTATTAGAGAGGAAAGTGAGCCTCTTGTGACCGAAAGCCAGTTGTTATAATACAGAGCGAAATTGGGATTTTTTTTCTCGCAGCGCTTTCGGAAGTCGTGAACGCCTGACAGTTTCATGAATGAAACTTATATGTTACCCGGGCACAGAGCTCAAATCTCCTCATCGATTCGCGGAGCACCATTTGACGATACCATCTGCTGTGAGATATAAAGGAAAAAACCAGAGGGAAAAAAATCTCCTTGTGAATCCAGATGACCAGAATTAACTTTTTTTTCCTCTGCAAGTAACAATCTTAACTTTTGCTGAAAGTAAACAACAAAACACGCATTTCCCTTTATTTTTTTAGGTTATTGATAATATAAGTTGCGTGCTAAGTTATCAAGAAAATTTGCAGAACTCCTGAGTTTACTGATTGTTGAATGTAGCTGGTCCATAACAAGAGGGTCTCAATTCACAAACAGTTTGTGATCGGTTCCATTTACTTATGGAAATGTTGAAATTGGTTGTTTCGTTTTCCCAACTTTTCTATGGAAACATTGAACTTGAATGTTTCTCATTAGGAAAGAATGTATCGACAGATTGGCTGATATTTTCGAATCAAGGTTACTTAATCTCTAGCAAATACTAGCTCATTCCTCGAGAGAGATGAACGTGGCCCAGGGTGTAGTTGACTAGGACACCGCCCTGTGTGACCTACGCCCCACTTGCAGCTGCCGGACACTTGACCTGACTTGGGAGTACCATCCAGTTAAGACAGGGTTGGGTGGGGGGAGGCAGGGAGGGACAGGGTTTAGAGGAAAGCAATTGGAGATAGGAGGGCAGAGAGAAGGGAACGTCTACATAAAGAAACTCTAAAAGAACAGAGAGAGAGAGAGAGAGAGAGAGAGAGAGAGAGAGAGAGAGAGAGAGAGAGAGAGAGAGGCAAAAAAAATTATTGTTGATGACAGTACCGCCAGATTGCCAAAAAGTTCATAAAACAAGAAAAAAAAACATGTTTTCTTCTTATCCTAACCATCCTCTTTGTCCAGAATAAGCTGCACAGGTTTAGAGATTGGTGCGGTGCTAAATGCGGAAACATTGACGACACTCTTAACACAGTTGCTGCTCTCTGCTTCGTTACAATGAGAGCAGAGTTTTTGTTCTTGAATACAGTGGATACATCTATCCTTGATAGTGAATCATTATCCAACTCGAGGAAACCTTTTATTCCTACCACAATCAGCTGCTTTTGTTGTTATTGATATTTCTGAATATTATAACCTCTCAAACTAGACTTAACCATATAATATCGCAACTTGTTCATTTAACAGAGAATAGCAAATGTTTATTTGGGTGACTTAATTTTGCATCACACCAATATGTCTGTTTTTGTATTCAATAGTAAGCTCAGTATCTGAGAGACAAGGTCACACGCACAATTCACTTGCCTGGCGATTATAGAGAAGAGACAGATTGTCCAAAATCTCTGAGTGTGTATTGATTTCTCACACTATCTATCTAGGTACCTATGGTGCCAGTCTTGTCTCCGACTTCCAGGGTTTATCATCATGGCAGATCTAGAGGCCAAGCAGGGCACCCGAGCCAGATTGACAGTCTGGGCGCCTCGTCTGGCAACCTTGACCAGCTCGGTGAAGAGGAGAGAAGTCATGAGGTGGGAGCGACAGAGGGAGAGATTGCAGGAGCAGAGGGAGCACTGAGTCTCAATATATATTCTGCACTTTTGACGGATCCAGCAGTTTGCAGAATTATATGGATATTGTGGAAAACCGTTTCTTTACATCGCAAGCTTGCTTTACAGGAAAACGTATCATTCTCAAAAACCTATAACTAGTCGGTTTGACAATATAACGCTTTAGTCTTTTAAAGTGCGACACGCCTTTAAGAATATGTGTTGTAATAGGCTCAGAAAACAAACTTTGGTTCACCTCCTTGCTCAAACACGTCTTGCAGCTCTCATGAACCGAAAAGCGCACGTGTGATTCTAAGGAAAAATTAAAGTTGGTAAAAGATAAAAATCACTTGCCAATCTTTGTCCTGTTTTGCTATGCCCAGAATCTCTCCCAGATAGAGTTTTCTTGGAGCAGATCCCCCACTGTTTGATCTGTTTCCTCGTCACGGGTATTGATTGAGCAACTCAGCGAGAATTGTCCGACCACCAACTACCGGTATCATCGTTACTGTCTCCAGGGTCGGAGCAAATCATAAGGCTATGTAATCTTTTCTTTTTTCAAATAATCATCATGACATTTTTCAAACTCACTTCTATGAATAAACAGATTAATCACTGTAGTATGAAAACTTGAAAGTTGTTAAACCCTTGATTGAAAAATAATAGGTTTTTACAGACTGTCTTAGATCTCGCCTCAAGAGATATTGTAAAATAAAATCTTCAATCTAACAATCTATTTTTAATCCAACTTTATTTTTAATCAAAACTTCTCAGTCTTCACTAAAGCATATGCCATTCTCTTCAGATTTTCTTGGCTGAGCATTTTGCATTTTTCTCGCTTTATCCCAACTCCAGCACAAACCAACTTTTTTCCTCCTTTCATATCACTTTTCAGTAATCTCAGTGGTGTAAAAAAGCACTATCTCTTCCCCCCAGCGTTAACTGTAAACCTTCAAGTCAATGACTGGCTGGCACGAACTCAATCTCCAGACCTGTAGCAGGACTCAGTGGCGTGGTTTAAGGCTGGTTCTCAGTCTCCTCCAGATCTGTAGCAGCACTGAGTGGCGTGGTTTAACGCTGGTTCTCAATCTCCAGACCTGTAGCAGCACTGAGTGGCGTGGTTTAACGCTGGTTCCCAGTCTCCAGACCTGTAGCAGCACTGAGTAGCGAGGTTTAAGGCTGGTTCTCAGTCTACCGACTTGTAACAGCACTGTGTGGCGTGGTTTAAGGCTGTTTCTGAATCTCCAGACCTGTAGCAGCACTGAGTGGCGTGGTTTAAGGCTGTTTCTGAACCTCCAGACCTGTAGCAGCACTGAGTGGCGTGGTTTAAGGCTGGTTCTCAGTCTCCAGACCTGTAGCAGCACTGAGTGGCGTGGTTTAAGGCTGGTTCTCAGTCTCCAGACCTGTAGCAGGACTGAGTGGCGAGGTTTAAGGCTGTTTCTGAATCTCCAGACCTGTAGCAGCACTGAGTGGCGTGGTTTAAGGCTGGTTCTCAGTCTCCAGACCTGTAGCAGCACTGAGTGGCGTGGTTTAAGGCTGGTCTTCAGTCTCCTCCAGATCTGTAGCAGCACTGAGTGGCGTGGTTTAAGACTGGTTCTCAATTTCCAGACCTGTAGCAGCACTGTGTACCGAGGTTTAAGGCTGCTTCTCAATCTCCAAACCTGTAGCAGCACTGAGTAGCGAGGTTTAAGGCTGGTTCTCAGTCTTCAGACCTGTAGCAGCACTGAGTAGTGAGGTTTAAGGCTGGTTCTCTTGAGTCTACAGACAGGAGGGATCTCGCTTTGACCCTTTCGTTTCCAGTGACTGGTATAATATCACATAGCACCCATTAAAATCAAACATGGGTCAAAGCCGTTTATTTTTCACACACGTAAAGTACTTTTGTTCTTTAAAACTGAGGTTTGAGCAACAGGTTTATAGCAATTCTTGGTGCCTATGCAGCAAAAATTGCTACTCTGTTAAATTAGAAAAATTATTTGAATATTAAGCGGTTGAATTATAATTAACATTTTCATGAAAATAATAGACTATGCAGAGGAGAAAATGAAGCGCTTTATCTTCAAACCTATCCTTTGTCTGATGGGATGTCATCTCAACTTTATCTGTGTTGCCTTGCCTTTGAAAAGATAAAGATCCATGTTTGATCCTGGATCGAAACAAGACATTATAGGAACGAAAAAAAAAAATTGGAGGTTTAAGCTTTGGAAATTAAAGCAATTAAAGTGAAAATTGTCTTCAGCCGTTACAGCGGTTCCTGGTTTGTGTTCATGCAAACACGGCCAGACAATACTGCAGGTCCATTATCCTGTCCACCTTTATGTCTGACCTGCCACACAATGCACAACATTGAATATTTCAAAGATCTGCTGCACTCCATTGTTAAGAAAAGGACAGTCGTAAAGTTTTGCTCTATGCAGATCAGTAAAGCTACGTTTAGAAGCGACAGGAGGTGAGTTGACAAACAATATTAAATAAAAGACGACGCAGTCGTGTCCTTCAAAAGTTACGTCACGCGGTATTTCTTGTGCAATGTCTGAATTACAACAAAAACGAAACAAGATTATTGTGTTGGCTGTTATGCTTGATAGAGGTGACGTTGTTCTGCTGCTACTAGAATGAAGGACTTTCAAATCCTTTTATTAAGTGTTTCATGTTTTCGGTTCTTTTGTTCTTCTGCTGAGTGTGATGTGTGATATCTGTTGCCACTCAATTCTCTGAGTTAATGAATGGACACGTTCTATTACTTCTTTTTTTCCCGCAACATATTTCATAAAAGTGGAATAAGAAGTTAGTTCTATAACGTCTTATAATACTGCAGTAAAGAAAACAAGATAGACAAGCGTCAGAGGTTGTGCGTCAAAGTAATCTTTCTCTGTCTCTCGCACAGTCTGTCATCTGTCTTTTTCTCTCTCTGTCTCTCTCTCTCAGTCTGTCCCTCTGTCTGTCTGTCTCTCTCTCTCTTTCTCTATCTCTCTCTGTCTATCTCTCTGCCTCTCTCTGTCTGTCTGACTCTCTCTCTGTCTCTCCCTGTCTCTCTCTGTCTGTCTGACTCTCTCTTTCTCTCTCTCTCTCTCTCTCTCTCTCTCTCTCTCTCTCTCTCTCTCTCTCTCTCTCTCTCTCTCTCTCTCTCTCTCTCTCTCTCTCTCTCTCTCTCTCTCTTTTCAGTTTCTACAGCATCCCAGACATAATTATCTTTATCAAACCTGAGTATGGTGAGCATTTGCTCTGCCACAGGTGGGTTCCACGTTAGAAAAAGGCTGCAGCTCTCGATGTTGCGAGTTATATCTGGGTCTATTATGAATAAGTTTGGCGTGTTTTTCTCTTGAGATAGGTGAGGCTAACCATTGCAATCCTACTAAACTTCATGCAAGATGATTCTCTAACACTAGCCATCTAAAGTATTTTCCCAGTAAAGAATTTTATTGACCAACGTGTCAAAAAAGGGGTTGTAATGTTATGGAACGCAATCCCATATTTATTTACATGACCATAGTGATTTCCCCTGACAAAAGCCAGCTGCAATGCGCTGACCATTATAAATGTATCCGCAAGAGTATCTCCCACATAGTCTTCATTGGCCGGAGTAGTGTGTAAAAGGTTGCTATTTGCTTTCAATGCCCATTGAACTTTTCGTAAAAATTGAAAATTCAAATTTGGAAGAATAATCCCCTTCCCATTTGTTTTCTTCTCCTTGCGTTTTAATAAAGATGTTTATTCTCACAGTTAAGCGGTTACATTTTAAGAATAGAACAGTGTGATTTATCGCAAAATGTTTTTAAGGATGGCTGCATACCCATACAGTGAAACAGTGTTCTGTAATTCAAAATTAACTTGGACTCTATTTCTTTTAAAAATGTCAAGATAAGATCAGTTACTATTTGATCAAATAATTAAAAACTCTTGATTTTTTTTCTTAGTGCTCTCTGTAAGATTTGATCGAACATCGTCTTTGCTCTTTTTAAATAGCACAGCACGTCCACGGTTCAAAGACAGGAAATCTCCCGGAGATCTCCACACGCCAGCTCTGTTTGCAGAGGTTTCTCACTGTGGATTTTTTACTTCTAGTATTGATGATGCATCTGTGCCAGTCAGTTTCTCTCTCTCTCTCTCTCTCTCTCTCTCTCTCTCTCTCTCTCTCTCTCTCTCTCTCTCTCTCTCTCTCTCTCTTCCTCTCTTTCTCTCTCTTTCTTTCTCATTTCCTCTCTCTCTAACTACCTATCTTTTTATCTCTCTGTCTCTTTTTCTCCCTGCCTGTTTTCTTTTTGTGTTTTTCTAACTTTCATTCTCTCTCTCTCTCTCTCTCTCTCTCTCTCTCTCTCTCTCTCTCTCTCTCTCTCTCTCTCTCTCTCTCTCTCTCTCTCTCTCTCTCTCTCTCTCTCTCTCTCTCTCTCTCTCTCTCTCTCTCTCTCTCTCTCTCTCTCTCTCTCTCTTTATCTCGCTGATGTCTATTCTAATATAATATGAAGTAAAGGATTTTATTCGAAATCAACGCTGATTCAAAATGAAAGAGAGAATGGGAAATAAATAACACAAATTTAACGTGGGAGAAGGGCAGAAACAAAAAAGGGTAGTTTCATTAAGCACATAAAAAGGAGACGTCTGTCAGATAAACAGACAGCTCGGGATAGGGAAAGTGGAGAAGTGAGTACCTACCCAATCATGGCAATTTCCGCCCCTCCTCGGGTAATAATCGTAGTTAAAGAAAATGGTTGTCCTTTCTCCCTCTCTAGAGCAGCAGTGAAGACTGGACCGTGAATTATTTAGTTTGTTTGGGCATGAAGTAGACGGTCGAGTCGTAGATCAAGCGCCTCACTGTGGGCGCGTGTCTGCCCTGGTGGCAAGAGTTGCGTGAGCTCATCAGTCCCGGGACCGTGTGTTTAGAACGGTTGTCTGCTGGGCCTAGCCCGGGACTATTGTTATGGCTATCATTTTAACTGATTCATCTTCGATATTCCCAATCGAGCATCATAACATCATGTGGGTGTGTGGTATGCAATTTTGGAATTTCATTTCAGAGAACAATTGCCAATCCCTCATTTTAGTAAATCTTATTTTTCTAATATAAATAAAGGATCGACAGATCATAGAAATAAAGTGAAAAAAAATGAATTCGTTCACCTCAATCGAAAAATAAAATGCAAGTTTCTCAGAACAACACGTCGAGCTCGTATCTTTTTATAATTCCTTTACCGTTTTACAGTTTGTTTACAGCGTGAAGTCGGATTTTTGGCCCTTGCTCTTCCAATGAGTTTGATAAGGATTTCTCTAACCCGTTGCGCTCTGTGGAATTACTTTTGTAGATCGCAGGTTGAGCAGTCTAGCATCCGACCACCACGCCTGTTGTTGAAGCTGGTACATGATTGTTGCAGCAGGTAAATGATTTTTGTAGCAGATATATGATTGTTGAAGCAGTTATATGATTGTTGAAGCAGTTATATGATTTTTGAAGCAGTTATATGGTTGTTGAAGCAGTTATATGATTGTTGAAGCAATTATATGAATGTTGAAGCAGTTATATGATTTTTGAAGCAGTTATATGGTTGTTGAAGCAGTTATATGATTGTTGAAGCAGTTATATGATTGTTGAAGCACGTATATGATTGTTGAAGCAGTTATATGATTTTTGAAGCAGTTATATGATTGTTGAAGCAGTTATATGATTGTTGAAGCAGTTATATGAATGTTGAAGCAGTTATATGAATGTTGAAGCGCGTATATGATTGTTGAAGCAGTTATATGATTGTTGAAGCAATTATATGGTTGTTGAAGCAGTTATATGATTGTTGAAGCAGTTATAGGAATGTTGAAGCAATTATATGAATGTTGAAGCAGTTATATAGTTGTTGAAGCAGTTATATGATTGTTGAAGCAGTTATATGAATGTTGAAGCAGTTATATGATTGTTGAAGCAGTTATATGGTTGTTGAAGCAGTTATATGATTTTTGAAGCAGTTATATGATTGTTGAAGCAGTTATATGATTGTTGAAGCAGTTATATGATTTTGAAGCTGTTATAATTATGATTTTTAAAGCAGTTATATGATTGTTGAAGCAGCTATATGATTTTGAAGCTGTTATGTGATTGTTGAAGCAGGTATATGGACGTGGTCTTGGGTAACTAGACAGCGCAAGTTATTTTATAGGTTGCCTTACTCTAATCATAAAGCAGAAGACAAAGTTTGTATCTGAGGACTATCTGAATTTAGTTTAGTTCGACACATGCACACCTACAGCTTCCGCTTAAAAACAGACTAGGAAACTCGGCCAGGCTGAAGTGGAGGAAAGAGTGAAGTACAGACTGACAGAGCAAGCAAAGCTTATCACCACCATCTGTTCAGACATCACGCTCTTTGTTCTGGCGCAGGAAACACGCCCACAACGCAGATTATCGGGTACTTTGGTACATTTATTATTATTATCGGCTTCTTTGGGCTTTGTTCTTTATCTTGTTGAAGTATAGGGTTCGCGAGAAACATCGATGGAGATTCACTATATTGAATGAGGGCTGGCCTGACTTCGTGCTTGTCATTCCTCATAATGTCAGACTTGTTGTATAAATCTTTTAACCAACTGAGTGTGGCAAAGCCCCCTTAAAGTTCCATCAGAGGTGAAACTGCTTGCGATGAAATTTGTTCTTGGGGATGTTTCTGCTAAGTATTTTTTAATAGTTTCTATCAACCTCATTGTGGCTTCGTTTCATATTTTTTAAAACCAGCTCGTTCTTATAAAAATTCACAAAAACCCTGAGCATAGTTAATTTATCTATATGCGTTTTTCTCTTCCTCCTCTTCCTGTCAAACTTCAATATTACGAATAAGGGTTTAACTGATTCTCCGTCCCTCAAGGTTATATATTTTTTTTTAATTAATATGAACCCCCTGCTATAAGATATTACTGTCTTGCGCCCCGTGATTCCTGAATTGATTGCTATAAAAACTAACATCATTTACATTCTGACAATAAACCTGGTCACACAGTGCAAAAACAAGTCGCCCTAGGGATAAGAGGGAAAATAGGCGCCAATCAAAGTAAAGAAAAGGAGGAGGATGAGAAGAAGAAGAAGAAGACGAAGAAGAAGAAGAAGAAGAAGAAGAAGAAGAAGAAGAAGAAGAAGAAGAAGAAGAAGAAGAAGAAGAAGAAGAAAAAGAAGAAGAAGAAAAAAATAAGAAGAACAAGAACAAGAATAAGATCCAGAACAAGAGGGAAGAGGATGAGAAGGAGGAGTAAAAGAGTTGTGCTAACAAAACTTAACTATTTTGTGCTACCGGTGAGCAGGTATTCCTTGAGCCACTGTTAAAGATTCTTGTCCCTAGTTGACATCTATTTCTATCCTGAGGAATTCCTGCCACTTCAAAATTATTATCGCGATCAATAAAAAAAATGCGTGAAGAAAAACAAATATTTCATTGTTACAATATTTTAGTTTGTATATAAACCGAAGTGTTCCGGTCCTTGAGAGGCCATGCTCTAGCTCTGGATACTTACTGTCTCTGGTTCCCTTCTCCCCTTGAGAGCCGCATGGTATGATCATAGTTCACTCTGTTCCACACATCAACCTGTGACCTGTCGCGAGCGCTCTCTATACCTGAAAACCGGGTATGTTGGTCGCTGTCGGGAACACACAGGTCTATTCACTCTCCTCAAGCCCATGTCTTAGAATTATACCAAATAAATAATGGAAAATCAGAAAAGTTATAGATATGTTCCTGAACCAGCTTCACGTGAAAGCACGAAATTTCGAATCTGTTTATGGGAAAGGGAAATGGCGCTGCTATTTCGGAATAGATAATCTAGTTAAATATTAATGTTTTTCATTGGATGCTGTTATGGCAATGGAAGCCTACAGTGTGATCACAGGTTGCTTGCCCAACACCATGTAATTAGAGCTCGTATATGACTGAGTGGGCAAGACCAATTAGAATTATTGTTATTTCTAAACAAGATGATGTCGAGGCAGACAGTTGATGATCTTCTACGTAAAGAGAGCAGGTTTCATACTCCGGGTTAGCTGTAATTATCTTATTTGCTGGTGAGTAGAACTACTAATTTACAGATTGATGGACCACAGTGATTAGCTGGGACACAGATGACAAACTAGCTCGTTAACTTCATAGCTGACTTTCATGGCTGTGTGGTGAAGCGCCTGCCCTAGAATGTGAACGGTTTTATGATAAGAGGTTTGATATAAAGCGCAGCTTCTTTGGCTAAATCCTACCTATGGAAGTAGAGAAAAACATCCGATCATCTGCCTGGGTTGATTTTAAGAAATATACTGAGGTAATTGTGGTGAGAGGCAACATTAAGTCGCCTAAACCAAGTCTAACTGTCAGTTATTGAAGTTATTCTGTTGAGAGACAAAAGTAAGTCGCCTAAACCGAGTCTAACTGTCAGGTATTGAAGTTATTCTGTTGAGAGACAAAAGTAAGTCGCCTAAACCGAGTCTAACTGTCAGGTATTGAAGTTATTCTGTTGAGAGACAAAAGTAAGTCGCCTAAACCGAGTCTTACTGTCAGGTATTGAAGTTATTTTGTTGAGAGACAACATTAAGTCGCCTAAACCGAGTCTTACTGTAAGGAGCAAGTCAGCTATACACATTGAAGTTATTCTGCTGAGAGACAAGAGTAAGTCAGCTATAGACGTTGAAGTTATTCTGCTGAGAGACAAGAGTAAGTCAGCTATAGACATCGAAGTTATTCTGCTGAGAGACAAAAGTAAGTCAGCTATAGACATCGAAGTTATTCTGCTGAGAGACAAGAGTAAGTCAGCTATACACATTGAAGTTATTCTGCTGAGAGACAAGAGTAAGTCAGCTATAGACGTTGAAGTTATTCTGCTGAGAGACAAGAGTAAGTCAGCTATAGACATCGAAGTTATTCTGCTGAGAGGCAAGAGTAAGTCAGCTACAGATATTGAAGTTTTTCTGCTGAGAGGCAAGAGCAAGACACCTAAATCAAACCCAACAATAGACATTGAAATCATTTTTTTTACATATCAAATGTAAAAATAAAGTAAGTCATGGAATCTTAACAATGTTGTAGAAAATCAATTCCTTCATCCTAACTTCTATGCACCAAACCTTTTTAGAAAAACAACTTCGCTTCTTTTTCCAACACCATTGAAACTGGTACAACATTCCTGTCATGTTCTTTACTGAACTGTCGACACTGCCGCCTATTGTGATATTAACAGAACAATCCCTGCAATGTCACTCATTACTGTCGACACTGCCGCCTATTGTGATATTAACAGAACAATCCCTGCAATGTCACTCATTACAGAACAATCCCTGCAATGTCACTCATTACAGAACAATCCCTGCAATGTCACTCATTACAGAACAATCCCTGCAATGTCACTCATTACGTCTGATTACTTTCATTTCTTAATTCTTCAGCGAACTTGAAGTCTTAATTTTTTTCATCACTATTTGAGACGAAAAAGATCGATTGAAAAAGAAGGTGAAAAATTCAAGCGAGCAAGAAAGTGCAGGATTTAAAGGTGTTGTAGCGCAGTCTGTTTTGATTGATGCGATTCGTGTGGACGTTCTTGGAGAAAGATTGTATCTTTTTAATTACATTTGGAGAGGCTCGTCCTGCTAGAGTGCAGGTCGCATCTACAGTTGGCCGCCAACTTGCACACTCCACGCGTAGTTATTGTCTTTGATTAAACGAACTTTAAGCTGAAGCTTTTTTGGTTTTATTTTTTCTCGTTTTCTTTATTTTTTTCAACTGTTACCAAAAAGGTTTAAATCATAAACATGTTGCGATTGTTTTATAGCTCATTTACGCATAGCCACCAATTTTTCTCTTACTTTTTGTTAATTGGTCCGTATTGTGTTTACTTTAAGACAGATCATTCCTAGACTACAAGACAAACTATAAGCTTTTGTTCTGAAACAAAGGTTAGCTATCTTCTATCTGAAAAATTATTAGAAATGAAGTTTTCTCGACGAAACGTCAGCTGGTTGAAAAAAGATATTGCTCTGAATAGGTGTGAAAGTTAAGGCCCTTGCCGGTGTATTGATGAACACATAATCAGGTGTTCTGCCCTCTCATAGCGGTCGATCACTTATCTCTACAGGTCCGACTCCATTTCATCATCAGGTGTTGTGCTCTCATGATGGTTGATCAGTTATCTCTACAGATCCCGACTCCATGTCATCGTCAGGTTTCCTGCCCTCTTATGATGGTTTATCACTTATCTCTACAGATCCCGACTCCATGTCATCATTAGGTGCTGTGCTCTCTCATGATGGTTGATCAGTTATCTCTACAGATCCCGACTCCATGTCATCATCAGGTTTCCTGCCCTCTCATGATGGTTGATCACTTATCTCTACAGATCCCGACTCCATGTCATCATTAGGTGCTGTGCTCTCTCATGATGGTTGATCAGTTATCTCTACAGGTCCCGACCCCATGTCATCATCAGGTGTTGTGCCCTCTCATGATGGTTGATCACTTATCTCTACAGATCCCGACTCCATGTCATCATTAGGTGCTGTGCTCTCTCATGATGGTTGATCAGTTATCTCTACAGATCCCGACTCCATGTCATCATCAGGTGTTGTGCTCTTTCATGATAGTTGATCAGTTATCTCTACAGATCCCGACCATGTCATCATCAGGTGCTGTGCTCTCTCATGAAGGTTGATCACTTATCTCTATAGGACCGACTCCATGTCATCATCAGGTCTCCTGCCCTCTCATGATGGGTGATCACTTATCTCTAAAGGTCCCGACTCCATGTCATCATCAGGTGTTGTGCCCTCTCATGATGGTTGATCACTTATCTCTACAGGTCCCGACTCCATGTCATCATCAGGTGTTGTGCCCTCTCATGATGGTTGATCAGTTATCTCTACAGGTCCCGATTCCATGTCATCATCAGGTGTTGTGCCCTCTCATGATGTTTGATCAGTTATTTCTACAGGTCCCGACTCCATGTCATCATCAGGTGTCGTGCCCTCTCATGATGGTTGATCACTTATCTCTACAGGTCCCGACTCCATGTCATCATCAGGTGTCGTGCCCTCTCATGATGGTTGATCAGTTATCTCTACAGGTGCCGACTCCATGTCATCATCAGGTGTTGTGCCCTCTCATTATGGTTGATCAGTTATCTCTACAGGTCCCGATTCCATGTCATCATCAGGTGTCGTGCCCTCTCATGATGGTTGATCAGTTATCTCTACAGATCCCGACTCCATGTCATCATTAGGTGTTGTGCCCTCTGATGATGTTTGATCAGTTATTTCTACAGGTCCCGACTCCATGTCATCATCAGGTGTTATGCCCTCTCATGATGGTTGATCAGTTATCTCTACAGGTCCCGATTCCATGTCATCATCAGGTGTTGTGCCCTCTCATGATGGTTGATCAGTTATCTCTACAGGTCCCGACTCCATGTCATCATCAGGTGTTGTGCCCTCTCATGATGGTTGATCACTTATCTCTACAGGTCCCGACTCCAGGTTTCCTGCCCTCTCATGATGTTTGATCAGTTATTTCTACAGGTCCCGACTCCATGTCATCATCAGGTGTTGTGCCCTCTCATGATGGTTGATCAGTTATTTCTACAGGTCCCGACTCCATGTCATCATCAGGTGTCGTGCCCTCTCATGATGGTTGATCACTTATCTCTACAGGTCCCGATTCCATGTCATCATCAGGTGTTGTGCCCTCTCATTATGGTTGATCAGTTATCTCTACAGGTGCCGACTTCATGTCATCATCAGGTGTTGTGCCCTCTGATGATGGTTGATCACTTATCTCTACAGGTCCCGATTCCATGTCATCATCAGGTGTTGTGCCCTCTCATGATGGTTGATCACTAATCTCTACAGATCCCGACTCCATGTCATCATCAGGTTTCCTGCCCTCTCATGATGGTTGATCAGTTATCTCTACAGGTCCCGACCCCATGTCATCATCTTTTTTTTCTTTTTTTTTTTTGATTTCTTCCACAATGTTGGTCTCATCGCTATCACTCTCAGTTGTTAAGGCCCAGAAATTTTGCCTGTAGTAGACGTGCTTTATTGCTCAGCAGAGCAGTTGCAGGCCTCATACTCAGTAATGAATCGCGTGACTCAAACCCATGATCAAAGTTCTTGGGTACATGTTTTATCAGCAAGCGGCCAAGGATATTCGGAGAAGCACCTCTATCGCTAACATAACGAACAAGACGTTGATGGGCTTGTATTAACCATTATGAGTTTCTGATCACAATATTAGACGCTGCCGTCATGAGATGTTATCGAATTAGCATCGGTTCATGTTGTTTTATTCTGTAGACGTGCCTTTTGGGTTATTATGATTATTTTGATTGAAACTTGGCTCTGAAGCAGAGCGTCCTCAGGGGAAAATAATTTTATATTGCCATAAGATAATGAAGACGAATGAACGGAAAGCATCAAGAGAGATGAATCAGAGAAGAAGTAAAAGAAAAAGGCGGTGGAATCTGTTTCGGTTTTTGTTATCGAGCGAAACTTTATTTCCGAACCCTGCACATCCTGTCGGAAAGGCTGGAACTAGAGTATTTAAGTATGTATCAAGACATCTATGTAGGAAAGCTCCTGTGCCCATTAGAATGGGTAGGTATTTATGTCTGTACACATAAAACTTTGTCAAGTAAAGCTACGTTCGTGTGTTTGTAAAACTTTCCCAGTGTATGAATCCCCTACGACAACATCTGAGTTAGTGTTAGGCAAAGTCAGACGGAGAAAATCAACTTTGTTTTTTGGGGTAAGCAGATAAACCTCCAGGTGGTTCAGGTCGGTGATATTCACTTGCAAGGAAGATCATGAAATTCTTAATTTCGACAATGTCGACAATCCGATAGTATTCAGTAGACAGAACTTGATGCAGGTTTTTTACACAGCTGAAATTCTTAAAATAGAATATTTTTCTTTTCCTCTCTCTCTATATTTCTTTCACTGTTATTTCCTCACCCCCCCCCCTCTCTCTCTCTCTCTCTCTCTCTCTCTCTCTCTCTCTCTCTCTCTCTCTCTCTCTCTCTCTCCCTCTCTCTCTCTCGCTCCCACACACACACATATATATATATATACATATACACACACCCCGATACCTATATATGTGTGTGTGTATGTTATGTGTGTAGTAATCACTTTCTCTCTTTCTCTCTCTTTCTTTCTCTCTCTCTCTCTCTCTCTCTCTCTCTCTCTCTCTCTCTCTCTCAATCTCTTGTGCCCCTTCTGCCCTCTCACTCCTCTCTCCATTCCTATACCGTACTTTTCTTTCTTCTTTATACCCTACTTTGTCTTTATTTTTTTTTTTTACTTTCCTAAATATCCATTGTACGATGTGATGCTCCTATTTTGAATTGCTACGCTGAAATCTTCACAATCTTTGAACCTTTCCTCTTCAATGTAAAGAACCCAAAGTGATGACGACATATTATTCTGATCACTAACTGTTGGAAAGTTTTCTAGGGGAAAACCTTCTTAGTTTGAAAAATCACTGTCACTTTGAGATTTTCAATCACAAGCAAAGCAATTTTCTCAGTTTGATCAATTTTTTCAGAGAATGATGTAAATTGTTGTCTCATATCAAACAACTTTGCGTAACCCAGTTAATTTTGCATAAGATTAAAATGTTCTATATGTTTTGTTGTTTTTTGTTTTTCTTTTTGCGAAAATACAAAACAAAAGAACCCAGAACTGTTGCATATTCCAGGAACTCGAGGCTACTTCATTAGATCAGTAAAATGTAAGGCCGCTTTTGATGCGAGCGGTTTTGTTTTCAATTGAAACGATTGTCTGCGCAATCTCCATAAAACAGAAGGATTAATCCAAGTTATTGTCAACCGCACCGATAAATGTCGTCTCTAGTCGGAAAGTGCTGGGCTTTTGATGGCTGTTTGATTACAACTCTTAAAAACTGAATGTTTTGGGTGGTCTGTAGCCAGCGTTCACGTTTATGTCCCCACATGAGAATAAATGATAATGTCATGTTTCTAGCCAGCATCAGATGAGAAAAAATGATAATGTGATGTCTCTAGCCAATCCAAATAGAAAGCAAAAACACCACACTTGGAGAATAAATGATAATGTCATGTCTCTAACCAACATCAAATGAGAATAAATGATGCTGTCATATCTCTAGCCAGTATCAGATGAGAGTTAATGATTCTGTCATATCTCTAGCCAGCATCAGATGAGAATATATGATAATGTCATGTCTCTGGCCAGCATCATATGAGAATAAATGATACTGTCATGTCTCTAACCAACATCAAATGAGAATAAATGATAATGTCATATCTCTAGCCAGTATCAGATGAGAGTTAATGATTCTGTCATATCTCTAGCCAGCATCAGATGAGAATATATGATAATGTCATGTCTATAGCAGCATCAGATGAGAATAACTGATAATGTCATGTCTATAGCAGCATCAGATGAGAATAAATGATAATGCCCTGTCTCTAACATCAGCAAAATATTCATCCTTCATGAAATACCGCCCAGGTTATTAATAAGCTTCTTTATTTTTCCAATAGAACGTTTTTAGAATAAATTTTAATGAGGATAGACTATATCAAATAATTTTTATTCAGACAATGGAAAAATTATATAAAAGATATTCCATACTTGTCTGAAGGAAGACAAAGGTAACATTGCGAATGTCATACATCTGCAGGAAATTATAAACCTTTTCCGAGGAGATAAAGTTCGCCCTGGCTGCATTTTTCATATTCCTCACCTTAAATTTGTTTTAGTGTTTGTTGTTTTACCCTGTTGGCCCCAGGAGAATTTGCATCTCAATCATGTTTAAATCATCACGACTGCTCGTGTTGAGCCATTACTGAGTCAAAATTCTAGAGGTGTTGGAGAGCTCGACAGCGCCACGTTCATTGGGTGGCGGCCTTGTGCTTCTGAGTGGTGTGGGCCAATCAGGCGGGAGAAATCAGCGCCCACACAAGAGCAGACAAGCCATGCACTGAGTAAAAACCGGAGACTTGAAACATCTCAGCCTTTCACAGGTGAGAAAGACATTATCGTATGGTTTTCAATCCTGTAGACTTCTAACACTGCGCTAGATGATTTCAAGAGGTGTCGTTTTATTGAGATAGTGTAATGTCGTTTTATTGAGATAGTGTAATGCTGCACTACTAGACTTAAAACTTCTAACGCTTGTTTTTATTAAGTGTCCTAGCGGGGATTTTTTTTTAAGAGAGGGCTTGGGACGAGGGAAGTATTGATGAGCTCATTTTACAAAATCGACTTAAGTAGTCAAATCACTTAACATCATGACCAATCAAAATTCTTTTCTTAACTCATATGAGAATATGACAGAGAAGCCGCTATTGGAAATTGGGCGTTTCTATGACGTGCTAGCTGCCGCGGTATCCACAAGGTGAGAAAATGTGTAAATACCACCACCAGCACTCAACGCCCCAACCTTTCCTGGTCAGAACTCGACCCTTGGACCTCCTGAACGGAAACCTTGCTGCTAGCAAATCTAGTCAACGGCCTCATGCCATCTGCTCTGTGATATATACACCCAAGAAGACCGGTAAATCGAGGCGCTTCTTTGTTTGGTATAGCCGTTCTAAGGACACGTTATTTTAGATTTTTGGAGCATATCATAAATCCCCGTCGGGCAGAGAGGAGAGTTGTAAACTAGGCCCTAAACCCATCTAACAACAGCCCGGTTCTTCAGTTCCTGACGAAATGTCCCTATAGATCTCTCGGAGCCCACTAGCTTTTCTTGAGGTCGACAAGCGACCTTGAGTCACTCATGACCTTTGTATTTTCAGCCAAACGCCATGAGATATTTAATACGTTTGTTCGATGGTTATCTTTGCCATCTTGTAGCTTATGCCATGTGTTAAGCTCCAGTCCTTGCATGTTACTCTTTCTTCTAACAATTATATTTTTTTATAAGAGGAATGTGTGTGTAAACCTGATTTATAAATATTGGAGCCCACACAAAAAGTAGGCGTGAGGATTAAATGTTAAGTCAACAGCATTCATTGAATGACCCTTAGTCCGATTAATTCCATAATTATTCTTTCCAGTGGGAAGTAAAGTTTTCTATTATCTATTCATTTAATCCATATATTGATCTAGCTTCCATTTCAATTTCATTTGCTGGACTGATGTGTAGAAGGGTATCATTGCTTCAGTATCAGAGCCATCCCAATGTTTATTTATTCGAAGAGCAAACTATTGCAGTGTTTCAGCTGAAGCTCAACCTTACATCATGACTTCAAGGTGTTTGAGTCGTGATGCAACAATACTGGTCTTTCTCACAATACACTAGAACTGATCCTTTAAAGACAATCTCGAGCTAGCCATATCCAACACAGTACACTAGGACGAATCTTTTCCAGCCACTCTCGGCTTAGCTATTATTCCTAACAATACACTAGAACGGATCTTTTTCAGCCAATCTCAGGTAAGCTATTATCCTACACAATACACTAGAACAGATCTTTTCCAGCCACTCTCGGGTTACCTATTATCCCTCACAATAAGCTGGAACGAATCTTTTCCAGCCACTCTTGGGGTTAGCTATTATCCCTCACAATGCACTATAACGGATCTTTTCCAGCCAATCTCGGGTTAGCTGTTATCCCTCACAATACGCTAGAACAGATCTTTTCCAGCCACTCTCGGGTTAGCTATTATCCTTCACAATAAGCTAGAACGGATCTTTTCCAGACAATTTCACTTTGTGGTATTCGTCATTAAAGGATGACTGTAGCATGAGGGAAATCATTCTGAGTTATGTGTTCAACCCCATCTCTGTTTCCATATCTATCAATCTACTCTTGATTTACTCGTGATGTATTTCCTACATTCTGATACGTATAAGCAATATCTATGAATCAGTCTATTTATATTCCCATAATAACTCTTATTGTTCTAGTTTCCTCTATATTATTGCACAGATCCATTTCCTCTCTACATTATCTCCATATCTTTCAACTCCTATCTACCTATTTCTCTTTATCTATCTACCTATCCATCTATCTGTTTGTCTGTTTAGCTGTCCATCTATCAATCTCTCCTCACTCTAACAATCTCTCCATCAGCACTATCTCTCTTAGAATCTTTTTTATCTATTATCTTCATCTCTACTTCCATCTACATTATGTACCTATTGATTTATCAATTTAGTTTTTATTTTCTGCTTCTATTTCACTATCTATCTGTCTAATCGTATTATTTCTATGAGCGGCCCCATGGGGCAACTATGAAAGTAATCAATAATAATGTTTGATTAACGTCCATGTAAAACTGTTTTGAGCCAGTGTTGTGTGACTGGTTGTGATCCTTGTTTGTTGCCGCTAGATCTAGGAACTAGATTGCTGATAATTAAGTCTGACAACTGAGAGAGGCAGCGAGAGAGCATGATGTAAAAGTTGCGAGTCAGAGACAGTTAGGCAAAGACAGAAAGAGAGAGCGTGAGAGAGAAAGAGATATCAATAATTGAAAGATTTAAATGGGTTTCATGCGAGAGAACAGATAATAACTGATCAAGAGATAGGACAGATATAACTTTATTATACAGTAGCAATTTATTAATGATTCAAAATAATCCTATTGATGCCACATCAAATTCGACAATTGTTTATTTTCTTGGCTTGAGGTGTCAAACATCTGAGCCAGTAAAACACAGGACTGACAATGTCGATGGTATTGGGATTGAATTCTAGCTAGGATCAACCGGTTATGAGCTGGGGTCCCATCTAATTAGCCCTATCCTAAGTTTTAAAAGAGTAATATACTGGCTGTAACTGCAGAGGTTAAAATCAGATTTCAGTAAGTAGAGACATTTAACAGTCAAATCCTGCGCCGTGCCCACCACCTGCGATCCTGAGAGGCTAGACTCCTGAAACACGGTACAGATTTACAATGAGACATTTTCTGATCTGTTGCAAGCATTCCGGAAAGATCATGCTCTTCTGTCAGCAATAGATAATTAATTTAGAGAGGTAGAAATTGCCGTTGAATTGCTTTCCCTACAGAACTTCAACAGCAGGTTTGGTTGGGGTCGATCCTTCGATTGCTGAACTTCCAGCTGCCAGTCTGATGAATTTATCGGTGTGGGAGCAAGTCCCTTGCATCTCGCCTTAACATAACCGTAGGCGATAGGTCAGGCGACAGGTCAGACCTCATGTAACAAGGCCATCCTTGGACTTAGTCTTTTTGCTACTGAGTTTGTAACAAGCACGAGATATACGGTCTCATGGGGAATGGCTTACATGTTCAGCAAAAGTGACAAGATGAAATCCCAGATGAGAGAGAGCAAGCCTTCACGACTACCCGCAATTCTTTATCAGCAAGAGCTTCGCTCCTTCGAGGGAGAATTTGAGCAGAAAAAAAAATGTGTGGAAAAAAAATCGCCCGAAATTAAAGATTGAAACAGTGTGCATGCGGGCGAATTCAATACGTTGCCCACTTTAGAAGAGGCGTGGCTACAACAGCTTACGTTTTACTCTTTCACAAAGAAATAGCCAGTTCGCTTCGAGCTTATGTCATTCATCCAAGTAAGGATTTTTTCTTAAACCGTTTTGCACTTGATCTCATATACCCAAAGTCTTTCGATTTTTTAAACTTGTTTGCCGATTTGTCAATTGCTGGGCTGTTCAGGCCAGGTAAACAGATCGGGGGAAACCGCTCAAGGACACACATAGTAGAGATTTCACTCCCATCCAATAGCTTCGTTAACAGAAGGAAAAGTTTACAGTGTGTTAGCTTTGTACATGTGGTTGACATAAACTGTTTCAACTGTTGCTGCATTCTATTGAAATACGATGCAGCAACAGTTGGAACAGTTTATGTCAAACTTCCGGGAATTGTGTGAAATCAACCGTTAGGCTAGGTGTGACAACCCAATCAGTCTAGATCCTGTGACAGACAGCTGCTGCCCGCGCAGAGCAATTTGAAAAAAAAAAAAAAAAAAGCCTCGTTATATTGACAGCCGCTCTCAGTCACCTAAAGATCTAACATTCAAAACGATGAGTCATATTTCTGACACTGTCAACAAATCTATTTAATTGCTTTTTCGCTTTAGACTAACGGAAGTAAATACCAAATTAGTGTCTCTTTGAGACTATCTTTTTAAAAGAATTTTTTTTTCCCTATCCCCAAATTTATCCTCAAGTGACGTGTCACTTGAATCCTATACAGAGCATCAAAGCCATCATTAAGAACATTTTTGTCCGTAATAATAAAGGATAAGACTTTTCACTTTTGCACCATAATTATGTCTCAAACAGACGGCCGGTTTTTGGATTGGAAATGTGTGAAGTAACTTCCTCGCGGGATTTCGAAAGGGAAAACCAAGAAACTTCATAAATTAAATTTCTCACACTCTGAGAACATCCCATTAGTAGCACGTTTATGTCGTGTTAAGCTTGTGATAAAATTGATTTTCTAGTTAATCCCTTGAGGCAAAACTGTTCAACGTTTCGAACAATGTTAGCAACAGCAGGCTTCATTGAGGATAGAAAACTATAGTGTAACGATATATTTGTACTAAGGATTTTATATATTCCAGCATATAAACAAATACATGATATATATATATCTATTTAATAAAAACCAGCTTCTATTGGTTTTTAGCTCTTTTTTTTCCACAGAATCAGTAACGTCGACTTCGTACCCAAGCTTCTAGGCTTTCAACGATTAGAAGTGACCTAGTTTTGCTGTTACTGTAAACCCTTTAGCGCTTCTATGGTCGTTTTAATTACTTACAATTTTTTGTTCTTTTAATTTGAGATATGTGGTACAGTTTCAAACTCACGTGTACTGATATGGATGACTAGATGACATTCTGAGTTATAATGGCGAAAGTTCTATAAAAGTTTACATGTGACTGGAAATTACACCGAGACGAGAATTATGCAAGTGATAGGTAAATTATCTTTCGAATGTTTTCCTAATTGAATTTCGCATTATTTTTTTTTCTTTTATATCTTTTAATGCGTACCTTCTGTTTTTGTTGATCTTGTTTTGAATTCTAATCTAATTTCAAGCTTTCTGACGTGCATCTATATTCCATGGACTTGTGTGTATAAATGATTTACGACAATACACTTTGAAGAACACCTGAATGACTCGAAACCGTTGAGATTATCTAGAGATGCCTCGGCTATTTCAATGCTGCAGTTATCTCCCTTACCTTGGGGATTACAGTTGGTTGAGTTTCAGGCGCCTACTCGACAACAGAAAATGGTTATGTGCTAGATTAATTACATATTTTAAAAAATAAAACAGTTACAAAGTAAAATAATAAAAGGTTTCTACAGTCTCACTCTCTGTGGCTGGGCAACTCAACCTATTACACATGCAAGTCCGGAAAATAAAGTCTGCGTTTCGAATCTCATCATAATAATTTGTTTGAAAATTTTGGCGCTAAAAGCTTAATTTTATTCTGAATATATATATCACTTTTAAACTTATGTCTTCTCAAATGTTTAATATGTTATGATTGTCTCAGAAAAAGATGGGTGTCCTATGGGTATTTCTTTTCTTCACAAATATAAAGTTGATTGAGAGGCTTGAAAATGGATATGCACCAACAGATTTTCATTTGGCGTTTTATGAAATAAATGAAACTTAGAAAATTTGAGTGACGTTAGAGGAAAAGGGAAAAATTATCTTAAGTACCCGGCGAGAGCAAGAGGTGAGGGAGGTAGAGGAGAGAGATAGAAATACAATCTGGCCAAAAATAATAAATACACGTGGTCTCTAAAATATTAATTATTCTGATTAGATCAGAAACGATATGAAGGCTCGAATCATTTCAGCTATCTATATTACTTTCGACATGATATTGATAGAGACCTTTGATCCTAAACCAAAAGGAAAAATGTCGCAGTTTAGATCTTGATGCAGATTACAGATCCAGATCTCCATGTGGAATTTTCCTTCCCAGTGACGAATTTTTGTCTATTTTGTGTGATTTGATTGTTTTCTGCTTGTTTGTTTTTTTTTATTTAGTTTATTTATTCTTTTCGCATTTTTCACTGATAAAGACGTATGGGAAAGCTTTTTAGCCCTACAAAAAGAACCTCTAATAGAGATAAATAGATATAGAATCAAATCAAACAAGCTGGATTTAGAGTAGTGACTGTTGATGAACATTGTTTGAATCAGAGACGTGGACACGTAGTTTAATAATGCCCTGATTTACTCTAGACTTAAACTAATCTGAGCAATAAAATACAGTAAGTCCGACAGTCCGTTCCAAAGTGACGCTTTTCATCTTATCAGCTTCCGAGTCGGAGATAATTATATTGCCGATACTTATGTAAACTTCATAATTCAAAGACAATGATAGATATTGTATTGAAAACCCATAATGGTGATAAATGAGACACTAGCAAAGCAAAAACAGATGCAAAAAGCTGTTTTTGTTTATGATTTCTCGATTGATCTATGAATTGAATCTTAGAATCATTTCTAAGCGCATGTAATAGCATTGTAGCTTCTGTTATGGTCTTTATAAAGTCTACCTTGGCATCGTTATTTGGTGTATGCGGTAGCCTTGTTGTTTCTTTTCTTGTCGTTGTTTAATCAATCTTGTGTCATTATGCACTTGTGTGAGGTATCATAATGCGATGTAAAAAATAGCTGAATTTAAGGACTGTTTTAGTGGGGTCTTTTTTCAGTTTCCTGGATTGTAGCAATAATCTCTGTTCGCTCTATTTCTTGCATGAGCTACTTATAACTTAGTCTTAGGCATGTGGTATCAGTGTAGCTTCTCTTCTGGTTGTATAGATACTTCAGACTTACTCTTAGGCATGTGGTATCAGTGTAGCTTCTGTTCTGGTTGTATAGATACTTCAGACTTACTCTTAGGCATGTGGTATCAGTGTAGCTTCTCTTCTGGTTGTATAGATACTTCAGACTTACTCTTAGGCATGTGGTATCAGTGTAGCTTCTCTTCTGGTTGTATAGATACTTCAGACTACTCTTAGGCATGTGGTATCAGTGTAGCTTCTCTTCTGGTTGTATAGATACTTCAGACTTACTCTTAGGCATGTGGTATCAGTGTAGCTTCTCTTCTGGTTGTATAGATACTTCAGACTTACTCTTAGGCATGTGGTATCAGTGTAGCTTCTGTTCTGGTTGTATAGATACTTCAGACTTACTCTTAGGCATGTGGTATCAGTGTGGCCTCTGTTCTGGTTGTATAGATACTTCAGACTTACTCTTAGGCATGTGGTATCAGTGTGGCCTCTGTTCTGGTTGTATAGATACTTCAGACTTACTCTTAGGCATGTGGTATCAGTGTAGCTTCTCTTCTGGTTGTATAGATACTTCAGACTTACTCTTATGCATGTGGTATCAGTGTGGCCTCTGTTCTGGTTGTATAGATACTTCAGACTTACTCTTATGCATGTGGTATCAGTGTAGCTTCTCTTCTGGTTGTATAGATACTTCAGACTTACTCTTATGCATGTGATATCAGTGTAGCTTCTGTTCTGGTTGTATAGATACTTCAGACTTACTCTTATGCATGTGGTATCAGTGTGGCCTCTGTTCTGGTTGTATAGATACTTCAGACTTACTCTTATGCATGTGGTATCAGTGTAGCTTCTCTTCTGGTTGTATAGATACTTCAGACTTACTCTTATGCATGTGGTATCAGTGTGGCCTCTGTTCTGGTTGTATAGATACTTCAGACTTACTCTTATGCATGTGGTATCAGTGTGGCCTCTGTTCTGGTTGTATAGATACTTCAGACTTACTCTTATGCATGTGGTATCAGTGTGGCCTCTGTTCTGGTTGTATAGATACTTCAGACTTACTCTTAGGCATGTGGTATCAGTGTAGCTTCTCTTCTGGTTGTATAGATACTTCAGACTTACTCTTAGGCATGTGGTATCAGTGTGGCATCTGTTCTGGTTGTATAGATACTTCAGACTTACTCAGAGACATATGATATCAATGTAGCTTCTGTTCTGGTTGTATAGATACTTCAGACTTACTCTTAGGCATGTGGTATCAGTGTAGCCTCTGTTCTGGTTGTATAGATACTTCAGACTTACTCTTAGGCATGTGGTATCAGTGTGGTCTCTGTTCTGGTTGTATAGATACTTCAGACTTACTCTTAGGCATGTGGTATCAGTGTAGCTTCTCTTCTGGTTGTATAGATACTTCAGACTTACTCTTAGGCATGTGGTATCAGTGTAGCTTCTCTTCTGGTTGTATAGATACTTCAGACTTACTCTTAGGCATGTGGTATCAGTGTAGCCTCTGTTCTGGTTGTATAGATACTTCAGACTTACTCAGAGACATGTGGTATCAATGTAGCTTCTGCTCTGGTTGCATAGATAGATACTTCAGACTTACTCACAGACATTTGGTATCAATGTAGCCTCTGTTCTGGTTGATAGACACTCCAGACTACTCTTAGGCATGTGGTAGCAATGTAGCTTCTGTTCTGGTTGAGAGATACTTCAGACTTACTCTCAGGCATGTGTTATCAGTGTAGCTTCTGTTTTGGTTGACAGATACTTCAGACTTACTCTATGGTATGTGGTATCAGTGCAGTTTCTGTTCTGGTTGATAGGTACTTCAGACTTACTCTATGGTATGTGGTATCAGTGTAGTTTCTGTTCTGGTTGATAGGTACTTCAGACTTACTCTATGGTATGTGGTATCAGTGTAGTTTCTGTTCTGGTTGATAGGTACTTCAGACTTACTCTATGGTATGTGGTATCAGTGTAGTTTCTGTTCTGGTTGATAGGTACTTCAGACTTACTCTATGGTATGTGGTATCAGTGTAGCTTCTGTTCTGGTTGATAGGTACTTCAGACTTACTCTATGGTATGTGGTATCAGTGTAGTTTCTGTTCTGGTTGATAGGTACTTCAGACTTACTCTATGGTATGTGGTATCAGTGTAGTTTCTGTTCTGGTTGATAGGTACTTCAGACTTACTCTATGGTATGTGGTATCAGTGTAGTTTCTGTTCTGGTTGATAGGTACTTCAGACTTACTCTATGGTATGTGGTATCAGTGTAGTTTCTGTTCTGGTTGATAGGTACTTCAGACTTACTCTATGGTATGTGGTATCAGTGTAGCTTCTGTTCTGGTTGATAGGTACTTCAGACTTACTCTATGGTATGTGGTATCAGTGTAGTTTCTGTTCTGGTTGATAGGTACTTCAGACTTACTCTATGGTATGTGGTATCAGTGCAGTTTCTGTTCTGGTTGATAGGTACTTCAGACTTACTCTCAACTGGGTTCTCTACAAAACAGGGTATGAAATTATCGATACCCATTTTGATTATAGAATGAAAGCGGGCGGGATTGATAGAGCGTTGTTTAAAAACTGGGCAATAAATCATCTCAGAACTGAGCCTAGATCTAGAGCCAGCAGGTGCAGCTCGGAGGCGACCTGACTGGAGGAAGGACGGATAAAGTAAAGAGCAGAGTTAAGCGACAAAAATCGATTTAAGAAAAGTCACATACCAATTTTTTTTCATTTTTACAGTATCTCAACTTAATTCACTCAATACTTGAACTTTATTCCACAGTGAACCTAAGACGATATGAAACTATTATGTTTATATGTTTGTATTTATGAACAGTGGAATGGATGTAAAAATGATAATAATAAAAACAAAGAAAATAGATTATTAAGAGGGGCTAAAACCACTGCCAATTTCTCTTTCGACTTTTCATTGTTTTTCTGTCCGCACATAATGTGATTCAGTCAATATTTCCATGAAACTATATAACTCTCATATTTAGCTCTTGAAAGACCTACACTAAGACGTCGTATTTGAAACGATCGAAATAGATCCTGACTTGGATAACTCCCAGATAAATTCGGTTTGTTTTTTTAACCTTATGAATATCGACATAAAGTCATTTGCATTTACTATAATCAAACCTTGTACTCCTCTATGTAAAAAAAAAAATGCATGGCAAAAAAAATAAGGATTTTTTCATGATCCTATAACAATTATGATATTACATTAATGAGATTCGAACGCGCACTGTTTTGAAAGACGTACACCCTAGCTTTCCGCCATGGTCCAACGTGCTGGAGACAGAAGATTTCGATGGTTCCTGTCCCAAGAATCGATCCTAGCGTGGCTACATTTATCCTATATCACACGGGATTTTTTAACCTGAACGCCATTTCTTTTCCAGGCAATCACTGCAGAATCTCTATTGATTGAATTAAATCCTGGCCCCTTTGAGATTGGACGAAGTTAAGCCCTTGGCCTCAGACATGTTCTTGGTGGCGCTGCCGGCGGCAACGCAACAGTATTAATGTTGGGTAAAGAAAAGTAAAGAGAGGGACATAGAAACCAGCTAAGGACGGCTTCCTCGTTTAATGAAACCTGGGAAAATAACACACCGCTCTGGTGCATTAAGATCTTGATCGAAAAGAGAAAGTGCATTCCTATTTCTTAATAAATAACAATTTTGATA
This sequence comes from Elysia crispata, assembly GCA_033675545.1. Lineage (NCBI taxonomy): Eukaryota > Metazoa > Mollusca > Gastropoda > Plakobranchidae > Elysia > Elysia crispata. Next base: position 125,043 of record JAWDGP010002165.1, on the reverse strand, counting down.
ATGATTGAGTCAGCATGTAGCCCTCTGATAAATCTAAGAAAAGTCGCCATATTTTTAGAAAAAAAAAACCAAAGCGCTCATTTTGGAAAAGATATATATGTATATATATATATATATATATATATATATATATATATATATATATGCTTTTTTAGGTTTAAAGTAAATAGAAATTGAAAAATAGTAGCGCTGGTCGTTTTGAAGCTATTTAGATATAGATTGCACTTGTATCTGGTAGTCTTCAGAACTTGTGCTGATATTCGTTCATAGATGATGCGCACGCGTACACTCATTGTCATGTGTAACAGATTTGGTGATGATGATGGGTGATCTGTTAGGCTCTATTTGTCTAGGGGTTTCAAAATATTTACCAGCCAATCACACGACTCGTCCGTAGCAAAGAAGTCCGAAAGTCCGCAAGTAAAGGTTACAAACTGTTTAATCCAACACAAGAGCTAGACTGTACAATATCTGTAGGTTGACTCAATAATCACTCACTGTAGACTCACTGCAGACTCAATGTTGTTGACTCACTATGAACTCTATGATGTTGACTGACTAAATATAATTTGGATTCTTATTTATACAAAATCTCGTCGAATCATCTAAAAAATCAATTACATAAATCATAAGAGAACATTCTCGGTACACGTCATTAGCAATTAGCAACTAATCAGAACAAAGGTAAACAAGGGGTGACGAGATCATTGCTATGCTAGAACTAAGTCGCAGATTAGAGAAGAATCTTGACAATACAAGTGCGGGCTGTGTTCAATAAACAAAACTTAGTTCTTAGGCTTGAAATACAAACGTTATGCAACCAAATAAGATAATGTACATAGATCTAGCCGATCCGATACCCAAAAGTTACGCACCAAAAAAAGGGTGAGGAAATAAATAGATCAACTTATAGTACAATGCGTTACACATCCCCCCACTTAAGATAATTTTTCCTAAAAATTTATTCTCACATCCAAAGCATTGTATACTGCTTTCCATTTGATACAAGTATCATCAATAAAATGGATACATCACGAGACTTTTACTTGATGTGGGCATACTGGCAGTCATGCTTTACGTTTAATATAACCCGAAAATACTGGTAATACAAAAAATAGAAGTGCTACTTCGAAAAAGGTAAAATACAATATTACAATAAGTACAGGCATATCAGAAGTTGCCTACTTCACAACAATGCCAACAATGCAATCAAAATATTATATTTAATAATAAATATTCAAAATATTATACAGGAACTCTGCTAAGAAAATCAGCTCCCACATTATCCTTGCCTTTAATGTGTTCTACTCTAAAAACAAAACTCTGCAGAGCCAATACCCAACGCATGATACGAGGGTTATCAAATTTAGAAACCTTTAGAAATTCAAGGGGTCGGTGGTCTGTCTGAAGCGTGAACTGCTTACCATAAAGATACAAAGCAAATTTCTTTATACCCCAAACAATTCCAAGACATTCTCTCTCCATCACAGAATATCTTTTCTCCCTATCTAGAAGCTTCCTGCTTGCATAAGCGACAGGAAAAATGTGCCCTTCCCTGTTCTGTAACAGGGTGGCGCCTAACCCTATATCAGATGCATCTGTTCTCAGAACAAACTCTTTATTAACGTCAGGGAGCACCAGTATGGGTTTGCTAATTACAGCTTTTTTCAATGCGGCGTACGCTCTCTCCTGGGGCTCTTCCCACACAACTTTGTTAGGCTGACCTTTACGAGTTAGATCTGACAGGGGGGCGGCAATAGCAGCAAAGTTAGGTATGAATGGTTGATAATAACCAACTAAACCTAAAAAGGATCTAATCTCTTTCTTGGTAGTCGGCCTCGGGGCGTCTTTCACTTTCTCAACATTGCAGTCCTGAAGTCCAACTGTCCCCCGTCCAAGGCGGTTTCCTAGGAAGTCGACTTGTGTTGCTCCTAGTTCGCACTTTGTTGTTCTCGCAACTAAGTTAGCCGCTTTCAACCTCTTGAAGAGTTCCTCCAGGACTTGCAGGTGTTCCTCCCACGTCTTGGTATGCACCAGCAGATCATCGATGTAGTCAACTACGTTGTCCATCCCCTCTAGAAGTCGTCGCACTGCTCTTGTCATGGTCATGCCGGAGTTAACCATCCCAAAAGGCATCCGCAGGAACTCGTAGTGTTGACCCATCGTCACGAAAGCAGTCTTGTGGACATCTGAAGGCCTCACACGTATCTGGTGATAACCCTTGGTCAAGTCGAGCTTGGAGAAGTACTTGTCTTCATACTAAGGAAAGACTTGGCTGGCGAAGGAACTGGTTGAGGGTCAGTAACCGTAATCTTGTTGAGACGACGGAAATCAATGCAGATACGATTACTCCCGTCCTTCTTCTTCACAACGACCACAGGCGACGCGTGTGGTGAGTCGCTCTTCCGTATTATCCCTAGGTCCTCCATCTGCTGTAGCTCTTTCTTGAGGTCAGGTCGATCCGGTGCTCAGCCAGATTAGTGTCGCCTGGACGATCTGAGAATATCTCACTGAACCTCTCGACCAACATCTGAAGCTCCCGATTTTGGTCATATGCCAGGGCTTCACCGAACTTGACATCAGCAGCATCTTCTTTTTGTCCCCAAGTGCCAATTTCGGGTAGATCTTCGGAGCCTTGTTCATCACCGGTCAAATTGTCTTGACCATTATCTGCCTCGTAGTCGTAGTCCTCGACCACGGCTACACACGATGGAACGTTGAGATCATCTCGAGTCTGGTTCGAAACATCGAGTACTCTTGAACTAGTTTCATTGCGCAGCATTTTCTGACATATATCACACGAGCGGCAGTATCTGGCCACGTCCTTGTATATGCCAGGCCAGTAGAAGTCACTCATTATCTTCTCCCTGGTCTTCTTTATTCCAAGGTGACCTCCCGTGGTCGTATCACGGGCTGATGACATCACGTACTTCCTCAGACTTTCTGGGAGAACGACTTGTCTTGCGCTAGCCCCTCCACGGGTCGCGTCATTATAAACTCTGTACACGATCCCGTCTCTTTTCTCGAAGAATGATGTTCTTCCCGCGCGATTTTCAGACATAGCAGTCTCGCCCATCCTCTTGATGGTTTCATCATCTTGCTGGAGTCGGATCAGCTCTCTCCGATCCATTCCTGTGTGCTTCGGTGTATCCGGTACTGTAAGTGGCCTATGCCTGACCTCCTGTCTTGCTTGGGCCCTTGTCGTTACAGCACCAACCATGGCTGTCATATCAGGGTCATCTGGGTTCCGAGCACCCGGGACGTTTCCCACAACAAGATCACATATGACCTCCGATATGCATAACGCCTCCACTTCTCCAGACAGATAAGGTGTCTTGACTTGAATCCTGGCCTTCTCCGCCAGCAGTACTGTATTGTCGATCCTGACAATCAAACAGTACTTTCCTGTTAGCTGATCATCATCAACTAACCCGCGACGAACCACGACGCCCTCACAACCTGTGTCCCTTAACACGTCGACTGTCTTGTCTCCAACAAGGCCCTTGACGATCGGTAAGTTCAGCTCCCTGGCTGACCCCTTACCACCACAGGCTCCACAGTCTATCATGACTGGAACTCTCTTCCCACTCGCCAACTGCAGCAACCCGTCTTGGACTTCGGTTCTGACGTCATATCTGGTGTCTGCTTTTCCCGCATCCTCTCCTGATGCAGATCCTTGGGTTTCCATAACCCGCTTTGCTGCCGATCCTGCTCTCTTGGATGACGTAACCTGACTGTTATTCATCCTCAGCTTCGGACAGTCCTTCCTCATGTGAGTCAACTCTCCACAATGATAACATCCTCTACCATGAGTCGCTTTATTCCTACAATTCTGTGTAGTGTGACCAGGCTTTCTACAAATGTGACAAATGATCTCTTCCTTCTTGGAAATGGAAGGCTTGTTTTACTCATGAGTAATGCCTTGCCTCGCTCGGTCGCTCAGCTGTCTCTTACGGGCCGTGAGGAACAGTTCAGCGGACCTCGCCACCTCTCCAAGGTCAGCTAGTCTCCTTTCCCGCAGGTATGTAGACAAATCAGCCGGACTTGAGTCTAGGAATTGCTCTTTCACAAACAGGTCCCTGAGAGCCTCATATGTCTGTGGTGCTTCTGCCAGTTTCATCCATCGCTCTAAGTAGGTCTTGAGGCGGACGATGAACATGCTGGGGTTCTCTCCCTCCTCTGGTGAACAAGTGCGGAATCGCTGCCTATAGCCGTCTTCTGTCAGATTATATCTCTTTTGTAGGACTTCCTTGACACGATCATAATCTGTGGCCTCGGTCTCTGAGAGATGACAAAACGCTTCTAATGCTCTTCCTGTCAGCAGTGGTGATAATGGTGTGCACCAGCTTTCCTTGGGCCATCCACTTGTGGTAGCGAATCGCTCAAACCGAAGTAGCCAAGAATCAAGGTCATCCTTTCTGTCCAGAAAAGCCGGTAATTTAGGCATCTTGAATTTAGAATTCTCTCCTTCATGGACCGATCTTGTGCTGCCTGATGTAAGGTTGTGTTCACTTTGCTGACTTGCCTGTGCTTGTATCTTTGCCAACTCTAACTGTGTCCTCATTTCCTCCATCTTTAGTTTAGCTTCTGCTTCTCTCTGTTCCTTCTCAGCTTGAAGTTTAGCCTCTCGCTCTTCCTTTTCAGCTTGTAATTTGCGCAATTTATCCATTTGTTCAATAATAAAATTTTTCTTTTCATCTCCTCGTAACTGCAGTTCCTCAGCAATCTCTTCAATTTCTTGAATGGACGACATTATGGAGCTTTATCAGCTGAGAGTGCTATATGAAAATAGAGACGCTTCGAATACTCGCGCAAAAACACACGACACGATTTACGCAGAACACACTGCTGGCCTTGAGCGACTCCGACTCTAGATCTAAATTTAGATCTGACAAATAAGGCAAGCAAAGACCTTGTGTAGATCCTAGCCGACAATGGTTGGTAATCTAGATCTAGTTCTACGCTGGACTAATCTAGATCTCTAGATCTATATATTCTCCGATGCGCCGAACTTGAAGATTCAATCCCGGACGAGCCCCCAGTATAACAGATTTGGTGATGATGATGGGTGATCTGTTAGGCTCTATTTGTCTAGGGGTTTCAAAATATTTACCAGCCAATCACACGACTCGTCCGTAGCAAAGAAGTCCGAAAGTCCGCAAGTAAAGGTTACAAACTGTTTAATCCAACACAAGAGCTATACTGTGCAATATCTGTAGGTTGACTCAATAATCACTCACTGTAGACTCACTGCAGACTCAATGTTGTTGACTCACTATGAACTCTATGATGTTGACTGACTAAATATAATTTGGATTCTTATTTATACAAAATCTCGTCGAATCATACAGAAAAGGAATTACATAAATCATAAGAGAACATTCTCGGTACACGTCATTAGCAATTAGCAACTAATCAGAACAAAGGTAAACAAGGGGTGACGAGATCATTGCTATGCTAGAACTAAGTCGCAGATTCGAGAAGAATCTTGACCATACAAGTGCGGGCTCTGTTCAATAAACAAAACTAAGTTCTTAGGCTTGAAATACAAACGTTACGCAACCAAATAAGATAATGTACATAGATCTAGCCGATCCGATACCCAAAAGTTACGCACCAAAAAAGGGTGAGGAAATAAATAGATCAACTTATAGTACAATGCGTTACATCATGTTTGATTCTAGATATGTCAGTGAAAAAAAATTAAGTAGACAAACATTATCATCACCAATAAATGTTTTATCTTCATGGTATTGTCTTTGGTATGCCGATACATTGAGGACTATTATTGTCATTTATCGTCCTATGTGTGTCAACACGTTACGAACAATTTTTGTCATAATTTTACTGACATGTGTCAGTATCAGGTATTTCCTGAATCAACCAATGCGTTTTATGACACCTTACTGCCATGGTCGGTCTGCATTCAGATTATAGTTCCTTGTAGTTAACAAGCACTGTGTCCCGACTGTCACCTCATAGGTTAGAAATAGCTCAGCTAAAGTCTATCCATGTATCAGGATGATCTTATTAGCAAGACGTCACTTCCGCTGTTACCCTAAGCCTGCACCTCCTCCCTCCTTCCTCCTCTGGGCTGCGTGTAGTCCTTAGAAAGATTTTTCCTCTTCTGACCTCCCTTTCTCAATATGGTGTTAGCCGATCGAAAAAGATGAATGTTGTTGGTTTCATTGTGGAATGACCGTCCATGATGAGGCGGTTTCAAACCTTTACTGGAGGATACTAAAGCCTCCGTCAGACACAGACAAGTATAGATTTTAAAAAAACAAACTCACAAGCAAGTGCATGACTCATAACCTCAATTATAGAAAGATTCCTTTGAATCTCAGAGCATAGCCTCTCCTGTAGAGTATAATCTGTATTTATCATCTATATGTAAGATGTATTTTTTTTTTCATTTCCATTTCTACTGTGGTCGCCACGGTTTCGATAGATCGCGCCTGAAGTAACAAGGACACCTATTAAAGACAATCAAAGGCAACTTTTCGATCTCTGTCAGCAGAACCCCCGAGTTAAGTGCTAGATCGATGTCTCTAAGCAAGAGAATCACTCCTCTGCGAGAGAAAAATGGTAGAGAGGCAAGCTTGAATAAAAGAGTGAGCAAGGAAGCAAAGATAATAAATAATGGTTAGAGAAGTAGGGAGATGTCGGAAGTGAGTTATGCCTTACACGAAAACAGTACTTTTATAAAATCTGAGGTAGGGAGTCAGACACCCAGATTGCGATGTTTTTAGATAAGGTAAGAGAGAGAGAGAGTGAGAGAGAGAGAGAGAGAGAGAGAGAGAGAGAGAGAGAGAGAGAGAGGAAGGGAAAGAGAAACAGAGAGAAAGGGAGAGAGAGAGAGGGGTGGAGAGAGAAACAGAGAGAAAGGGAGGAGATTGAGGGAGAGAGAAACAGAGAGAAAGGGAGGAGATTGTGGGAGAGGGAGAGAGAGAGAGAGAGAGAGAGAGAGAGAGAGAGAGAGAGAGAGAGAGAGAGAGAGAGAGAGAGAGAGCGAATTAGTGGGCAGGCCTACAATAGAGACAGACAAAATTAAGCATATATATGATAGAGCTTGAACTGTTATGAGTGAAACTTTTGGGAACTGATTTTGAGGTACATGATAAGGAATTTACATGTATAGACTAAGTGAAAAAATAAAGACTGGATGAAAATTCTCTTGTGATTGGCGGAACAAAGCTTATCCCTGCAAAAGCTAGTACACTCCTTGACAAATGAGTATGTGCAAATTCAAGAAGAAATAAAAATAAACCAAAAGGCGTCTATGCGTTGTGTCTAGACGAAATGAATCAAGCGAAGTAAACACAAGCGATAAATCACCCGGTCCATAGTCTGCTGTGGTCCACATATCTGTTCACTTCACCACAAGATAATCACTCGATGCAAAGAAGAAAGCGAAAAACATTTTGAAGCATGTAAGATTCAAAGGTGAGATTTCATTACTAGTAATTTGAAAATGTAAGAAGCCAGGAATAAATTCGTAAAGGAATCTATCATTGTACAAGTTGTGGTTTTGACAAAGATATGTGTCGGGTTTTTAGAAAAGAAGTGAAGTAGAGACGCAGTGGCAGAAGGAGACTGAGTTAGAGGAGAACGAGGTGGGTACATAGATAAATATAGCTTGTGTGATGGATGGAGACATAAAAAAGAGAGTGCATTATTTACGGAGTACCTACATGAGTGCACAATCAATTTTGTCTGATGGCTGATCTAACAATGAATATGAGGGATAACGCAGTTCTCATTGTTATTAAGTTAAGAGAAAACCTTAATGTTCTTTGTATTATGGTTGCAAATTCAAGAATAATTATGGTTGTAACTGATAGACAATAAAGATTTGGCAGTTCATGAGTAGAGAGAAGAAGAGAAACTATTAATTTTTTTTAATATGGTTTCGTTTATGTTTTTTGTTTCTGTTTTCTGTTTTTTGTTTGTTTGTTGATTTTTTTTTTTTTTATTTTGCGTGTTTTGTTGTGTTCGTTTGGGTTTTTTTTATTTTTATTTTTTGTTGTTGTTGTTTTTGTTTTTTTGGATTTTCTTTAAGGTTGAGTTTTTTTTATTTTTTTTTAATTTGTTTTCGTTTTGTTTTGTTTTTTAATTATTTTTTTTTTAAGGGGGAGGTTGTGATTTTTTTTCTCTTTTTTTTTTTTTTTTTTTTTTAAGGTTTTTTTTTTGCGGGATGGGTGTTTGTTCGCTTTTACTCATTCTACAGAAAGTACTATTTGCTTAAAATCCTCTCAGATTTGTGTGACAGCTCACCTCAATATTTTCTGGGGTGTCAGTACTCAGGGTGAGCTAGACGACAGTTGGTAATAGGTTTTGAGTATCTTGAAATATCACTTTTTTATATAAACTTGAAGTGAATATTCATGCATTGTGTATGTCAATAAAATAAGGAAAGTTCAAACGTGTCAAGTATTTCACTAGTGCTTAGATTAATCCAGACGAGTGATGTCTGAATGGGGTGAACTTATTTACACATTGATCATATATAGTCTCTCTAGAGAGTTATAATTTAGCATCAATTTATCCTTGATGTCTTCTTTAGGTGGGTCTGAACTTTCATCTCAAATGCAGTCCAGGTGGCAGAGATATAAGAAAAAATCTCGGATTTATCATACAGCACATCTATTCTTTATCTCCACATGCGCATATCGGTATAAACAAGGCCAGTTTTCTTACACTGAAAGTTTTTGAACTTCTGCGCTCATAATTCGTGTGGTGTACAAATTTAGTTTACTTAAACACGATTAGAAAGGAGATATTCTTCACTAAGATTGGACGGTTTAAAATGCTTTTCGTTTAATTTTAGTTTCTATGTACTTTAAAAGGAACGTTGTGGTAACAATTTAATGGATGGACCATATTATCTTATTGCTTTTCTTTTAAGCAATTAGCTTTCTTAACTCCATTCGCCCGTCCAAAGTGCATAAAACTAAAGAATCAACTGCAAAATGTTTCTTCTTGTTTCCAAAGATACTGTGCTCATTTGAACGTTATCATCTGACTACCTATTGCGCAGAAATGTAGATATTGGTGTGGTGAAGAGATCTTGTGGAGACAACCATGCCCACTATCTCTACAAGTTTTAAAAAATAACTCTTTTTTTTTCTCGGACAACCAGATGAGTTGAAGATACATTATAATATATCTTAACAGTGTCCCCGAGATATTTTTAAGGAGAACTGGGTTTAAATTCGCTAGTCGAAGTGCAGGAGACACCCGGTCTAGAAATCAAGTGTGTTAACACTGTTGGTGTCCTCACGCCATCTCTGTGTAGATATACGCTACCCAAACCAAGGGGAGGTAATCACCACGGCCCACAGAGTTGGTTTGAAGGTCAAGGTCGCGATGAATTACGCAAGCCTCTAGTCTCCTGTCAGTATCCCTGAAATGATCGCTTGTTTGACTCAAATGTGATTAATAAATCTGGTAAAAAGAGGAAGGAGGGAAAAAACTAAAATAGCAATCATGCTTTTTTCGTACATCAGTTGATGAGCTCTTTTGTTATGTGAAAAACAAATGCAAATAGTTGGAGGACATTTTTTATATTTATCACGCAAGGACAGTCTGCAGTTCTGACATGAACGCAAGTAAAGAACTGAACGCAATTCTTTTTGTACAAAATTTTAATATAAGCCTGCTATGGAGCCGGTGCTTCGAACCTTTTTTTTAGGGTTTGGTGTGTGTGTGTGTGTGTGGGGGGGGCGTTTGTGCGCTTTTTATCTCCAAGTACTTATTTGTGAAGCATCAGAAGTGCGTGCCATCTGCTTAGAATGTAGGACAACCTGAAAGATTGAGTCTGTAATCCAATAGCGGCCATATTGATGTTGACTTAATCTATCCCTTAAGAAACTGCTGCTCCTAAGTGTTCTACAGCTAATAGCAGTACATTTATGCCATCTATATTCTTTTAAAGTCTTGAGTCTTAGATTGTATCAACTGTATTATGAAAGGATTTATTCATATGGTCTTAATTGTAACAACTTTATTATGACATAGATTCTATTCATTGGATCTTAGATTGAGACAAGTGATCAGGATACGAAATTGTTGAAAACAGTTCTAATCTTAAAATGTAACAATTCCTCCTACGGACATGCGTACTAGTATACAGTTAGCAAACTCCAAATAAATGAGAAAAGTTTTTCTCCAACAGACATGCGTACTGGTATGATTTATTTGCGTCATTACACAGTGCTTGACACAAATTAAGGAAAAACGGACAGATATACAAACAGGCCTATCGGGATGTCCCGGGTATTTTCGTAATTTTCCGGAGCCGCCATAACTGTTTTGGTCAATGAGGGTGGAAACTTTACTTATCCTATGTTATGAACAATAGTGTTCTAGTGGAACATTGTGTTGAAAAGGTCGTAAAATATTATTTTAAGCATCTTTAAAAACTTAGCAAACATTTTTTTAAAGTATTACTCTTTGCAAGGTTAATCCACATTAGAAATAGGATCTAATCTAGAAGTGTATATTATATATATATATATATATATATATATATATATATATATATATATATATATCATAGATGCACGATGTGATGCAAACTTTTTTCGTTTTTTTTTTTTTTCTGTTCCGAAAATTGTTCGAGGTACTGAATTTGTTACAGTAAATGTTGTATTATTTTTCTGTTTATTCTTTAAAAGTTAGAAAAGGTTTGGAGTAAAATATAAACATGATTCAATTGGCAAAATACTTTGTGCTTGAAAAAATGTGCGGGTTTCTTTTCTCTTTAGTTAATCATACTCTACTACCTATGGCTTTAAAATTTCAATATATGTAGTTCTATATAAAAAAGTTAGGTGATTGATCTGACAAAAGCTATATGTGGATCTACGATATCGTGCCTCTAATGCATCGAATAGACTAGGCCTTGATTACACTAGCTTCGCTAAATAAACACATGCATTGCATTAAGAATGTACTTTGTAAATCTCTAAATCTAAATCTAGCACTAGATCTAGTAGTCATAAGTAAACGGCACAATAGTCACTGCTTCGGGCGTTTAAATCAGACGTACTCGAACTAGATCTAGATCTAGATCTAGCTTGATCTAAGTCTAGATATGTATGGTGCACATTTATATTTGGGAGTCATGAACTTAAATACATTTATAGAGTAAGTTTATGGATGTCTCATATTATTTTAGTGATTTATTTTTAAATTATGGTAATGAAAGATGGCAGTTTGATTGATCACAGCCTCAGTCCATAGCGGGCAGGCGCTGATTGCAGGCCAGAATTTAGTTAAAACTGTCTTAGTTTCGGTAATTTTATGTATTGAGAAACTTGCAAAATTTGATGCCTTAAATCTCAGTAGAAAATTAACCACGTAAGTTATAAATTTTTATACATAGGTCAGGAAAAATGCTGGTACGGTGCTCTTTTACATGCTTGTTGTCATGGAAAGGAAGTTTGTTGTGGCCACACCTAATATGTCGGACGACCCTAGCAACCACAGAAACGAAAGGACAAAACAGTTGAAGTTTTTGCTCAGTCTGCGTGTCCTCATTAACCTGTGGTGCTTGAGGCAATCTACATCAATCCATACGTCTTGATGATTACCGGATAACAAATCGTTTCGTTTGGTTGCTGCTTTTGTTTCGTTTCGTTTTTACCCTTCATTTTTAAACGATGCTGTGTATGTCAGCAAAAAATGTATTTGTTTGCATTAAAAAAAACTTTCAAACCTGAAATAACACGTGAAAAAAGGCTCTGCAGTTATCAAGACAAGTCAAACCTAATTATTCATTCTATAAAAGGAGAAAATGTAAAACTTCCCGATTTTTTTAATTTATGATTACTAGAATGGGCGGACCGGAATGATTGACCGACTAGTTTGGTGTAATCGCAGTCCACCAGAAGCTGTGGTCTCTGATCTTCCGTAACGTGTGTGGTTTAATTGGTCCATGAAACATTTTAGTTTCAGTGTTTGTGTGTTTGTATATATATCCTAAATGTAATCGAATTAATTTTGAAGAGTATTCCAAAAAGTCAAAACGTTAAATTAACGTTTTCCTACATCCTTTCCTAAGTGGGATCTGGTAGTTGAAAGCTGGGTATCGCTGGATAGCGCATTCATCGTTGGGTGAAGAAGGGTGACTCAAAGCAAACTGACATTTTATCCTGAGTTTAAAAAATTAATCTTTAAAGTTTGATCACTCGATGTAGATTTTGATAGTGATTATCGAGCGCAGTTCTGTTTGGGATTTAGTAAGAGCACCTTGTACCAAGCATCAATTCAATAAAACACGAAAATTCCTATAGTACCTAATGGTAGCACATCGGGATGTGAGATCGGTTCCTTACAGCGCAGTGCAAATGGTGATCTGGTGATAGCAGCTAGGATCATAGGCCGGTTCCTTAGAGAACAGTGCAGACGGTGATCTGCTGATCGCAGCTAGGATCATAGGCCGGTTCCTTAGAGAACAATGCAGATGGTGATCTGGTGATAGCAGCTAGGATCATAGGCCGGTTCCTTAGAGAACAGTGCAGATGGTGATCTGGTGATAGCAGCTAGGATCATAGGCCGGTTCCTTAGAGAACAGTGCAGATGGTGATCTGGTGATAGCAGCTAGGATCATAGGCCGGTTCCTTAGAGAACAGTGCAGATGGTGATCTGGTGATAGCAGCTAGGATCATAGGCCGGTTCCTTAGAGAACAGTGCAGATGGTGATCTGGTGATCGCAGCTAGGATCATAGGCCGGTTCCTTAGAGAACAGTGCAGATGGTGATCTGGTGATAGCAGCTAGGATCATAGGCCGGTTCCTTAGAGAACAGTGCAGATGGTGATCTGGTGATAGCAGCTAGGATCATAGGCCGGTTCCTTAGAGAACAGTGCAGACGGTGATCTGCTGATCGCAGCTAGGATCATAGGCCGGTTCCTTAGAGAACAGTGCAGATGGTGATCTGCTTGTCGCAGCTAGGATCATAGGCCGGTTCCTTAGAGAACAATGCAGATGGTGATCTGGTGATCGCAGCTAGGATCATAGGCCGGTTCCTTAGAGAACAATGCAGATGGTGATCTGGTGATAGCAGCTAGGATCATAGGCCGGTTCCTTAGAGAACAATGCAGACGGTGATCTGGTGATCGAAGCTCAGGATCTGAGGCCGGTTCTTTAGAGCACAATGCAGATGGTGATCTGGTGATCGCAGCTAGGATCATAGGCCGGTTCCTTAGAGAACAATGCAGATGGTGATCTGGTGATAGCAGCTAGGATCATAGGCCGGTTCCTTAGAGAACAGTGCAGATGGTGATCTGGTGATAGCAGCTAGGATCATAGGCCGGTTCCTTAGAGAACAGTGCAGGCGGTGATCTGGTGATCGAAGCTCAGGATCTGAGGCCGGTTCTTTAGAGCACAATGCAGATGGTGATCTGTGGTACTACCTCGGGGTATGAGGGCGGTTCCTTAGAGTGCAGTGCAGATGGTGATATGATGATAGCACCAGGGGATATAATACAGGTTCCAAAGATGGCAGTGCAGATGGTGATATCTGGTGGTAGCACCTCGAATCTCAGGCAGATTCCTAAAAGCGCAGTGCAGATGGTTCTCTGGTGATAGCACCTCGGGATGTGAAGTCGGTTCCTTAGAGCACAGTGCAGAGGGTGATCTTGTGGTAGCACCTCGGGATCTGAGGCCTGTTCCTTAGAGCACAGTGCAGACGGTGATCTTGTGGTAGCATCTCGGGATCCGAGGCCTTTTCCTTAGAGCACAGTGCAGATGGTGATCTTGTGTTAGCACGTCGGGATATGAAGGCGGTTCCTTAGAGTGGAGCACAGATGGTGATGATGATAACACCTCGGGATATAATACAGGTTCCTAAGATGGCAGTGTAGATGGTGATATCTTGTGGTAGCACCTCGAATCTCAGGCAGATTCCTAAAAGCGCAGTGCAGATGGTGCTCTGGTGGTATCACCTCGTGATCTGAGGTCGGTTCCTTAGAGCGCAGTACAGATGGTGATCTGGTGATAGCAGCTCGGGATATAATGCAGTTTCCTAAGATGACAATGCAGATGGTGATATCTGGTGGTAGTACTTAGGATCTGCGGCAGATTCCTAAAAGCGCAGTGCAGATGGTGCTTTGGTGATAACACCTCGAGATGTGAGGTCGATTCCGCAGAGCGCAGTGCAGATGGTGATCTGGTGATAGCACCTCGAGATTCGAGGCCGGTTCCTTAGAGCGCAGTACAGATGGTGATCTTTAGGTGGCAGCTCAGGATAAAATGCAGGTTCCTTAGAGCGCAGTACAGATGGTGATCTGGTGATAGCAGCTCGGGATATAATGCAGTTTCCTAAGATGACAATGCAGATGGTGATATCTGGTGGTAGTACTTAGGATCTGCGGCAGATTCCTAAAAGCGCAGTGCAGATGGTGCTTTGGTGATAACACCTCGAGATGTGAGGTCGATTCCGCAGAGCGCAGTGCAGATGGTGATCTGGTGATAGCACCTCGAGATTCGAGGCCGGTTCCTTAGAGCGCAGTACAGATGGTGATCTTTAGGTGGCAGCTCAGGATAAAATGCAGGTTCCTAAGATCGCAGTGCAGATGGTGATCTAGTGTTTGCACCTCGGGATCTCAGGTCGGTTCTTTAGAGCGCAGTACAAATGATTATCTTCTGGTAGCACCTCGTGATTCGAGGATTGTTCCTTAGAGCGCAGTACAGATGGTAATCTTGAGGTAGCACCTTGGGATATAATGCAGGTTGCTAAGATCGCAGTGCAGATTGTGATATCTGGTGGTAGCACCTTGGGTCTGTGGCGGATTCCTAAAAGCGCCGTGCAGATTGTGATCTAGTGGTTGCACCTCGGAATCTGAGGTCTGTTCTTCAGAGCGCAGTGCAGATGGTGATATCTGGTGGTAGCACCTCGGAATTAACATTTATATTTAGATGTTTGAATCCAAATTGTCCAACATTATATCGGTTCAATCGATTTTTATATGTAGAATCGATCCATCAGCTCTGGTAAATCACAAAATCAAATTTATTCAAAACAATTCAGTTTCGACCATGTGAACTTCCTTAAAACTTTACCCATCAATAGCAAAATTTATTGCATCTCTGAATGTTTCAAGAGCCATTAATTGGCGCAAAATAAAGCAGTTTGAAAAGATGTCGCTACAAATTGTGAGAACGGTAGATTTTTCCCTTTTTTATTATTGTTGTAGTAAGGTTTAGTTAAAAACAGATATAAGCAAAAATATCTAGTAAGGTTTAGTTAAAAACAGATATAAACAAAAATATCTAGTAAGTTTAGTAAAAAACACATGCAAACAAAAATATCTACTAAGGTTTAGTTAAAAACAGATATAAACAAAAATATAGAAATAACAATTAGTGAAGTACATTGCAAAATAAGATCTGTTCCGTGAGTTAGACCTATATCAGTGTTGAAAAATCAACGAGTGATTTGCGTGACCAATCACCGTATAAGTTGAGCTATAGTTGGCAATTTATTCTTAATAATGTTAGACGCTGATGCGCATTTTTTTTCTTTGGCGGAAGTGGGTTGTTGGTTTTTTTGTGTGTGTGTGTGCGTGGGTGTTTTGGGTTTGTTTTTGTTTATGTGTGTGTGTGTTTTTTTTTTTTTTTTTTTGGTTATTTGTATTTAATTACAAGACGGGATGTGACATCATTAAACCTGGGATTCGCGACTCACGAGTAGAATCCGACAGTCCCAGTTTAGCCCTATCCATCCGTTTAAAATATTTCATGAGCAAAGATCTGACCATTTTTTTCTGCCCTAAAGCTTTTTGATCCTTGATATCCTCAAAGGCTTTCAAAGAAACGTAGCCTTCGTGATGGTCTCCTGTTCTTTCCACAGCGATTTTGTTGTAAATGTGAGATTAAAAAAGGCTACATATATATCTCTTGAGACAAGGGACATGACCGCTCTACTGTGCTTCCTGTTCCTTGGGCTATACAGACCTGCTAACATAGCAAGGTGAAGGTCGCTGACCTGAAGGTGAATATGTTTAACAAAGAGCAGAACCATGCATTTTTTCAGAGGCGATTCACTTTTTCCCTCAATTCAATATAGCTAATGACTGTTGAGAACAATTTGTTGCGTTGTTTTTTTAATAAAAGCCCAGTCCTCCAGAACCTTCAGTTATGTTTTATGGCGATATTCGTCCTAGTTTTTGACTTACTACTTTGAGTTGTTGACGAGTTTTGTTATTAAAATTTTCATCAGAGTAAATTTGAGAAACCACATTGAGCTACAAGAGGTCAGAGTCTTATTTATTCTAATGTCAAACTTTCTTTTAGCAATACTTCTCTCTCACCATCATTATTTGTATCACTCCAACTTTCGCACTCTATCTCATTCCCTCTCTATCTCACATTTCGTCTCACATACCCGCGCTTACTTTCTTCCTCTCTCTCTCACTCTCTCTCTCTCTCTCTCTCTCTCTCTCTCTCTCTCTCTCTCTCTCTCTCTCTCTCTCTCTCTCTCTCTCTCTCTCTCTCTCTCTCTCTCTCTCTATCTATCTATCTATCTATCCATCTATCTAACTATCTATTCATCTATCTATCTATCTATCTATCTATCTATTCATCTATCTATCTATCTATCCATCTATCTATTCATCTATCTATCTATCTATCCATCTATCTATTCATCTATCTATCTATCTATCTATCTATCTATTCATCTATCTATCTATCTATCCATCTATCTATTCATCTATCTATCTATCTATCCATCTATCTATTCATCTATCTATCTATCTATCTATCTATCTATCTATTCATCTATCTATCTATCGATCCATCTATCTATTTATCTATCTATCTATCGATCCATCTATCTATTCATCCATCTATCTATCTATCTATCTATCTATTCATCTATCTATCTATCTATCCATCTATCTAACTATCTATTCATCTATCTATCTATCTACCTTTCTCTTTCTCCTTTTCACTCCTGCTTACGATATTTCAGTAGAATATTATAATGCAATCATCAATACCCAGCATTGTATAACCGATTCAACACCCGAAAAAGGAATATTAATTCCTATCCTATGCAGGTAACATAATATCGAGAGATCAGGAAAATACTAGACAGTATCTTTGGGCTCCCAGTCAAATGTTTTTCCAAGTATGCTGAAGAGTTCTTGGTTGTAAGGTCTGTAGAAATCATAGAGGAGTTTTTTCACTTCCGGGTCAAGGGGCACGTGAGGACGACCCTTGTTCTTCCCCAAGCACTTGGGTTGATGCATTGTAAAAGGTTTCATGCAGTAAAAACCTTTCGTTTCGTTGAATAAGAAGTTTTTGGAGGTCAGTCTTGGCGGAATCTCTAGGAAACGCTCCACAGTTTGGATCTGGTGTACAGGCTCTTTCACCAGGGCACCCCCGTCCAGCACGTGAAACTGGCGGAGCAGAAAACAACGCTTTAGATTATCGGTAGAAAATGTGTTCTTCGCATTTCATTACGTTATCTATTATGTATTGCATAAATTTGCTTACATGCAACAAAGATGTAAAAAATTCATAATACGTTGTTTGGTAAAGATAATGAAAAATCATTAAGTATCAACATGTAGACTGTTGTTGAATGAAGGTTGGGAGGGGTGTGGTTACGATGACCTTGCTTTTGACCAACTTTTCGATATATCCAAGTATTGAAATTTTTGCGAGTACTGAGGTAATAATTAAAGTTAAGTATGGGTATACCCTGAAGAGGGCGAAGTGATGTATTGCAGCCTACGACCAGGCTAGCATCAGCAGTTACCATTAGTTTGAGAGTATTGCATGGTCCCAAATCGATAAGTCAGTTATCAATAGTGATCATTCAAGCATTTGCTTTTACTTTATGCGTAAAATGTTCTTTGATTCAAATCTCTAAACAGCAATGCTATTTCTATGGGTTAGCCTATTTTTCAACATTTATGATTGGCTTTAAAGAGTTTTTATTACTAAATATATTATACAATATGGTCTTATTCGCGGTCGATTTTTAATTGAGGTGTGTTAAGACAGTAAGTCATGTTCCTAGCTACCATATTTCTTTTACATATTTAGGATTGGATCGGTTTCCCTAATTGTGTTGGAGAAAACATTGATTTTGAGAAAAATTGAGGATGCTTGGAGAAAAGAGAGATAGACAGAAAGAGACAGAAAAGATGTAGAAAATAGATAGAGGAAGAAAAAGAGGGGAAGCGAGAGAGAGAGAGAGAGAGAGAGAGAGAGAGAGAGAGAGAGAGAGAGAGAGAGAGAGGAAGAGAGTGAGTGAGGGAGAGAAGCTGTAGGAAATAAAGATAGAGGAAGAGGGAGAGAGTGAAGGGTGGGAGGGACGGGGGGGGAGCTGTACATGGTGACAATGGGAAAAAAAATTTCAACAAGGAGTACGCACCTGAGAAAGGGGAAAGTATTTGAGCCAATTTTTAAGATGAACAGAGTACATTCCCCTCGCAACAGAATAAAGTTCGCTGTTAACGACCCGCTTTCCATTCTCTAGTTTCAGAAAGGTGTAGTGGATGGGTCTGTTGCCACTTGACTGAAAGTCATAGAACAAGTTAAAATTAAAGAGCAGTATGAACTTCATATTGTTCATACCTATAATAATTGTAGCACTTATAGTTTGATCTCTTACCAAATAGTAGATACAGTGTGCCTCTTAGCATCACAATCTAACGTTAAGATTTTTTGGTTCCTGTATTATATTTGTTGATTACTTTGTTTTTGTTTAGTTGATTTTTTTTCCTTTTCTTCATCTTATGAGTTTAATATTCAGAATAATTTCACATTTCATAGTTCGGGACGGTAGCAGCTTTCCATTCTGTTCTTTTGATATACCGATATTAATGTCAACCTATATTCAGTTCATAGGCTTTAGATCACAATTATTTTAAGCATCAAGACTATCTAATTATATCGACGGCAAAGATAAATTTAAATGAATCGTGGTATATAGAGGCAAAGAGTCCGACTAAAGAGCATGATAAATAGAAGATTAGTAAGTAACGACGCGATAAAAATTATACGATTATATGTGGGGTCAATACGAATAAGTATCATAAAAAGCTAGGCCTACACCAAGTCCCATCTCACCGGTGCTCTCCTCGAGAAGGCAGACATGAGGGTGACTACAGGATCTTTCACGACCATCAGGAGCTTCACCTTCTTGTCCATGGCGTAGACCTCTTTGGCGGCTTGAGGCACCATCACGTAGGACGGGCTCTTCTCCAGGGTGATCTGCACGCGCAACAACAGCGAAAGTTGACGCTCCAGGTTTTCATACTCTATCATTTTGATCTCGAAATTGGTTTTGTGTCTTTTCTAGGAGATTAGAATCTTGTTTGATATTAACCAATTACCCCAATAATTAGGTTTGCCTGTGAGATTTTCGAACATTTCTATAGTCAGGTAATGCGAAGATTAGGCTTCTTATCTCCGGCAATTTGATGCTGTAAGTCGAGTTATTCGGTTGAGTTTGAGTGGAGTGAAGATGAAAAATTCGACTATAGATTAGTAAAAATATGTTTTATTCATACAATAAATTCATACATTCAGCCATGTGGTTGGAGACGGAGAAATTTTCATATACAGTCTGCTTGGAAAGGGCCCTATATCAGCAATCAATATAAAATTTACCATAGAATACATTTATTTACTCTAACAATAAGCATAGGCCTTTCATGTGCTTTAATAAAATAAGTTGGCCTCACCCATGCTTTTATAAAACTTTGTTTTTATTGCTATTCTTATTCATTATTATTATTATTATTATTATTATTATTATTATTATTATTATTATTATTATTATTATTATTATTATTATTATTATTATTATTATTATTATTATTATTATTATTATTATTATTATTATTATTATTATTATTATTATTATTACTATTATTATTATTATTATTATTATTATTATTATTATTATTATTATTATTATTATTATTATTATTATTATTATTATTATTATTATTATTATTATTATTATTATTATTATTATTATTGTTTTTATTGAAAACCAATCATACAGACTTATATTCTTATTTATAGCAAAAAAAATTAACCCTTTTTTCCTCACATGTTTTGGGAAAATCATGAGACGAAGTTGTGACAGCATAATGCGGTCCTCTACTTGAGCTAATAAAGAAATAGAAAAAAATAAATAAATCTTTTAGTGATCTAACCTTTAATGGTTAATGGGGGTTGATATCGAACTAAAGGCAGATCGGGTTAGTGAACCGTTTCAACAGGTCATCGATTCTACACTTTAGCAGATGAAAACATTTTATGGCTGAAACTATTTTCTAAATGTCTTGAGGACGTTAGGGCAGATGCAGATTCTTTCATAATAATGTTGACATCTTTAGTGCTGATTGTAATAAAAGTTATTAAACTTTCCGATGATTGTCAAAAGCAATGGCTTACGATAATCGTAAAATTCCTTTACGTGTATTTATAACGAGCAAAGTTATGTCTTTTTTTTGTCTCTTTGTGCACCTCTCGTCTTACTGAACTTTCGATGGAGGAATTGATTCGCTCTAAATGCAGTCACTGAAATTTGAAATCCTTTCACGTCATTGTTATCAGTAAAATTATCATAGCTGACTGCAGACAAATTTAGCTAATTTTGTATGAGTTGTTATTGTGTTTTATCTACTTTTTGTCTATTTCTTATCTTTTTCCTTCGATATTGAGTTTGTTATTTGATTAGTTTTTAGGTTATTTCTTTAATCCTTATTGTTGTTGCTGTTTTGCCTTTCTAAGATATTTCATCTAGTATGACGCTGTTATTGTAAACCAGAGTTGAGATTTAGATTTAATCTAAGATATTTTATCTAGTATGACGATGTAATTGTAAACCAGAGTTGAGACTTATATTTAATCTAAGATATTTTATCTAGTATGACGCTGTTATTGTAAACCAGAATTGAGATTTAGATTTAATCTAAGATATTTTATCTAGTATGACGCTCTTATTGTAAATCAGAGTTGAGATTTAGATTTAATCTAAGGTATTTTATCTAGTGTGACGTTGTTATTATAAACCAGAGTTGAGATTTAGGTTAATCTAAGATATTTTAAGTTTTGGGCATACATTCAATTCGGTTTCAAGACAATGAGTTATATTTTTATCATTTTAGGGCCTTTAATTTTTAAGTAGTTACAAAAAAAGATCTTTATCGAAATGCGTAACAGAGCCAAACTCCTAAAATATGTTAATATAAAGATGATTTATACCCAATGTTGTTTATATTGTTTGTGAGGTTTGCTTCTTGTCAGAGGGGTCAAAGGATACAGACAAGGAGTTGAGTGGCAGTAAAAAATTACACAATTTTCTTCTTTCCATAAGCTTACACTCTTATCAGGTCAGCCTTGTCATCCCATTTATATATAAAACGGCAAAAAATTGAATGCATGTCATATAACAATAAAAAGTTGTTGAGGTTAAATCTCCTTCTTGTTCATCAAACGAGGGTTAGAAGGAGACATGAGATTTTTGCTGAATTGCTCGCTCTCGTTTAAAGTTTTATGATGTTTTCCTCAAACCTCATAAAGGAGTTTTCCTCTCTGAAGGACAAGTTGTATCAAACAAATCAATTAGCAAACAACATGGTGGCCAAGTTACACTATTGATAAATATCCTATGTTTTATCACGTCGGTTGTAAAAATCTATTGTTACAAATTGTTGAAGCTTTTCTCCTATAAAGGCGCCCAAAGAACGTAATCAATAAATGATTATAACAACCGACCTGGTTGCTGAAAGAGTAAGGCATCTGGCCTCGATACCAGTCCATGCCTTTGTGGAAAAAGTCGTCAAAAAAGTGGACCTCGGAGTGGGCAACCACGATGTTGGGGTGCATCTGGAGGAAGTCTAGCAGAGCCCTGGTTCCGCAATGTCCTGAACCGATCATGATAGCCTGGAGAACATGGAGGTTGGGATAGACCAAGGAAATTATCTCAAATGTTTTGTTTTAACCGGATGCAAGGGGTGGAACACCTCCACTAGCCGAGCGTAATGGTCAATGTAAAAAAGCACTTGATACAGAGGGGGAGAAAGAAGGGGAAAGGTGGAGATAGAGAGAGAGAGAAAGGTTAAAAGAGAAAGAGGGCGGTAGCTCGTTGATCAGCGGGTGTGCTCTATAACTTGCCTTTTCCACATGGTATTCACATGATTGAGTTGAAGTAATGACTGATTTGACCTGGTCTGCCGGATGCAGCTGATTTTGACAAGGTTTTAGAATAAGCCGATCACTGAGAGGTGATCTCAGCCTTTTTCTGGCTGGGGAATCAGTCATTATCTGGAGATGTGGCGCTGTCTCAAGAATTCATAATGTATCGAGGGGTCCTTGTCTCTTTCTGAGCTGTCCTTGGGGTAAGGTAATTATGAACAAATACGGGATGAGATTGTTTTATTTCACACGAGAACAGAAAAGAAAACAATTGGTAGATCCGTCCAATCGGCTGTCATGCTGACTGGTGAAATCATTTTAAACAGTGGAATTTAGTGTACTTAACTTTATTAAAAAAAAAATAGATCAAACGATGTATGGAATTACTGCAGCAGTCTCCGTGCGTTTAAGAGACACCTGTCTTCATAAAAAAAAGTCATTACGAATGACCAACTATTTCCCTTATTACGTTAAAAAAGATACTAAGCTACTTCCCTTGATTATCCTGACCTTGGGCACGGACGGTAGGTAAAAGTGCACTTTTCGAATACTTTTTTTTCGTTTTATTATTTATAATTTGTTTCATTCTTCTATTTTTAATTTTATCAACAATGTAATGACCAATAAATCCGAGCCTCACTTTCATTACAATGTAAAGACCAAGAAATCCGAGCCTCACTTTCATTACAATGTAATGACCAAGAAATCCGAGCCTCACTTTCATTACAATGTAATGACCAAGAAATCCGAGCCTCACTTTCATTACAATGTAATGACCAAGAAATCCGAGCCTCACTTTCATAGCGAAATGTGAGGCCTTTTCTTTCAGAAGAGGAGCATTGATTTTTGCGTGTCGTTTATTTTGCTGTTCATGCCATTTCGGATCTTGCAAAATTCTGGGTCCGCTTGATTCTATTTCATTAAGAACCTTAAGAACCAACGTCTTATGAGTAGACATATATTTATTGTTGCAGATCTTTTCCATAGATCTAAGCTGCCGTGAAATCTTGTTGTTAAACAATAACAACAACAACAACAACAACAACAACAACAACAACAACAACAAAAACATAGATTACGGATTAGACTAGGTCAACAGTTCTTCACAGATGACTGACTGAAGGCGTGAGGCTTGCAGCCGTGCAACTCGGAGAAGCGAGGTGGAGGAGAACAAATTATGCTAGTCGCAGCATCATGTTGACCCGCACGCGACAAGCAGTTTTTTTTTTTCCTCTTCACTTGGAGTAAACGTAATCTCTACGGCAGTGAATTTAAATCATCTTGCCTGTGAGGTGTCTTACCCTATGCCTCCCATCCCTGATCTATTCCTTCAATTCTCAAGGCCTATCGCCCATCTCATGCGGATATTGCTGTTCAGCCCTCCTTCTATCTCATTTCAGTTTTACTATGTGCGTACAAATCTATATGCAGAACTTGCAAAGAGACATAAGTCCTTGCCGTGTGATAATTGAGAGCCATTCCTACACTTAGTGTGGCTATCTCTTTCATTTTACTGGTAATTACTAACGATTTCGAAGTGAGCGTTTAGACGATGCAACGTGTGTTTAGAGTGTACTGATTACATTGTAAAAAAAAACAGTCAGACCGCTACAGCGTGTGTTTAGCCGAAGCGTGCTTTTATCCGGCGTATTTTTATCCGGAGACTACTGTACCACTATTGTAAAAAACAGGGATAAGAATGAACTTTCATTATCTTATCATCTTATCATGTTTAAACTGGACAAACACAGATATCCTGTTTCATTTTGTTGTGGAAAATAATTATTTGAGTAAAGCCAAGGTGGGTGATAAACTCGAGGATAAAATTGTGTAAACATACAGTGGTGTTTTCATACCTGTGGGAATCTCTGCTTAGGCAGCTCGCTTGGCGGAGGTGAGTAAAGGTCAGGGTCATACTCTCCAGCATTCTTCATGGTCCAGTCCCAGTTTCCAGGGCGGAAGTAGCCAGGTCTGTCTTGCGGGTCATGACCTTTAGGGGTCCATTCGAGTAGCTCTGGGGTGGCGGGCAGGACGTATTTCTCAAACAGGCGGTGCATGAGCTCTCGCTTCGTGTCTGACATGTCGTCCATAGCTGTGTCCAGAGCGCGCTCCTGGGCAGACGTTAGTTGGACCACTTGATTCTCTGGATGGACTGTAGTTTTAAACATTTTGGAAATTGCATAATTATAATTATGTAAAGTTAAAATGGGCCTAACAATTGATGCAATTAAGTACTTTTCCTTACTAAAGGTTAATCTTATGGCAATTAACCTGATTCAGAATGCTCCTCGAGTGAATTTTCAGCATAATGCAAAACACTGCTCGCATGTTTTTTTCAATATAGTACAACACTTATCGTATGTATATTTACAGCATAGAGCTCGTGCTATCAGCATGATGTAAATCTCTTAAACATACAACTCTCATATTTGTTTTTTGACATAAGATACCATGCTCAGCTTTTTTTTTTGGTTGGGTTTTTTTTTCGGCATAACATACAACACTTATCTATTTGCTTGTTTTTGGGGTTTTTTTTGTTGTTTTTTTTTTCTGCACAATCATCTTGGTATTTTCGGCATTAAGCGAATAATTTTTATTTTAATGGTTGGTGTGTGCGTAAAAAAAAAAAGGAGGGGGGGGTGAAGTAAACAGATAATGTGTCCCCGAACTAAATTTCTGTCCCTTAAAAATCTTTTTATTGATTAACCTTGGCTCAAATCAAATTTATGATTACTGAATACAAAATTTTTTAGCTTGAAATTGATTCTGATCCTTTAATGTGTTTCTCCTTTTTATCATAATCCTGTTCGACAACACATACCGATATTTATTGAAATGTGTGTAACGGGGAAGCCGCGTTGGTAGATTTGAATAACATCGCACTGTATAAACCCGGGTTTGTGTTATGAGTTCCTGAACTGATGGATCAAAGTAGCCAAGAATTGTATAAAATAAAATGATGCGGTGAAAGTCTGCTTTCCCCACCCTAAGATCAAGCGTTGAGTAAAGATTAAGTAACCTTATTCGCGAGGTAGCAAAGAACTAGCCGATCAGGAGGTCGTGGCACTGACAGTTACACTGACGTTATTTCAACCTGTGACAGAACTTGGCTGATTGTAGGCCAAAACTCGCCTTTCAGATACTCTTGAGTACAGTGGTTGCGGTTCGAACCACTACATCATTGTAGTGGATAATGCTCAGCTCTGCCTCAAGCTGACTTTTATCAATTGAAATCCCTCAATATTGAGCACATCTAGTCTGTACAACCTGACCGATCAACTAAACTATTGAACAAAACAACTTCCAACTTGACCTGATTGGGAATCGCCACTGCTGTCCACCAAGAATGTTTGCACAACATCGTCCTCTCCGTCCGATTCAGATGGCTGGACCTCCTCGTTTGGACTGCGCGTGCGCTCAGCTCGACCTCTGGCTGTCTGACCCAGCAGCTCTAGACGTGTATTAAGGGAATCTCCAGCAAGTTCGGACACATCCCTGGGTCTAGCGACGAAAGTTGAGGCGTACCTGCCGTGTCTCCTTAGAGAACTCCAGTGGTAGAAGGAAAGAACGAGCAGGGCGCAAACGGATGCCGTTACCAGCCATTTAGGGCCTCGAACTCTTCCTCTAATAGTATGGCTGATCCAGCTGCGCATGCTACCTTCACTACCACTCCCATCTAACATTATCGATACCTTTTTGGATCTCATTATTTTTTTCTGGTGTTTCTCGCGTTTTTAGATCCTTCGGTTTATCTCACAAGCAGCTCAAATCTTTGAGTTATGCTCTTATAATTAGGATGTAGCCACGACGTTTTCAACGGGTCTCGGTTAGGTTATTATAGTTCAATCATTTTTTTTTTTATTTCACAAAAAACCGCCTCAGTCTGTCGTAATGATATTTGAGTGAGTCTACATGTTATAATAATCGTCATTACATTCAAGTCACATTTTAGGTAGAAAATAACTCATTCTGAGCACAAAAAAAGGTAGATCAGCAGACACAGTTTGATAGAAATAGATTTTGTTTCAATCTAAATACTTTTCAAACATCTCAAGAAGAACACAAAGTTATAACTCCAGTTAGGCCCGAGGAGTTAGAAATCATGAGGAGAGATACCAGTTCCAAACGCTCCACTTCATCTGGTGTGTCCAGTCTGTAGCTGCAAGTCTTGAGTGCGCGACACACAACAGTTAAGACATGTGGATTCTAAACGAAAGTTAATGTGAAAATATTTTCCACCAGTTGATTCGCAGCACAAGATATTTCGCCAGCTCTGCGCTCATACGTCGCACATCTAAGTTAACTTGTCCAGGTATCATAGGGCGTAAAACAATATTATGTGGATGCGCTATTAAGTGTAACGCACGTCCTGCACAGCTTCGATCTCATCCTCTTTGTTGTCTATAAAAATCAAGCAGCTGTGTTTTACTATTCTTCACGTCCGCAGATCGATTTTTAAGAAAGCCTTGAAATCAGGAGCGAGAGCAAGTCAGGTCCATTTAGAACCTCATCTAACCAGTCCAGAGTGGCCTCTATTGATTGATTGAAAACAAATCTTATCTTCTGGGCTAATAGGCCAGCTGTGATTATTGTTTTATAATCTTTGTTATAATGAAGATTTATACTTATTAAAGGGACAGCGCCGCGTTGTTTCTGTGTGCGCGGACAAGTTGAATCAATGGGCCAGGTTTGATATCTCAGTGTTCACGTGTTCACAGACAGTGTTTTTGTGCGCTGCTTTTTACATGTATGTGATAAACAGTTTTTACTGAAAGGATGGGAAGGATAATAACTATGGCGATAATGATAAAATATATTACTACTGTTCATAGCAACCGTAATACTAAGATAAGTTATATAAATGCAAAGATGAAATAAGAATATTAATAATAATAATAATAATAATAATAATTATAATAATAATAATAATAATAATAATAATAATAATAATAATAATAATAATAATAATAATGATCATAATAATGATCATAATAATAATAATAATAATAATAATAATAATAATAATAATAATAATAATAATAATAATAATAATAATAATAATAATAATAATAATAATAATAATAATAATAATAATAATAATAATAATAATATTAATAATAATAATAATAATAATAATAATGCGAATGTCGGGTTCATAGGTGCGCATAGACTGGCTTGATCCACGATTAGTTGACATCCGATATAAAGATGTGAAGGTGAAGGTGACATGGCTGTTTAAAAAACTTCATTTAACGGCCGTTTTGTCACAGTAGGTCACTTTCAAAATTAAAGGCGATTGGTCTTCATGAATGGTTCTAGGTCCCCTTAAACGCAGACGCGGACATCATTAATGTGTGGTATAATTTGGTTGAAATTTTAATAGTTAGTCTTACTTGTATGTCACTGATGCTGTTGGTGTTTTATCGCCCATTTTCGTAACTGAGACCATATGAAACAACGCAGTGTATGCGCTAAAAATAACTTCAACTCTAGCTTTAAATATCAGTTTTAACAGACGTATTGCCTCAGACGAGGAAATGATATGTTGGTGGGTTCATGTACATGTAATTATGTTTGTCCGTGTGGGTGGGCGCGATTTTAATATCTCTTTACACTTTTTCCCTGATTACTCTTAAACTGTGAGTTGCTGCTACTCAGAGCGTCCTTCTACAGTCAATTGAAATCGGCCCAGTTGGCTTCTCAACACTACTTGAGCAACAATTGATCGCCAACCTGTAATAAATATACTAAAAGCGCTGAAATGTGGGTTCTTGTAGTGAGATGTGGGGCATGAGGCAGTGGATGGGTGGATCCCTCAGACACACAATGACAGATTGATGACAGTTGTCTCATAATGCTTAGATCTAGAATACGATACATATTTAACGAGTTTTTCATAATCCGAATACAGTTTAATTAATTAAAATGTCCATGTTTTTTCGGACAGATTTAGACTGTTTTTTTTCTCCAACTAGCAGTGTAAGAATTGTAATTGTGGTCACACGCATACCTTTGTTTGCTCGCACTAGTAAGATCAGATATCAGATATACAGAGATCGGATCACGGATGTCGAGAAAGCATTCATTTCTTAAAAAGCATCATTTATTTTCATATCTTTATTACTGGTAATTTGTTGCTGGTTTTTAATACAATCTTATACATGTACCAAACTCATGACTAGAGTTGTCTTGCAAAGTTCAAAGGCCGTAAATTGAGTTCAACAAAAATTGTTCTCCTTTTTTTTTTTTACATTTTGGGTGACGTTTTGCCTTTCTTGTTATTTGTTGTTATAATTGTTGTAACTCTGTTTGTTTTTGTTGTTCCTTTGTGACGATAAAAGTGTGCTTTAATGAAGTAAGTATATCTCAGCTTGTTCTTTTAGTTTGAGCAACAAGAAACAAAACATTTGTCACAAAAAATCAGAGATACATGGAAAAGATGTGCTTATGATATAGGTGTTTATTGTTTATTTAGCTTGATTTTTATTTTTCGAAGCAGAGATTTTTTTTTTTATCGGAAATTACAGGGATGTGCAAAATCTTACAAATGAGCTCAAAAAGCTATCATTTAAAATTTGTCTATTTTCAGCCGTTGCCTGTGTATGGAATAATGTTACGCTGATTCTCTTCATTTGTCAGTTTCTTCTTGCTGTCGCGGACTGAATGATTTTTCATCAACTGTTTCACATGGCCGTGGTAAAGTGGTCTAATCATCCAATGGGATCACTTTCTCTTGCTTCGCCATATTGCTCGCTGGTGGTTGGTCCGGTTGGACAGCCTGCGTACCATTTCCTGGCGCAGACCGCTTGCCCTGGTAGCCTTTGCACAGCTCGCAACAGGTGGCAGCACTTCCGCCGCACACTGACCACTGCTCCTTGCCCGCACATTTCCCTGACTTATCACCAAACTTGCAGTCAGGATCATCCGACGCGTAAGCGTTGCAAGTTTCGCAGCACATGCTCTTGTAATAGTAGCAGACTCGCTTGCCAAACTTGCTGATGAGTTTCCCGCAGGTTCCGGTAAAGCCAGCAATGTCCACATGCGCCTGGTCTTTGAACACGCATTCATTGTCGGCAACAGCTTCACTCTCAGCGTCCGGGGCATCGATACATAAACCTTCCTTGCAGCGCTTGTTTTTGGCGCAGATCATGCCGTCAGAGGCGTAGGCAGCTTCAGACGAGTCAGGCTCTCCGTTGTAACAAAAGATAGCGCGACAGACCAGGTCTCCATGCGGTGGCTGCATCTCGTAGTACGTCTGGCTCTTGATCATGTAAGAGTCTTTGTTGTTTTCTGCTCGTCTGCAGATGTGGTCGGGGTCTGTTAGGTCTTTTGGAAGCGTAGCTTCTACATACTTGGACTCAGGACTGGTTTCCAGGAGGCAGTTGGTTGCCAGTGATCCGATGTTGCTCTGGATACCGGCGGCAGATTCAGTGGAAAAGCTCCACCGGTTTTCTGATCCAGCGTAGGCTTCTGCGCCCATTACACGACGCAGCGAGTCCGAGTCATGGTTGGAGCCGAGACAGTGGCCGATCTCGTGTGCTGTAACCACCACCGTGTTGTAGGTCAAGTCGAACTCAGCGATCAAGGACGACAGAGCACTGTCACACGCTTTACCAACATTAGCGTAGCCTGCGGTGGCCGGGTTCCCACCTCGCACGAGCTGGAACCCTGTCCATAGGACCGCCACGTCATATTTGAACTTGTTGTAGAGACCTTGCTTCTCTCTCCATTCGTCGAATATTTTCAGACCGACGTCTCTCTGTACCTCTGGCCCTTGTAGAATGTCCTCATCCAAGATTTGGAAGCCCCGCTTCATGATACCAATACTGAAGTTAGGAATCTTCTCAAACAACTTGTTGATCTCCGAGATGAAGTAGTCGGTGTCCTTCTCTATGGTCGCCAGAGCTGCCGCCTTGTCTCCGTCGCTATCGGCGATGTATTTCCTCACCACTGCTTGGTCCATGACAAAGTAAACTTCCACCTGATTCTCTGGAACGGCTGCCATGTACACTTGACCGGCAACGGCGAGGAAACACCCAAGGCTCAGGAGAGACATGGTGGCTTGACCGGACGACGGTGGGAGATCTGATGGTAGGGGGAACGGGGAAAACATTTGAAGCAATCAAGGAAAAGCGTGCAGTGATAACGAGGTCTAGCATTGGACTTTAAGATCACCAAGTCTAGGGTTCAAATCCTGATAGGCACCAGGTGCAGCAATGAAGCTTTGGGCAGTAGTTATTTATTGTTTTTATTGTTCTTTGATTTAGTTTTGGTTTTTCGGGAGGAGAAGGGGTATTTTGATTTGGATTTTTCTTTGCTTTTTTGTTTGAACGTTTTGTTGTTGTTGGTTGTTTTTTTTTTTTTTTTGTTGTTGTTTTTTTTGGGTTTTTTTGGGGGGCAGGGTGTGACTTTGTTTTAGTTTTGTATTGTTTTTCGTTGTTTTTGTTTTTGTTTTTATTTTATTTTATTTTTTTTTTTTTTGCACTCCAAGATCGTCTGAAACAGTACTGACAGCGGAAAATTCTAAGTGAGGAGTCCGCATGGATTTTATTTTTTATATTTAGTGCAAATACCTTCGAGGTCGATTATTTGATTCACTTGAATCCCGACGTGAGGTAACTTCTCAGTACAAAAAAACCACTAACTTGGGACCAAGTTTAACACATTGCTTTACTTCAGAATAGGCTCAGCTCAAATCTTGGAGTATGGATGTTGTTGCGATGGAATGCTTACCTCAAGAACACTGCAATGGTTTTTCCTGGACATTTTTTTGGCCCTATCTTTTTTCTGAACTGCTCTGTGAGTTGGAGAGCTAACCCGAGACGATCTTGGTGCAAAGCTTGAAATCCCCTTAAAAGGTCTCATTTCTGGGTTGCTCGAGCTCGAATTCAGCCATCTGATCTCGACTAATATTGGCCACTAGAACCCCAAAACGAAGGTCATGCAAGGATGGCGCAATGATGCATGTACGGGTATAATCATGTGTTCTTTTCAGTTGCTATCAGTCATTCTAAATCAATCAATATTGTCCAAAAAAAAAAAACGATCAGACTCCAGGAGCTGGACAATAGTGTCCTTTTTAAACGCAAAAATCAGTATTTCCATACCATTGCAACGAACTAGATTTAAAATCTAGACCGAGTGTTTAGCCATGTTCCTAATTGCAGGCTACAATTTCCTACATCTCGCTTTATGAATTGAGTACATATACATGTAGGGCTGTTGAGATGTGAAACACATTGGAACTAGTGTTGGAAGCTAAAACTATTATAATTTATCTTTTCAGGTGTAACTTTGTAGATGTGAAATAAACTAAAGCCTTTACATCTACTATTAAAAATAATATTAACTAACATGATCAGGTCTAATTTAGAAAACTGGAGGCAAAAAGGGGGGTGGGGAGCCTAGAAATGACAGTAATGATGCTACGCTCTCGAATCTGGCGAGAGTTATCAGGTGGGGCAGTCAGGCCCTGCCTTTAGTCTGAGCCAAGCTCCATTCTTTGGATAACTATAAGGGGCTTATGGGGTGGAAAACTAAAGCCAGGAATCTAACAGCATCATTCACTTTGACAAGGTAAAACATAGGAAAGGTGAAAGCAAATGAAACTGCTTTGTATACAGCCATGGATGTCCCTATCATATCTCTAAGGTGTAAGTTTAGGAATTTCAACCAGATTAGGGAATATTCTTATAACTAAAGTTTTGAATTTTGTTTACGTTTTGTCTGTTGTTGTTTTCATTCTGTCTGAGACATGTGATTAAGATGTCTTTTAACAAACTAGACACATTATATTTTGTTGACCTTAAAATTAGATCTATGAGAATCGTACCTGTGGAAATGTGACGTGTCGCTTCGGTGAACTCGGTGTGCTTGTCCTGATTGTTGGAGCGTCTAAATACAGTCAAGGTTGCAAGGCACTTGCGACCAAAGACGAATTCAGTCTCTCTTTTTATAGTTAACCCTTGCATGTTTCCACAACTCCCACCGCTCCTAATAACTTACATAAGAACGAAAATTTGTTTTGAAATGTTTGAGTAAAGTTTCATTTGAAATCTAATAACCTTGCAGCCAGAGTAAATTCCCGTTTCCATTTTGAGAAAACCAAATTTTCATAGCACTTTGACAAGATTCATTTTCTTTATGCTTAACTCAGACTCGCAAAATAAAAAGTACATACAGCTGAGCAAAAATAAATGAGCAAAACTGTCGATCATGAATGCACCCATTTATTCTACTGTACATTATATTAATTTTCGAAATTTTAGATTTTCAACGCATTAGCGTTTTACTTTTCACGAGTTTTATAGAAAAAATTCCTCATTTTCCTCCTCCTTCTACTTTTGCTCCTCTTTTATCTTCTTCTTTTACACCATCACCATGATTATAATAATGATCATGATCGTCGCCATCATCATCTCCATCATCATCATCATCTCAATCATCATCATCACAATCATCATGTCATTATTATTTTGCTGGTAGATGTTGAAGTAGTAGTAGTAGTAGTAGTAGTAGTAGTAGTAGTAGTAGTAGTAGTAGTAGTAGTAGTAGTAGTAGTAGTAGCAGCAGCAGCAGCAGCAGCAGCAGCAGCAGCAGCAGAAGTAGTAGTAGTAGTAGTAGTAGTAGTAGTAGTAGTAGTAGTAGTAGTAGTAGTAGTAGTAGTAGTAGTAGTAGTAGTAGTAGTAGTAGTAGTAGTAGTAGTAGTACCATTATTGTTGTTGTTATCGTTGTTTTTGTTCCATATATTTGTTGTATTGTATACTTCTTTTATTCAAACTGTTTTTTTTATCTCTCCTCTTTATTCTCATTATTATCAACTGCCTCCTTTCTTCCACCGGGATAGCCAGAATTCAAATGCGTTGAGAGAGAGAGATACAGAAGTTCTCGCGATGTAAACGATACTTTACACCAGATAACGAAGCAGCTGTACCCCGGTATAGAAGAAGATCCAGAAGGCAACTTGTTAGTATAAAATCTGAGAATTATTAGCTTTGTGTACACAGAGGCTCTCATATATTGTCTACATGTATAGACCGGGGCGTCACAGGACGTACTGCCTTGCTCTATGTGCGGAAATTAAATCTGCACAACCGGTGACGTCAAAGAATATAATGATTAAAAATGCATTGTTATATTTTATGACAAATGTTTCATTTGTTTTATCAGCAGGATCCTTTTTTTTTTTTTTTTTTTTGTTTCCGTTGCTTCCAAGACACACCGCCTTAGGTAGGATGTAATAATCTAGACGAAATTTAGTGAGGTAAAGTAAGCAAGGAGACAGAAAAATAAACAGGAATCTCCGGTTTAGCTGGGCATGTTCTAACCTTGATTTACACTTTGCTACACCCGCAATAAGTCTTTTTTTTTTTCATGTGTAGTAAAGAACAATGAGTTTCTTTGAACTTAATGTTGATCTCGTCTAAGGATAGGCTAGTTTTAAATTGGCATAGTAATAAGCAAGTACACTTCTGGACAATTTACAACAGGAGTGGTCTTTAAGTCTTCGCGAGTTTATCATTACATCTCATATAATTATCTCTAGCTTCATAAATCTAGTTTTGCTTCTCACCAATTATTTAGACCCGAAAATGATTATGCTTCCAAATTCTCAATGTCTGGTATATAGATTCTCAATTTTTTTGTAACCCAGATTACGACGGTTAATTGTCACTAGCAATCCTTTTCTTCGCAGATTATCGCATTTTTGAGCTCCTGACTTGTCTCGAAATTCTCACACCATATAATGCCTTGCTCCTCATGCTCCATCTCTAGATTCTCACTCCATGTGTAGTGTTTACCTTGCTCCTCATGCTCCATCTCTAGATTCTCACTCCATGTATTGTGTTTACCTTGCTCCTCATGCTCCATCTCTAGATTCTCACTCTCTGTATTGTGTTTACCTTGCTCCTCATGCTCCATCTCTAGATTCTCACTCCATGTCTAGTTTTTACCTTGCTCCTCATGCTCCATCTCTAGATTCTCACTCCATGTATAGTGTTTACCTTGCTCCTCATGCTCCATCTCTAGATTCTCACTCCATGTCTAGTGTTTACCTTGCTCCAATTGCTCCATCTCCAGATTCTCACTCCATGTATTGTGTTTACCTTGCTCCTCATGCTCCATCTCTAGATTCTCACTCCATGTCTAGTGTTTACCTTGCTCCTCATGCTCCACCTCTAGAATCTCACTCCATGTATAGTGTTTACCTTGCTCCAATTCCTCCATCTCCAGATTCTCAATCTCTGTATTGTGTTTACCTTGCTCCTCATGCTCCATCTCTAGATTCTCACTCCATGTCTAGTGTTTACCTTGCTCCTCATGCTCCATCTCTAGAATCTCACTCCATGTATAGTGTTTACCTTGCTCCTCATGCTCCATCTCTAGATTCTCACTCCATGTATAGTGTTTACCTTGCTCCTCATGCTCCATCTCTAGATTCTCACTCCATGTATAGTGTTTACCTTGCTCCTCATGCTCCATCTCTAGATTCTCACTTCATGTATAGTGTTTATCTTGCTCCTCATGCTCCATCTCTAGATTCTCACTCCATGTCTAGTGTTTACCTTGCTCCTCATGCTCCATCTCTAGATTCTCACTCCATGTATAGTGTTTACCTTGCTCCTCATGCTCCATCTCTAGATTCTCACTCCATGTATAGTGTTTACCTTGCTCCTCATGCTCCATCTCTAGAATCTCACTCCATGTATAGTGTTTACCTTGCTCCTCATGCTCCATCTCTAGATTCTCACTCCATGTCTAGTGTTTACCTTGCTCCTCATGCTCCATCTCTAGATTCTCACTCCACGTGTAGTGTTTACCTTGCTCCTGTGTATTGTTTTACCTTGCTCCTCATGCTCCATCTCTAGATTCTCACTCCATGTATAGTGTTTACCTTGCTCCTGTGTATTC
The DNA here is from genome assembly GCA_033675545.1 of Elysia crispata. Taxonomy (NCBI): domain Eukaryota; kingdom Metazoa; phylum Mollusca; class Gastropoda; family Plakobranchidae; genus Elysia; species Elysia crispata. The sequence goes on along the minus strand of JAWDGP010002165.1, from coordinate 89,957 downwards.
TTTTACCTTACTCCTCATGCTCCATCTCTAGATTCTAACTCCACGTATAGTGTTTACCTTGCTCCTGTGTATTGTTTTACCTTGCTCCTCATGCTCCATCTCTAGATTCTCACTCCATGTATAGTGTTTAGCTTGCTCCTCATGCTCCATCTCTAGAATCTCACTCCATGTCTAGTGTTTACCTTGCTCCTCATGCTCCATCTCTAGATTCTCACCCCATGTATAGTGTTTAGCTTGCTCCTCATGCTCCATCTCTAGATTCTCACTCCATGTATAGTGTTTAGCTTGCTCCTCATGCTCCATCTCTAGATTCTCACTCCATGTATAGTGTTTACCTTCCTCCTGTGTATTGTTTTACCTTGCTCCTCATGCTCCATCTCCAGATTCTCACTCCACGTATAGTGTTTACCTTGCTCCTGTGTATTGTTTTACCTTGCTCCTCATGCTCCATCTCTAGATTCTCACTCCATGTATAGTGTTTAGCTTGCTCCTCATGCTCCATCTCTAGAATCTCACTCCATGTCTAGTGTTTACCTTGCTCCTCATGCTCCATCTCTAGATTCTCACTCCACGTGTAGTGTTTAACTTGCTCCTCATGATCCATCTCTAGATTCTCACTCCATGTGTAGTGTTTACCTTGCTCCTCATGCTCCATCTCTAGATTCTCACTCCATGTCTAGTGTTTACCTTGCTCCTCATGCTCCATCTCTAGAATCTCACTCCATGTATAGTGTTTACCTTGCTCCTCATGCTCCATCTCTAGATTCTCACTCCATGTATAGTGTTTACCTTGCTCCTCATGCTCCATCTCTAGATTCTCACTCCATGTATAGTGTTTACCTTGCTCCTCATGCTCCATCTCTAGATTCTCACTCCATGTATAGTGTTTATCTTGCTCCTCATGCTCCATCTCTAGATTCTCACTCCATGTATAGTGTTTACCTTGCTCCTCATGCTCCATCTCTAGATTCTCACTCCATGTCTAGTGTTTACCTTGCTCCTCATGCTCCATCTCTAGATTCTCACTCCATGTATAGTGTTTACCTTGCTCCTCATGCTCCATCTCTAGAATCTCACTCCATGTATAGTGTTTACCTTGCTCCTCATGCTCCATCTCTAGATTCTCACTCCATGTCTAGTGTTTACCTTGCTCCTCATGCTCCATCTCTAGATTCTCACTCCACGTGTAGTGTTTACCTTGCTCCTGTGTATTGTTTTACCTTGCTCCTCATGCTCCATCTCTAGATTCTCACTCCATGTATAGTGTTTACCTTGCTCCTGTGTTTTGTTTTACCTTGCTCCTCATGCTCCATCTCTAGATTCTCACTCCACGTATAGTGTTTACCTTGCTCCTGTGTATTGTTTTACCTTGCTCCTCATGCTCCATCTCTAGATTCTCACTCCATGTATAGTGTTTACCTTGCTCCTCATGCTCCATCTCTAGATTCTCACTCCATGTATAGTGTTTACCTTGCTCCTCATGCTCCATCTCTAGATTCTCACTCCATGTATAGTGTTTACCTTGCTCCTCATGCTCCATCTCTAGATTCTCACTCCATGTATAGTGTTTAGCTTGCTCCTCATGCTCCATCTCTAGATTCTCACTCCATGTATAGTGTTTACCTTGCTCCTGTGTATTGTTTTACCTTGCTCCTCATGCTCCATCTCTAGATTCTCACTCCACGTATAGTGTTTACCTTGCTCCTGTGTATTGTTTTACCTTGCTCCTCATGCTCCATCTCTAGATTCTCACTCCATGTATAGTGTTTAGCTTGCTCCTCATGCTCCATCTCTAGATTCTCACTCCATGTATAGTGTTTACCTTGCTCCTCATGCTCCATCTCTAGATTCTCACTCCATGTATAGTGTTTAGCTTGCTCCTCATGCTCCATCTCTAGATTCTCACTCCATGTATAGTGTTTACCTTGCTCCTCATGCTCCATCTCTAGATTCTCACTCTATGTCTAGTGTTTACCTTGCTCCTCATGCTCCATCTCTAGATTCTCACTCCACGTGTAGTATTTACCTTGCTCCTCATGCTCCATCTCTAGATTCTCACTCCATGTCTAGTGTTTACCTTGCTCCTCATGCTCCATCTCTAGATTCTCACTCCATGTCTAGTGTTTACCTTGCTCCTCATGCTCCATCTCTAGATTCTGACTCCACGTGTAGTATTTACATTGCTCCTCATGCTCCATCTCTAGATTCTCACTCCACGTGTAGTGTTTACCTTGCTCCTCATGCTCCATCTCTAGATTCTCACTCCACGTGTAGTATTTACATTGCTCCTCATGCTCCATCTCTAGATTCTCACTCCACGTGTAGTATTTACATTGCTCCTCATGCTCCATCTCTAGATTCTCACTCCACGTGTAGTATTTACATTGCTCCTCATGCTCCATCTCTAGATTCTCACTCCACGTGTAGTATTTACATTGCTCCTCATGCTCCATCTCTAGATTCTCACTCCACGTGTAGTGTTTACCTTGCTCCTCATGCTCCATCTCTAGATTCTCACTCCATGTCTAGTGTTTACATTGCTCCTCATGCTCCATCTCTAGATTCTCACTCCACGTGTAGTGTTTACCTTGCTCCTGTGTATTGTTTTACCTTGCTCCTCATGCTCCATCTCTAGATTCCCACTCCATGTATAACGTTTATCTTGCTCCTGTGTATTGTTTTACCTTGCTCCTCATGCTCCATCTCTAGATTCTCACTCCACGTATAGTGTTTACCTTGCTCCTGTGTATTGTTTTACCTTGCTCCTCATGCTCCATCTCTAGATTCTCACTCCATGTATAGTGTTTAGCTTGCTCCTCATGCTCCATCTCTAGAATCTCACTCCATGTCTAGTGTTTACCTTGCTCCTCATGCTCCATCTCTAGATTCTCACTCCATGTATAGTGTTTACCTTGCTCCTCATGCTCCATCTCTAGATTCTCACTCCATGTATAGTGTTTAGCTTGCTCCTCATGCTCCATCTCTAGATTCTCACTCTATGTATAGTGTTTACCTTGCTCCTGTGTATTGTTTTACCTTGCTCCTCATGCTCCATCTCTAGATTCTCACTCCACGTATAGTGTTTACCTTGCTCCTGTGTATTGTTTTACCTTGCTCCTCATGCTCCATCTCTAGATTCTCACTCCATGTATAGTGTTTAGCTTGCTCCTCATGCTCCATCTCTAGAATCTCACTCCATGTCTAGTGTTTACCTTGCTCCTCATGCTCCATCTCTAGATTCTCACTCCATGTATAGTGTTTAGCTTGCTCCTCATGCTCCATCTCTAGATTCTCACTCCATGTATAGTGTTTACCTTGCTCCTCATGCTCCATCTCTAGATTCTCACTCCATGTCTAGTGTTTACCTTGCTCCTCATGCTCCATCTCTAGATTCTCACTCCACGTGTAGTATTTACCTTGCTCCTCATGCTCCATCTCTAGATTCTCACTCCATGTCTAGTGTTTATCTTGCTCCTCATGCTCCATCTCTAGATTCTCACTCCATGTCTAGTGTTTACCTTGCTCCTCATGCTCCATCTCTAGATTCTCACTCCACGTGTAGTATTTACATTGCTCCTCATGCTCCATCTCTAGATTCTCACTCCACGTGTAGTATTTACGTTGCTCCTCATGCTCCATCTCTAGATTCTCACTCCATGTCTAGTGTTTATCTTGCTCCTCATGCTCCATCTCTAGATTATAACTCCATGTCTAGTGTTTACCTTGCTCCTCATGCTCCATCTCTAGATTCTCACTCCACGTGTAGTATTTACATTGCTCCTCATGCTCCATCTCTAGATTCTCACTCCACGTGTAGTATTTACATTGCTCCTCATGCTCCATCTCTAGATTCTCACTCCACGTGTAGTATTTACCTTGCTCCTCATGCTCCATCTCTAGATTCTCACTCCATGTATAGTGTTTACCTTGCTCATCATGCTCCATCTCTAGATTCTCACTCCACGTGTAGTGTTTACCTTGCTCCTCATGCTCCATCTCTAGATTCTCACTCCACGTGTAGTGTTTACCTTGCTCCTCATGCTCCATCTCTAGATTCTCACTCCACGTGTAGTGTTTACCTTCCTCCTCATGCTCCATCTCTAGATTCTCACTCCACGTGTAGTGTTTACCTTGCTCCTCATGCTCCATCTCTAGATTCTCACTCCATGTATAGTGTTTACCTTGCTCCTCATGCTCCATCTCTAGATTCTCACTCCATGTCTATTGTTTTATCTTGCTCCTCATGCTCCATCTCTAGATTCTCACTCCATGTGTAGTGTTTACCTTGCTCCTCATGCTCCATCTCTAGATTCTCACTCCACGTGTAGTATTTACTTTGCTCCTCATGCTCCATCTCTAGATTCTCACTCCACGTGTAGTATTTACCTTGCTCCTCATGCTCCATCTCTAGATTCTCACTCCACGTGTAGTATTTACATTGCTCCTCATGCTCCATCTCTAAATTCTCACTCCACGTCTATTGTTTTACCTTGCTCCTCATGCTCCATCTCTAGATTCTCACTCCACGTGTAGTATTTACCTTGCTCCTCATGCTCCATCTCTAGATTCTCACTCCACGTGTAGTATTTACATTGCTCCTCATGCTCCATCTCTAGATTCTCACTCCACGTGTAGTATTTACATTGCTTCTCATGCTCCATCTCTAGATTCTCACTCCATGTATTGTGTTTACCTTGCTCCTCATGCTCTATTTATAGATTCTTACTCCATTTTATTGTTTTATCTTGCTCCTCATGCTCCATCTCTAGATTCTCACTCCATGTGTAGTGTTTACCTTGCTCCTCATGCTCCACCTCTAGATTCTCACTCCATGTCTATTGTTTTATCTTGCTCCTCATGCTCCATCTCTAGATTCTCACTCCATGTGTAGTGTTTACCTTGCTCCTCATGCTCCATCTCTAGATTCTCACTCCATGTAGTGTTTACCTTGCTCCTCATGCTCCATCTCTAGATTCTCACTCCATGTCTAGTGTTTATCTTGCTCCTCATGCTCCATCTCTAGATTCTCACTCCACGTGTAGTGTTTACCTTGCTCCTCATGCTCCATCTCTAGATTCTCACTCCATGTATTGTGTTTACCTTGCTCCTCATGCTCCATCTCTAGATTCTCACTCCACGTGTAGTGTTTACCTTGCTCCTCATGCTCCATCTCTAGATTCTCACTCCACGTGTAGTGTTTACCTTGCTCCTCATGCTCCATCTCTAGATTCTCACTCCACGTGTAGTGTTTACCTTGCTCCTCATGCTCCATCTCTAGTTTCTCACTCCACGTGAAGTGTTTACCTTGCTCCTCATGCTCCATCTCTAGATTCTCACTCCACGTATAGTGATTACCATGCTCCTGTGTATTGTTTTACCTTGCTCCTCATGCTCCATCTCTAGATTTTCACTCCACGTATAGTGTTTACCTTGCTCCTGTGTATTGTTTTACCTTGCTCCTCATGCTCCATCTCTAGATTCTCACTCCATGTATAGTGTTTAGCTTGCTCCTCATGCTCCATCTCTAGAATCTCACTCCATGTCTAGTGTTTACCTTGCTCCTCATGCTCCATCTCTAGATTCTCACTCCATGTATAGTGTTTACCTTGCTCCTCATGCTCCATCTCTAGATTCTCACTCCACGTGTAGTGTTTACCTTGCTCCTCATGCTCCATCTCTAGATTCTCACTCCATGTCTAGTGTTTATCTTGCTCCTCATGCTCTATCTCTAGATTCTCACTCCATGTCTAGTGTTTACCTTGCTCCTCATGCTCCATCTCTAGAATCTCACTCCATGTCTAGTGTTTACCTTGCTCCTCATGCTCCATCTCTAGAATCTCACTCCATGTTTAGTGTTTACCTTGCTCCTCATGCTCCATCTCTAGATTCTCACTCCATGTATAGTGTTTACCTTGCTCCTCATGCTCCATCTCTAGATTCTCACTCCATGTATAGTGTTTACCTTGCTCCTCATGCTCCATCTCTAGATTCTCACTCCATGTCTAGTGTTTACCTTGCTCCTCATGCTCCATCTCTAGAATCTCACTCCATGTATAGTGTTTACCTTGCTCCTCATGCTCCATCTCTAGATTGTCACTCCATGTATAGTGTTTACCTTGCTCCTCATGCTCCATCTCTAGATTTTCACTCCATGTATAGTGTTTACCTTGCTCCTCATGCTCCATCTCTAGATTGTCACTCCATGTAAAGTGTTTATCTTGATCCTCATGCTCCATCTCTAGATTCTCACTCCATGTATAGTGTTTTCCTTGCTCCTCATGATCCATCTCTAGATTCTCACTCCATGTCTAGTGTTTACCTTGCTCCTCATGCTCCATCTCAAGATTCTCACACCATGTATAGTGTTTACCTTGCTCCTCATGCTCCAACTCTAGAATCACACTACATCTATAGTGTTTACCTTGCTCCTCATGCTCCATCTCTAGATTCTCACTCCATGTCTAGTGTTTACCTTGCTCCTCATGCTCATCTCTAGATTCTCACTCCACGTGTAGTGTTTACCTTGCTCCTGTGTATTGTTTTACCTTGCTCCTCATGCTCCATCTCTAGATTCTCACTCCATGTATAGTGTTTACCTTGCTCCTTTGTATTTTTTTACCTTGCTCCTCATGCTCCATCTCTAGATTCTCACTCCACGTATAGTGTTTACCTTGCTCCTGTGTATTGTTTTACCTTGCTCCTCATGCTCCATCTCTAGATTCTCACTCCATGTATAGTGTTTAGCTTGCTCCTCATGCTCCATCTCTAGAATCTCACTCCATGTCTAGTGTTTATCTTGCTCCTCATGCTCCATCTCTAGATTCTCACTCCATGTATAGTGTTTACCTTGCTCCTCATGCTCCATATCTAGATTCTCACTCCATGTATAGTGTTTAGCTTGCTCCTCATGCTCCATCTCTAGATTCTCACTCCATGTATAGTGTTTACCTTGCTCCTGTCTATTGTTGTATCTTGCTCCTCCTGCTGCAACTCTAGATTCTCACTCCATGTCTATTGTTTTATCTTGCTCCTCATGCTCCATCTCTAGATTCTCACTCCATGTGTAGTGTTTACCTTGCTCCTCATGCTCCATCTCTAGATTCTCACTCCATGTAGTGTTTACCTTGCTCCTCATGCTCCATCTCTAGATTCTCACTCCACGTCTAGTATTTACATTGCTCCTCATGCTCCATCTCTAGATTATAACTCCACGTGTAGTATTTACATTGCTCCTCATGCTCCATCTCTAAATTCTCACTCCATGTCTATTGTTTTACCTTGCTCCTCATGCTCCATCTCTAGATTCTCACTCCACGTGTAGTATTTACTTTGCTCCTCATGCTCCATCTCTAGATTCTCACTCCACGTGTAGTATTTACATTGCTCCTCATGCTCCATCTCTAGATTCTCACTCCACGTGTAGTATTTACATTGCTCCTCATGCTCCATCTCTAGATTCTCACTCCATGTCTTGTGTTTACCTTGCTCCTCATGCTCTATTTATAGATTCTTACTCCTTTGTATTGTTTTACCTTGCTCCTCATGCTCCATCTCTAGATTCTCACTCCACGTGTAGTGTTTACCTTGCTCCTCATGCTCCATCTCTAGATTCTCACTCCTTGTATTGTTTTTACCTTGCTCCTCATGCTCTATTTATAGATTCTTACTCCTTTTTATTCTTTTATCTTGCTCCTCATGCTCCATCTCTAGATTCTCACTCCATGTATAGTGTTTACCTTGCTCCTCATGCTCCTTCTCTAAATTCTCACTCCATGTCTATTGTTTTACCTTGCTCCTCATGCTCCATCTCTAGATTCTCACTCCATGTATTGTGTTTACCTTGCTCATCATGCTCCATCTCTAGATTCTCACTCCACGTGTAGTGTTTACCTTGCTCCTCATGCTCCATCTCTAGATTCTCACTCCACGTGTAGTGTTTACCTTGCTCCTCATGCTCCATCTCTAGATTCTCACTCCACGTGTAGTGATTACCTTGCTCCTCATGCTCCATCTCTAGTTTCTCACTCCATGTATTGTGTTTACCTTGCTCCTCATGCTCCATCTCTAGATTCTCACTCCACGTGTAGTGTTTACCTTGCTCCTCATGCTGCATCTCTAGATTCTCACTCCACGTGTAGTGTTTACCTTGCTCCTCATGCTCCATCTCTACATTCTCACTCCACGTGTAGTGTTTACCTTGCTCCTGTGTATTGTTTTACCTTGCTCCTCATGCTCCATCTCTAGATTCTCACTCCACGTATAGTGTTTACCTTGCTCCTGTGTATTGTTCTACCTTGCTCCTCACGCTCCATCTCTAGATTCTCACTCCATGTATAGTGTTTAGCTTGCTCCTCATGCTCCATCTCTAGAATCTCACTCCATGTCTCGTGTTTACCTTGCTCCTCATGCTCCATCTCTAGATTTTCACTCCATTTATAGTGTTTACCTTGCTCCTCATGCTCCATCTCTAGATTCTCACTCCATGTATAGTGTTTAGCTTGCTCTTCATGCTCCATCTCTAGATTCTCACTCCATGTCTAGTGTTTACCTTGCTCCTGTGTATTGTTTTACCTTGCTCCTCATGCTCCATCTCTAGATTCTCACTCCACGTATAGTGTTTACCTTGCTCCTGTGTATTGTTTTACCTTGCTCCTCATGCTCCTTCTCTAGATTCTCACTCCATGTATAGTGTTTAGCTTGCTCCTCATGCTCCATCTCTAGAAACTCACTCCATGTCTAGTGTTTACCTTGCTCCTCATGCTCCATCTCTAGATTCTCACTCCTATGATAGTGTTTACCTTGCTCCTCATGCTCCATCTCTAGATTCTCACTCCATGTATAGTGTTTACCTTGCTCCTCATGCTCCATCTCTAGATTCTCACTCCATGTATAGTGTTTACCTTGCTCCTCATGCTCCATCTCTAGATTCTCACTCCATGTATAGTGTTTACCTTGCTCCTCATGCTCCATCTCTAGATTCTCACTCCATGTATAGTGTTTACCTTGCTCCTCATGCTCCATCTCTAGATTCTCACTCCATGTATAGTGTTTACCTTGCTCCTCATGCTCCATCTCTAGATTCTCACTCCATGTATAGTGTTTACCTTGCTCCTCATGCTCCATCTCTAGATTCTCACTCCATGTATAGTGTTTACCTTGCTCCTCATGCTCCATCTCTAGATTCTCACTCCATGTATAGTGTTTACCTTGCTCCTCATGCTCCATCTCTAGATTCTCACTCCATGTCTAGTGTTTACCTTGCTCCTCATGCTCCATCTCTAGATTCTCACTCCACGTGTATTGTTTTATCTTGCTCCTCATGCTCCATCTCTAGATTCTCACTCCACGTGTATTGTTTTATCTTGCTCCTCATGCTCCATCTCTAGATTCTCACTCCATGTATATATTATTTACCTTGCTCCTCATGCTCCATCTCTAGATTCTCACTCCATGTGTAGTGTTTACCTTGCTCCTCATGCTCCATCTCTAGATTCTCACTCCATGTGTAGTGTTTACCTTGCTCCTCATGCTCCACCTCTAGATTCTCACTCCATGTCTATTGTTTTATCTTGCTCCTCATGCTCCATCTCTAGATTCTCACTCCATGTATAGTGTTTACCTTGCTCCTGTGTATTGTTTTACCTTGCTCCTCATGCTCCATCTCTAGATTCTCACTCCATGTCTAGTGTTTATCTTGCTCCTCATGCTCCATCTCTAGATTCTCACTCCATGTGTAGTGTTTACCTTGCTCCTCATGCTCCATCTCTAGATTCTCACTCCATGTGTAGTGTTTACCTTGCTCCTCATGCTCCACCTCTAGATTCTCACTCCATGTCTATTGTTTTATCTTGCTCCTCATGCTCCATCTCTAGATTCTCACTCCATGTGTAGTGTTTACCTTGCTCCTGTGCATTGTTTTACCTTGCTCCTCATGCTCCATCTCTAGATTCTCACTCCATGTCTAGTGTTTAACTTGCTCCTCATGCTCCATCTCTAGATTCTCACTCCATGTCTAGTGTTTACCTTGCTCCTCATGCTCCATCTCTAGATTCTCACTCCACGTGTAGTATTTACTTTGCTCCTCATGCTCCATCTCTAGATTCTCACTCCACGTGTAGTATTTACATTGCTCCTCATGCTCCATCTCTAAATTCTCACTCCATGTCTATTGTTTTATCTTGCTCCTCATGCTCCATATCTAAATTCTAACTCCATGTCTATTGTTTTATCTTGCTCCTCATGCTCCATCTCTAGATTCTCACTCCATGTATTGTGTTTACCTTGCTCCTCATGCTCCATCTCTAGATTCTTACTCCTGTGTATTGTTTTATCTTGCTCTTCATGTTCCATCTCTAGATTATCACTCCATGTCTATTGTTTTATCTTGCTCCATCTCTAGATTCTTACTCCTTTGTATTGTTTTACCTTGCTCCTCATACTCCATCTCTAGATTCTCACTCCATGTGTAGTGTTTACCTTGCTCCTCATGCTCCATCTCTAGATTCTCACTCCATGTATAGTGTTTTCCTTGATCCTCATGCTCCATCTCTAGAATCTCACTCCATGTATAGTGTTTACCTTGCTTCTCATGCTCCATCTCTAGATTCTTACTCCTGTGTATTGTTTTATATTGCTCCTCATGTTCCATCTCTAGATTCTCACTCCATGTCTATTGTTTTATCTTGCTCCATCTCTAGAATCTCACTCCATGTATAGTGTTTACCTTGCTCCTCATGCTCCATCTCTAGATTCTCACTCCATGTATAGTGTTTACCTTGCTCCTCATGCTCCATCTCTAGATTCTTACTCCATGTATAGTGTTTACCTTGCTCCTCATGCTCCATCTCTAGAATCTCACTCCATGTATAGTGTTTAGCTTGCTCCTCATGCTCCATCTCTAGAATCTCACTCCATGTATAGTGTTTACCTTGCTCCTCATGCTCCATCTCTAGATTCTTACTCCTGTGTATTGTTTTATATTGCTCCTCATGTTCCATCTCTAGATTCTTACTCCATGTCTATTGTTTTATCTTGCTCCATCTCTAGAATCTCACTCCATGTATTGTGTTTACCTTGCTCCTCATGTTCCATCTCTACATTCTCACTCCATGTATAGTGTTTACCTTGCTCCTCATGCTCCATCTCTAGATTCTCACTCCATGTATAGTGTTTACCTTGCTCCTCATGCTCCATCTCTAGATTCTCACTCCATGTATAGTGCTTTCCTTGATCCTCATGCTCCATCTCTAGATTCTCACTCCATGTTTATATTGTTTTATCTTGCTCCATCTCTAGATTCTCACTCCATGTATTGTGTTTACCTTGCTCCTCATGCTCCATCTCTAGATTCTCTTTCCATGTATATATTGTTTTATCTTGCTCCATCTCTAGATTCTCACTCCATGTATAGTGTTTACCTTGCTCCTCATGCTCCATCTCTAGATTCTCACTCCATGTATAGTGTTTACCTTGCTCCTCATGCTCCATCTCTAGATTCTCACTCCATGTATAGTGTTTACCTTGCTCCTCATGCTCCATCTCTAGATTCTCACTCCATGTATATATTGATTTATCTTGGTCCATCTCTAGATTCTCACTCCATGTATAGTATTTACCTTGCTCCTCATGCTCCATCTCTAGAATCTCACTCCATGTATAGTGCTTTCGTTGATCCTCATGCTCCATCTCTAGAATCTCACTCCATCTATATATTGTTTTATCTTGCTCCATCTCTAGATTCTCACTCCATGTATAGTGTTTACCTTGCTCCTCATGCTCCATCTCTAGATTCTCACTCCATGTATATATTGTTTTATCTTGCTCCATGTCTAGATTCTCACTCCATGTATAGTGTTTACCTTGCTCCTCATGCTCCATCTCTAGATTCTCACTCCATGTATAGTGTTTACCTTGCTCCTCGTGCTCCATCTCTAGATTCTCACTCCATGTATAGTGTTTACCTTGCTCCGCATGCTCCATCTCTAGAATCTCACTCCATGTTTATATTCTTTTATCATGCTCCATCTCTATAATCTCACTCCATGTTTATATTGTTTTATCTTGCTCCATCTCTAGATTCTCACTCCATGTATAGTGTTTACCTTGCTCCTCATGCTTCATCTCTAGATTCTCACTCCATGTATAGTGTTTACCTTGCTCCTCATGCTCCATCTCTAGATTCTCACTCCATGTATAGTGTTTACCTAGCTCCTCATGCTCCATCTCTAGATTCTCACTCCATGTTTATATTGTTTTATCTTGCTCCATCTCTAGATTCTCACTCCATGTATATATTGATTTATCTTGCTCCATCTCTAGATTCTCACTCCATGTATAGTGTTTACCTTGCTCCTCATGCTCCATCTCTAGATTCTCACTCCATGTATAGTGTTTACCTTGCTCCTCATGCTCCATCTCTAGATTCTCACTCCATGTATATATTGTTTTATCTTGCTCCATCTCTAGATTCTCACTCCATGTATAGTGTTTACCTTGCTCCTCATGCTCCATGTCTAGAATCTCACTCCATGTATAGTGCTTTCCTTGATCCTCATGCTCCATCTCTAGAATCTCACTCCATCTATATATTGTTTTATCTTGCTCCATCTCTAGATTCTCACTCCATGTATAGTGTTTACCTTGCTCCTCATGCTCCATCTCTAGATTCTCACTCCATGTATATATTGTTTTATCTTGCTCCATCTCTAGATTCTCACTCCATGTATAGTGTTTACCTTGCTCCTCATGCTCCATCTCTAGATTCTCACTCCATGTATAGTGTTTACCTTGCTCCTCATGCTCCATCTCTAGATTCTAACTCCATGTATAGTGTTTACCTTGCTCCTCATGCTCCATCTCTAGAATCTCACTCCATGTTTATATTGTTTTATCTTGCTCCATCTCTAGATTCTCACTCCATGTATAGTGTTTACCTTGCTCCTCATGCTCCATCTCTAGATTCTCACTCCATGTATAGTGTTTACCTTGCTCCTCATGCTCCATCTCTAGATTCTCACTCCATGTATAGTGTTTACCTTGCTCCTCATGCTCCATCTCTAGAATCTCACTCCATGTTTATATTGTTTTATCTTGCTCCATCTCTAGAATCTAACTCCATGTTTATATTGTTTTATCTTGCTCCATCTCTAGATTCTCACTCCATGTATAGTGTTTACCTTGCTCCTCATGCTCCATCTCTAGATTCTCCTTCCATGTATAGTGCTTTCCTTGATCCTCATGCTCCATCTCTAGATTCTCACTCCATGTTTATACTGTTTTATCTTGCTCCATCTCTAGATTCTCACTCCATGTATTGTGTTTACCTTGCTCCTCATGCTCCATCTCTAGATTCTCACTCCATGTATATATTGTTTTATCTTGCTCCATCTCTAGATTCTCACTCCATGTATAGTGTTTACCTTGCTCCTCATGCTCCATCTCTAAATTCTCACTCCATGTATAGTGTATACCTTGCTCCTCAGGCTCCATCTCTAGAATCTCACTCCATGTATAGTGCTTTCCTTGCTCCTCATGCTCCATCTCTAGAATCTCAGTCCATGTATAGTGTTTACCCTACTCCTCATGCTCCATCTCTAGAATCTCACTCCATGTATAGTGCTTTCCTTGCTCCTCATGCTCCATCTCTAGAATCTCACTCCATGTATAGTGTTTACCTTGCTCCTCATGCTCCATCTCTAGATTCTCACTCCACGTGTAGTGTTTACCTTGCTCCTCATGCTCTATCTCTAGATTCTCACTCCACGTGTAGTATTTACCTTGCTCCTCATGCTCCATCTCTAGATTCTCACTCCATGTATAGTGTTTTACCTTGCTCCTCATGCTCCATCTCTAGATTCTCACTCCATGTATTGTGTTTACCTTGCTCCTCATGCTCCATCTCTAGATTCTTACTCCATGTATAGTGGTTACCTTGCTCCTCATGCTCCATCTCTAGAATCTCACTCCATGTATAGTGTTTACCTTGCTCCTCATGCCACATCTCTAGATTCTCACTCCATGCATAGTGTTTACCTTGCTCCTCATGCTCCATCTCTAGATTCTCACTCCATGTATAGTGTTTACCTTGCTCCTCATGCTCCATCTCAGATTCTCACTCCATGTATATATTGTTTTATCTTGCTCCATCTCTAGATTCTCACTCCACGTGTAGTGTTTACCTTGCTCCTCATGCTCCATCTCAGATTCTCACTCCATGTATATATTGTTTTATCTTGCTCCATCTCTAGATTCTCACTCCACATGTAGTGTTTACCTTGCTCCTCATTCTCCATTTATAGATTCTTACTCCTGTGTATTGTTTTATCTTGCTCCTCATGCTCCATCTCTAGATTCTCACTCCACGTGTAGTGTTTACCTTGCTCCTCATGCTCCATCTCTAGATTCTCACTCCACGGGTAGTGTTTACCTTGCTCCTCATGCTCCATCTCTAGATTCTCACTCCACGTGTAGTGTTTACCTTGCTCCTCATGCTCCATCTCTAGATTCTCACTCCATGTAGTGTTTACCTTGCTCCTCATGCTCCATCTCTAGATTCTCACTCCATGTAGTGTTTACCTTGCTCCTCATGCTCCATCTCTAGATTCTCACTCCATGTATATATTGTTTACCTGCTCCTCACACCCCATCTCTACAGATCACCACAATACATGTATATTTTCAGATTCTCATATTTTATGAATATATTTTCTTTTGATTGCAGAATTTCATACTTTATTGTGTCTAGATTCTCTCTATTTTTGCTTCTTAGTGATCATGATTTAGACTTTAATTTCTCTTGTCAGATACAAAACTTTGAGATTTAGGAGATGTTAGTTCACTAGTTTCTCGCCATGTTGTGCCAAGACGCTCATATTATGATGTCACTAGATTAGTTGGAAGAAAAGGTGAATAACAGCGGTCAAATTTCTTCGTGTGGTGGGTGCACACTGGTCCAGCAGTGACAGAGCTTTATGCTGATCTTCTCAATATCCTTTCATGAAATCTGATTTTTCCTTCAAATTGACTTTTTTAATTCCTAACTCAAATGGAAGACGAAAATGATTCAAAGGATAAATGCCATTGAAATTCAAGTTCTTTAAATTCAGCCGTTTTCCTTTTACAATCAATAAATCAAGTGTTGTTACTATTTTAGTGAATGGCATCAGCGATGAGTTGGCCCTAATCATATTCCTGCAGTGAAGTTGTTGATTTCACAACATTTGGATCCTTGTTTGTCAAGATATTGGCTAAACTTCCACTAAAAAAAAGTTAAAGTAAGTTAAAGTACTTGCTGTTCTTTGAAGAATAAGGAGGGTAAAAGATGCAGACAAGATAATATGTTATCAAATACAGAAATGAATGAAGAAAGAAAATACTGGGTTTTTTATTTTATCTTCATATCGACATACAATTTGTGCACAACAACCAAACCTGGTCCTGGTCTCATCATCTTAGAGCTAACTGGTATAGATTCCGTGACACAAGGTTTTGGGTTTCTCAACCTAGATTTGCTAATTAACATATTTTCATCTCATGTGATGGGAATCTGTCAACAGCTCAATTAGTTTATACATAGTTATTTTCCAGCCCCTGCTGTTTGGACAAGGGCTTATAGATTAAAGTATGTGTGACCCAGCCAAGCATAAGCTTCACATTTGAAAAATGTTCCTCATATCCTGGTTTAACTTAATATTCTTGCTTGGATAATTTCACAGCAATTTTTTTTAAATGTCTGCTGGCTTTTCATTCCCAATATTCACCCACTTAATGTCAGTTGATTGGTAGTGTAAAAAGTGCAGCTTCGATTTCTTTGCTACACTAACTCGCCTCATTTCCAGAATTTAAATCAAAATTTCCTATGATCTTACACTTACAGCTTGTGGTTCTATACGCATTAATAATATTTGCTGCACAGCCCTGCTTCAGAAGTTTCTTTTCCCCATACTTATGAACGAAAAGATTTGCAGCATATAGATGTCACAAGCATTAAAAGAGTAAATAAACCCTCGAGAATTTTTTTTCTCATTTCATCTACATAAATACAAAAATCTGACTTATGTTCATACAAATAGATGTTTTATTTCTGGACAAGGTATACAAGAAAAGAAAAAAATAACCAACTCAGAATAAAACACATAGCAGTACTGTGTTCCTTTCCTCCAATTTTTTCTGCCTGAGAGTTTAAAAAAAGAAAAACACGACACTGATAAGATTAAGAGATATTGTCTTATATAATTGAATTAAGAGCTTGCACTTCATTAAGGACATCAAAAGAAAAGAAAATATGAAGAACAAATTTTACTTGAAAGCGAAAAAAAAAAGGGTGTTCTGACTTTGAAGATAGAATATAACCATCCAATAGCATTTTTTAATAAAGAACATCATTATTTAGTGAGGCAAAAAAGTCTTGACAGATTGATTGCAATTCTTACATTAAGTCAGGCTATTGCATGTTTTAACATTCTCTGACATCAACACTTATTTACCAGCTTGATTAATATTAATAATTTAGAATCTATACCTGTGAACGAATAACACATCCATTAATATTTTCCAATTTCATCATCATGCAGTGATTCCACAAGATTTATCTCAGCTTTTATTAGGAAATTCAACAAAGCTGCTCTAAGAATAAAAAGAAAAAGGAGGAGGAAAAGGAGGAAGATAAAGAAAATTTAGAATGAAAAAGACGATACAACAACCGAAGAAAACAATTTGTTACCACCTGAAAAGATTAGATTTGCTGGAGGTAAGAAACCAAGTAATAAAAAAAAAAAAGACGTTGATGAGCATTTAAAAATATATTGAACATGAATATGACAAAAGAACAACATAACCAATGAGCATGTACCTTCATCAACTGCAATCAAATAAAATCTCCAAGATTTTCTTGATACATCCCATACTTGTGCTATTTTTACATGTTGCTCCATCTTAATCTTAAGAGCAAAATCACCCTCCCCTGCATGATTCAACATCCTATACAGAGTTGGCCCATTATTTCAAACCGTTTGAAAACTATATCAACAAAGAGTAAAAAATATAACAATGTCTCCCTTCCTGTTTTGTTCCCTGATTCCTCACAAAATCAGCGCCTGGATTTTTTCTTCTGTGGTGAAGATGAGCTTTTCCTGCCTCCGCTGCTCTCTCGGCCACGCTTGTTGCCAGATTTGGATGAGCTTGATCGACTGGAACCATGGGATCTATGTTTTGACGGCTGTGACTCGGGGATTTCTTCATCTTTTTCTCTGTCCGCTGGAAAATTAAAAATTATGTTCCTTTTTTAAGAACTTAAAGAAATATAATGAAATAACAAGAAAGTAAAAACAGTTTGATGTCCCACCAATTTTGCAAAATACTGCTGGGGACAATTTATTTTTTATGTTAAAAAAAAAGTTCTCATGTTTTTTATATTAAAAAAAAAAAAAGGAGATCCTCTTATTTTTAATTCATGAAATCTAAAACTTTTGTTAAATGTTATCCAACTGCATTCATCAAATTTAAAATTAGAGCACAGAGAAATCATCTTTGGTTTCAAGCAAACTTAAAACTGTGCTTAAACATACAGTCCAGACAGGTTATTTCAAAGTCATTGGGATAAAAAAAAAAAGGACTTCGAATTATCAGGATACATATAGAAAGAGTAAAAAAAAAATGTGGATGTCAGGTCAGGAACGTCGTACTGGTGTGTACCGGGGTAGAGGGGTTCAGGAAAAAGAGTTTAAGGTGTTACAGCAACTCACATTTGTTCTTTGTAACATCTGGTAAATCTTAATGACTAAATTGAGTCAAATGAATAAAGTAATTGAGTTTTTTTTTGCCTTTCAATAGTCTAATTGGACAGCTTTCTTCAAGCACCATTTTATTTACTAAAAGTAAATCATTAATTAAACGTCATTTTCATGAGGATTTATATCCCACAAACTCTACAACTACCCAAAATTATGCCACATATTTTTTCAGAAGACAATTGCACTATCTACAGGCCTAAAGGATTTCAAAGCAATTAATTTTAAGCATGATTGTCTTTTCTTTTTCTTCCTTTAAATTGACAAATACTTAGTACAGTAGTAGTTAGATAAATATTTGCATGTTTCAGTTAAAAGACCCCTTTAGTTGTGTGGCAAATTTTCAGCTATATTATTGGTGTACATTGTGTACTTGATACATTGTTTAAACACACTCTTTGAAACAGGCAGTGATTATCATTTGTGTGGACAAGAAAAGTACTTCCTGAAATTGTGTTCCTTCACAATTTCCTAAACAAAATTTGTGAAAGGAATTGTGTGTATGCAGGGGGGGTAAAGACTTGTGAGTTATGCAGTTTGGACATAAAGAGTTGATGCTATGATAGGCCTACAGAAAGCGTTTGGAGATCCCAGAGCTTCTCTGACTTTTCTACATGACGAAAAAAATCCCATGACTGCGTCCCGTCTCATTTTTGTTTTACTAAGTCTTTTTTTTTTTTTGATTTGCATACTGCCTTTGGCCTAGGTCTAAACACAGTCTTCAGGTGTGTCAAGCTGGCTCGATGCGATGGAGCCCTTTACATTCATACAAATTTAAGTGCTTAGATCTGCTCCTAGGCCTCATGTCCACTAAAAGAGAGCATGTTGTTTTCATTAGCCTTGGTGTCCTTAGCCCAGCATTCTCAAACTTCAGATTTAACTTAGTCACTGTTCAAGATTCTATTACAAGCATGTGTCTGGTTTTAAATCTTATATAATAATAAATAACACAAAACAATAACAAACCAATAAAGTTTTCAAACATAAATACATTTTTTTAAAGATAATTTATGACTGCTCTTACTTTACTCAATCAAGGGAAATAAATCTTTCTTTACGTGGAAAGGGAAGCTTATCATTCTAACTATTTTCCTTAAAGACATTTGCTAAGTCAGTCTCCTTAGTACAGTGCTTTTAACCAGATACTAATGTAAATATTTTAGGTCACTAATTCAATGGTTAAGACTTTCAGATGATACGGAAACCCACATTTCAGTCAGACAACTTGAGAAGAAATCATTGTTTGAAGAGATAAAGATCTATTCAAAGAAAATACATTCAAAAAAAAAAATATGGATAGGAAAATTTCTTCTTTAAAACACAAAATTGACTTCAGTTTGACATTTTGGGATTGACCTACTCAGAATGGCTTGTTTGAGGAGAGAAAATTGCTGCCTGGGAATAATAAGTCTCAGATTTCAAACTTCTGACAATAACAAGGGCCACTCACCTCTTCTAGCCTCCTCTTCCAGCTCGTCCCAATCTTTACCGCTTTCTTCACTTGAGCCTAATTCTTCTGACCCTAAAAGTAAAAGGCAAAACAAAGAAAGAAAAAAAGGCACAGCATGAAAGAGAAGAACACATTGTATTTTCTTGCATTACCTATTTTCTTGTAGAGAGATTAAAACATTTTAACATTATATGACTCATCCATAAAGATAGCCATGATGGCTAAACAGTGAATACACTTAATTAGACATTTTGTAACATGATGGCTAAACAGTGAATACACTTAATTAGACATTTTGTAACATGATGGCTAAACAGTGAATACACTTAATTAGACATTTTGTAACATTCACGATTTATTTCCCAGCATCTTCAGACAAAGTTCTTTTGCAGTACTTGAAAAGGCCTGATGTAATTATTTTGGAACCGGGTAACATCCAAAATCTAACAATTCATCTATCAGCCACAAGCATTTCCATATCTTGAATAAACTTTCCCTCTCCCTAGAATGCAAGAATTTTGAACTTTCCAGCTTTGTTTTGCTCTGCATAATACATTCAGATATATAAACATGTCAAACTTGAATATGTTCAGATACAATGAAGAACATAATAGGGTTAATTAAAAAAATTATAGTCATGATATAAAAGGTTCCAACTTATAACAAAATACAAGCTACTAATTACTGTCCATGAAATTTCAAATAATCACGATGAATAATAAGTGAAAATAATAAGACCACTGCTCTGTGAATTTTCATTCAGTGGCTCCAACCAGTTTATACTCAGTGTTTGAGAATGCAACACAATGCTAATTGCTATCTTAATTGGAACTGGGCAACTAGATACTATAAAATGGGCTGCTGCCAAAAGACTTTTTTAAAATGACAGGGATTGAGAAAGAAGGTTATCAAAATTATAGGTATGTTTTTCAGATTGTGCTAATTAAATATTTTTTTCAGAATAGTATAAATAAATAATTTTAAAAAAAGCTCTTCGTTTATGAAAATTATTTTTGTTAGTACTAATCAAGTTCAGGTACGTGAACCAGATTAACTAAATATAGACAAAATATATAGGGGAGTGTGATGTGGTGGTGGCTTTGGAGGAGGGGGTGGGTATTTTTTTTTATAATGTTCTGTTCCAATGAATTTTCATGTGCATTTGGGCAGAAAGACTTACCTGAATCTTCTTCCTCTTCTTCATCCCAGTCACTTGCTTCACTGTCTTCCTCACTGCTCTCATCCTCCTCAGATCCATCTTCAGACATTTTGAAAGAGTCATCATCATCCTCACTTTCCTCATTATCTTCTTCCTGAAATCAAAGGTTTGGCTTATTAAATGATCTTGTGGAAAAACTTTTTGAAAGAATGACCACTATCTCTAATCACACTTATCTACTCAGTACTGGCCACCAGCTACTGAATATCCCTGATACAACTTATTTTCAAAACTCCGACTTTCTATTGACAATCTATCACTAATTCATTAGACTGCTTGTTACAGTTTCCTGCTTTTTTATGAATTTTTGTGGTATATTTAGGGTTTTGCGTCTTATTTTTTTTTTCATTTTACAAAAACCTATTGTCTAAAAATGCATAGCTTTTTTTTTAAATTTATGCCTGACATTCAGCAATGATGAAAGTCCCACATACAACAAGAAAATGATCATAAAATGATTCTTAAACTTAAGGGAATGTATGGTCCAAATGCATCATAAACAAGCACAAAACCAAATGAATGCATTCACCTTATTATCTCACAGAATAAAATGGCAGCGCCATTGCCAATTTGTCAAAAGAAGAGATCGGGTCTGCAGTTCAGTATCTTCATGCAAAGGGGGGGGGGGGGAAATCCCACCAAAATTCATACAAATATTTAAAGTTTGTGCCAAAAATAAAGCATAATTAAAGCAAGCTCAGAGTCTATCATTGGTGCTCAATCGGAATGCTAACTTTCACAATGAGCCGCCATCTGAAGAAAATGCAGGACCTATTTGAAAATTAATGTTAACGACAAGATGCTAAAAAAAATTTTATATTGCTGTAAATATCAGCTTAGTGGTTCCACCTCAGTTGATAGGTGCCACAGAGCTTTCAGCATTGATGTTTACATAATATTGTTGGAACAATTCAGGAAAAATATATATGACATGGATCTGAGCCTGCTGATGACCTCAAGTATTCTGTGAAAGCTATTTGAAAGAAGGTGATAACATGAGTTGAACTGAGATCAACCCAGAGATGAACCGATATTTCAAGATTTAGGAGCACTCTTTTTCACCATCCCTGCCTATAAAGCTCAATATTCGGGAATTATGGCTGCAGCTTTTTGGGGTGCAAAAAGCTTGCCTAAAGGAGAGAGACTTTCCATGCAGCTAAATGTTAAATTTTGATTGAGAGCTCCATTTTGCAACATGAAGCCACTACCCACACTAAAGAAATTACCAGTCAATGAAGTGTGGATGTGTTTTATCACACCCACATAATAGCTCTTGCATATGAAATTTTAAAAAATGCTTAGCATGCAGTTTGAAACCATGTTTTTCTGACTAAGAACAATACTCTCACAGCTCCTTGCATTTTTTCTTTTCAGTCGAGAGCAAATATATAAATAGTATCTACATTGGATTATTTCCAACATCCTTGTCATTTAGACTCATTTTGGTGCATTAATTAAAAGGCATAAACTTGGCATCAATCATGTTGAAAGAATGTGATGGTTACATATATTGTATTTATAGTCACAAAAGTTGGTTTCATTGTTCAACCACAGCAAAGTGGAACAAAGCAGTGAGATGTGTAAAGAACTTTGGCACCAGTTGAGGAAAGATGACAATATGAAGCTTGATTTGTGAGACAAAGAGAAAACACAGTTATAAGTATGGAAGTGAGGCATGTCTTAAATGCACTATGTTATAATGTCAAGAAGTTTGTATGCAAACAGGGCTAAGTATAAACTTCTTCAAAGAAACTTCTACTCTATCTTAAGAATTATGATAATGAGGATGCTTTCGAATTTTAATTAATATTTTAAAACCAGAACAATATTTTTGCTTAAAAACTACTTCATCTTAATGAGAAATTACTGTCTCCAGAATCTTGACGCTCAGGTGAGTTTCATTGTGATTTTATGATTTTTTTTTTTTACAAAAAATCATTCAATTGAAAAAGGAATTTTTCAATTTTTGATTTAAAACTCAGGATGATTTCTGGTGGTAATTTTTTTTCTTTTTTTTTTTTGGTAGGGGGATATATTTTTTTAACCTGATGACCTTTTAAACATGAGCTATTTTACTAGTATGTAAAGGTGCCATTTCATGTTCCACTTGCATATTAAGTTCGTAAAGTCAAAGTAATTGCTTCAAATAAATGGTACCGAAATCAAAACAAGAATTTTATAGAAAAAGTCATTTAAAATTTGAGTCAAGGTAGGCATAAATATCAATATTTTTGTTTCCAAGGGCAAAATTTTTATGGCAAAATAAGTATTCACAAGTCTGAATGAAACAAACACATAAGTATTAATACGTCTGAATGAAACAAACACCTCGAACCAGAACCTTCACCAGGAGCTTAGAAGGGAGTTTGAAAAGAACCTCAGAAAATTGATATTCATCAAGTAAGGAGGCTTTTGAGAATTTTGTTCTACGATGTTTTTAATAAGATCAGCAAAGCTCTGAACACCATGAAATCAACAGACCCTTCCTTTTACAACAATTTGGCGAAATAGTAGGTAGAATTTTTCTTTTTTTTTCCCCCCTTTTTTGCTATGTCTCATTATTCACTATTAAATTTATCTTCAACATAAAAAAAAGTTTAAATAATACTAAGTCTGAAAGACTGAAAAGGCATGGCATTCTATGTTAGGAGCTCACATTGAACAGTTGAGTCAAGTGATGAAACAGTGTCATAATTTGTATATATATATTGAGATCAATAGATAAAACTAAAGAAATATTTGCTTATATAAAAGGAAAAAATGCATAAAGGAAATTATTAAGTATAAAATATATTTGAATTTTCTGAAAGATGATACACATATTCTTTTCAAGCAAACAAAACAAAAGCACTCAGACGAAACTGTATATATTCTTTGATATCAATTAGGCCACCCCCTCCACATTCAACAAAAAAGGAGAGGCAATGTCAAAAGAGAGAAGAATGTAAGGTGAATGGCTGCAGTGAACTTCTCAAACATTGAAGTAAGTTTTATGCGTCATTTCAAAACTTTGTAAAGAAATGAGAGGAAAATAAAAATAATATTACTTACTTCGCCCTATAAAAAAAAAAGAACAGAATAAAATGAAAAGAATTTTAGTGTGAATGCTTATTCCAAAAAATTGATATAAACAAAATAAAAACAATCATATGTAGCTCTTGTTATATCCTCAACACAATTCCTCTTGTTATTTCTAATCAACCCTGTTCGCTTCAATCTGTGACGGCTATATAAACACTAAAGAATTACGATTATTAATAGTCTTGATAGCATTAAAAAGTGACTGTTGTGAATGAACCAGATTTAGCAAAACAACAATTAAAATTAAGTTGTTTCTTTTAATCTCTGCTGCATATGTGGAGATACCATTCAGGAGGGAAGATAGTCATCCCCTATGTTTTCAAGAGCTGGGCCAAGTAAGTTTAAAATAAATTTCTCCTTTGACTTTTTATTTCAAATTCTAGCATGAAATTGTTTTACTTTTTCAGATTCATGACACATTATGATACCTGATCCAACTGCAATGATGCAATATTCAACTTTTAATTACACTCCAATACCTGATTTAACTCTTTTGATACAAAGAAATAGCTAATTCACATTAACATCTGAGATTTGATCACAATATTGTAATACAAGAAAAAACTTTAACACATTCACATCTGAAATTGACAAAACATTTGAGACAGAATAAAAAAAAAATTTTTCATATTCATATTCTGAGACCTGATCTAACTGTGATGGTACAGGAAATAATTTTATAGACCAGTCCATACAGTTAAAATAATGGAACTCTGCAGATCCACATTCTAAAATCTAGAACAACTATCAGTGTTAACATAGTGTTACTTACTTCACTCTCAGGGTCGAGGAAAGTCCACCCTCCATTGTCAAAAAAACCTTCAGGGTCATCATTGATGGTTTTCATAATCTTGACCCAATTCAAACTCTGCACTCCTTCTGTGTACCTTATGTCACATGAGCTGAAAATAAAGAGAGAAAATGGTGAAAAATGTCCCTACAATAGGCTGATACTTTCATTCACCTCAGTCCCAGAAGACATTTTCACTGATCACACTGTCACATTGCTTATCCTCATGGATGCATTGACTCAGACTGTTTTTAAATATACATGTGTCTGGCATTGACATTGAAATCATAGCCTATTTTCTCTTGATACATTCAAGCTGAAAGTCACATTGATAATGATATGAAGAAACCTGGTTCAAACAATAATAAAGATTAAAATTTTTAGGATAGCCTATAAAAAAATAAAAAGCAAACAAAATTATATACAAATTCAGAACTAAATAAAGGCAACAAAATAGTTGGAATAGAGAAGTTAAATTAGAACAATGAAGAGACAAATACAGTATGAGGGCCCAGATATAATAATTTTTAGTTTCTAAAGATGTTAATACAGAAGAACATGATAAGATCGAACACAGGCCCCTCTAAATCATGTACTCCTCGAACTCATTCGTTTTCCCTTTCTCTCTTTATTCGCTTCTTATTTCTACGTTTTCTTCCAACAATCAGCCCAAAATTAGAGAAAAAAATGTTCGCCGCTTAAGAAATTTGACAGATCGTGACTTTCATCACATTCGCAGATCTTGAACTCTCCCTTTCACTGTGTAGAAACAAAGACTAGCCATTTATCCCTATTTGCAGGGAGAAAGACACCATCACTCCCGCTCCACCGTACTGTAGCTTAGTCTGATGCACCCGGCGCCAGTTGTTTGTTGGAACCTGTGCTAGATTAAATTGTCGCTAAGACGTCAAAGATTTGCTTGTTCCACGTGCACAAGACAAGGGTATGGATGACAGGTAAATCTGTTTGGGCCCACCCCTTACTTAATCAATCAGTATATAGGTGTGAAAAAAATCTGGAGGGTAAGATCTCTTTACTGATGCTAAGGACATCAGATAGCTCAAAAGGTAGAATGTTAGACTAATAATAGTGAGCATCAAGTTCAAGCCTTTGTCGGTCGTCTGGTGAGATTAGGTCTAGCTCTGCCTTGACAGACAGCCCTTGTCTGGGTTAAAGATTATTCAGGAATAAGCAACCTTCATTGTATTTGAACGCCTACTTTAGACTGGACTGGGCCCCTAACAAGAAAGAAATTTTGACTGCGATCTGAATGTAGACATAAAGTCTAGATCTAGATCTAGCATCAAGAGTTCGAGATCAGATAAGCACTAGAGTTTGGAGACAAGGTTTTACATAAAACAAGTTGGGAATGACAGATCAGCTGGTTTGGGGGTATCTGTATTCCGTCCACTGAAATGCTAAAAGTAGTGAAATTATGGCAAATCAGATATCGTCGTAATGCTCAGAATTGTACGGAAGTAGTTAAGAAAACAAGAATCCTCAATACGTTGTTAACGTACTTCAAAAATGTTCTTGAAAAGGCAAATCTAGGGTCCATGTGCTAAAAATAGATTTGTTCGAACACGGCTTCTTTGAACACATAAAAATTTCCCAATTAATTCGAGGAATACATGCTCCACTGTAGATATAGAACAAGATTATCAATCCATATTCCTGTGCCTCATACAGCACTTTTTATACCTTCGTTTATGTACCATACAGACATTATGGTATTGTAGTTTTTACCATTCAGTCAAATTTACTTAAATGGGTCTATTTAGAAGGTGCCATTTAAGTCAAAAGCCCTTTTTTCTTTAGATTCAGGGTATGTCAGAGCACTATCGATGCGATCATCTTCATGTCAGTCCTACCTCCAACTTCAGAGTAGGAGTAAATATAAGGGGAGGTACAGGAACTTTTCAAGAACTTACAACTTACAGCATTTTTATCTATAAACACTTTTTGCCCTGCTGAGAGAGTTGAATTAAATTTTTTTTTTAAATGAAATAAAAAAAATTTCAAATCAATTACTTGAGCCACTCCTTCACGTGATCGAGCATGTTCATAGGAATGGAGTTAATCATGGCTGTTTTCTTGTTGTAATCTTTGAAGATGAAGACCATATCAAAGTTCTTGAGCTGGAAGGAGACTCTCTCAAAGTGAACCAGCTCAATGTCCTCCAGGGATACCACAAATGGAGGCTGGCAGATGAAACAAATCACATACATGTATTGACAGAAATTTTAAATGACAATTTAGTATCTTAGGGTTGAGGAATCAGGTACCATTTGTTTTATGTTGGTATCCTTCAGAGTGCATGAATAAATTAAAGTGATTTTGAGCAAGAGGCTGGTGAATCTACAATTATTTGCTCTACAAGGGCAGAATTTTTATTATTTAAGTATAGATCAAAGATCTTTGTCAAATTAGAGCGAAAACAGTATGACTGCTCTGAAATCCTGTTATGGATTTTATTATTGTATTGCGTCTTAAGAAAATGTGAGTTATCAAAAGGACTAATATGAAAATTAAGAAAAGAGTCGACCGAATTCTGCAATGCACCCTTAATTTTATTAGATTTTAATTTTTATTACAGTAAGCGCAGCAATAAAAAAAACATATTGAAATTTATCCAACCAGTGATGTACTTCATATAATTTTCAAATTATACTTCCTTTGAACTTTGCCTCCACGTAGTAGCAAAATGTCAGACCCACATGTATGACGTCAAATATCTTGTCATTTGGGTTCACTAAGGGGATTTCTTTCCCATGCTACCTAATTTTATCAAGGCATGTATGTAAAACATTACAGGATATATAAACTACAGAAACTGACAGCCTTTAACAGATTCTCATACCCCATGAATAAGGCAAGTCTAGTCTTTTTAATTGAACAGCCCTATTGGAACATACCTGTTTTGCAACGAGATGACATAGCTTGTGGCTGAAGTTAGGATGCAGTATTAAATTAGTGTTTAGGACATCCCAATTCAAAAGTGTATGTAAATGCAAGTTACTTCTAATTAAACAAATTCAATTCTTATTTGTACCTTTATCAAAATGAACAGGAAACTGTATATTGTCCAAATTAAAATTGATGGCTGTCATGTAGATCTAGAACTAAACCTAGCCCTTGAAGTATTTAAATACTCTTCTTCTTCCTCTTTATCTTAGAACTAGTTGAAGACGATCTAGACAGTCATAAAAGCAGTCTTAATATTTTTGAATATTTTTTGAGTTGTAAAATTTCAATATCAAATCATCTTTCTGTTACATTTGCTTCCCAGTGGGCATGACTCCCCTTTTCTGGGAGGCTCAGTTTTGGCTTGGCTCGTCAAAGCTATGAACTGACCAAGATTTGGAGTATAGCAATGGAATACTCCTCCACAAAAGCAAAGTTGAATCAGACAAAAATGTAAACAATTCACTGATTTTAGCAAGAACATGATTTTCCAGTGCATGTGACTTGCTTTTTTTTCTTTTCTTTTTTCTTTTAATCGAAACATTCACATTGATGAGACCAAGACAGGTAGGTTTCATAAATTAAAAATAATAAATTTGATGAGGAATGGAAGTATTGAGGAAATGGCAAAATATCCCCACAGAGCCCATATACACTTTACAGGACTTCATGACTTTGAACAGCCCATTTTTTTAAACATTCTATTCCATAAGTTGTTTCGAAAGCCTACATATTATTTCTCCTTCCCTTGGTTATAAATATTACAGATAATCTATATAACACAGAGCAGTTAAGTGCAGGAAACCTTCAAAGGATACAATGTCAATGAAATGAATATTTCAAACAAGCTCAAAAGCTGTTGAGACAACAGAAACTATCAGTGAGAAGCTATGGGTAAGATAAATCAAGATAGATACAATCTAGCTTCTAGACCTACGCTACTGAACCAGATCTAGCGAAGCAAGATCTAAGTTCTGAACATTAATTTCTGCACTTGGCTAACATTAGATCTTGTTCAACCATCTGGGTCAATGTGGCATCTTGGTGATTCAAAGTAGTAACTGATATTAGGTCTAACAATTAGGTTCTGTTCTATTATACAAACTTTGATCTAAACTAGATCTAGACTGCTGCAGGGAAAATCTACAACCTAACAAATCTAGTCCTGACTCAAGAGATCTATGGAAAGAACTATATAGATCTAGATTTAGATTACAATATTGTTTACAATGCTGCTTTCTGTTTGTGAAACTAGTTTTTCTTTTCATCATAAGTATGATATTCAACATATTCATTTTGCTTATTCTTTTATCTAATAAGAGTTTCTGATGATAGATTTGGGTCTAATTACTAGCAAATACACTTTTGGACCTTGAATACAGCTACTTTAACCAACCTCTTGATCACCCAAACTTGGAACATTCATGTTTGTACTTAAGATCCTCTGTGAATTTCTTAAGTTGCAGGCAAGACATACTTTGGATAGATATTTTAAGTTTAGCACCAATTTTGTATGGGCACTTTTCATCCACCTGGGCTTTGGTTTCAAAGGTTTTTTGAAAAATTTTTTTTTTTAAATTTGATCCTAGGAACCCTTCCTTTAATTATGGCAATGCCATATCTGACCAAAGAATTAGAACCTCACCCATTCTGCCAAGTTGATGAGGCACCCACTGGTTGGCTGGAGTAATACTGTGCTCTTGTGGGGGGCACCCATGAACCCAAGGTCTCTGAAGGGAGAGTCAAACTCCACTTCTTGTTTGGTGATACCTTCCACTTTTTCACAAAAGCTCTTGAAAGCAGACTTCAATTTTTGCCTCAATTCTCGTTCAGCCTAGAGTAAAATTATTGACAGAATGGAAGAGAATTACATCCAATGTTCTAAAATAATAGAAAACAAATTTCTGGAAAAAACATTTAGTAAAAATGAAATTCTTGAATTTTTAAAATATTATAAATACATAACTATACTAAACCATACTTTAAACGATAGTGCATAAATATAAGATATGTTATATCCCACACTATATATTAACAATGGGATTTACACATTTTTCTGTCATCTCTATTTCATGTCAATTCAAGTTGCCACAAATTTGCAATACAAGCAGGAAAATTAAATATTAATTAAGTGTTGATCACTACCTATACATCTAGACCCCCTTCATTTTTCCTTTCTTTTGAGTGCAGGGGTGGAGGCATACCTATAATTGCTTTGACACTTTGAGGCGCAGAGTGAAGAAGAAAAGAGTACAACTTAAGCAAAAGGATTTTGAAAATTTACGAGTCATGATTTCATTTTAACTGCCACCTAGCTGACGGTGTATGACAATACTTGAATTTGTGTTTGAAGTGGGTATCCTGTCACTGAAAATAGGCTGGATCTGGCTGCCTTTGACATGTCTCAAATGATAAACTCTTTAACTTGCTTTATGCCTATCAGTATTAAGTTGCTCTTGATTGGTTTACACTTGCTGAGGGCGAGTAAAAAAAAGTGAAATTCTAAACTTTTAGATGATAAGTTGAGTGACCTCCTTTTTCAACACTCCCCTCTGAATTTGATCTGTCTATAGGCCTGTTTTCCTTTGTCTCTAAAAGAAGAAGGGTGAGGAGTTTTTATCTGGGGATCAATGTGTGTGCAAAACTTGGTTTAAAATTGTGCTACTCTGAATGGACCTCATCCAAACTGACTTTATCTGATTTAGCACTCACACACCCACCTGCTCAGCATGAAGATCGTCTCTGTCGTGCATATGTTGATGCTTGCCCAGATCAGTCGTGATTTCTCCGACCTCTGTATAGAACTGCACATCAATGTGTTTCTTCTTGCCAAACAGGATGGCATTCTGGCACAGAGTCATTGAGAGCACTATCAGTCATGAAAGCTCTGTTTTAAGAACTATTTACGTTCTTTAGTTAATAACAAAATGTGTGTACAGAATAGCAGATATGTGATAAATATTAAATTTAATAAAGGCCAATCTGGTTTTTCAAACATGAACATATTGATGCAAAATTCTATTTTTCATTGTATATGTTGCAAATCAATAGAAAAAGATCATAGAGGTAACTCTAATTTTTCATAGATCAGGGTGTAAGAATAAGCTTCACCTCTTAAAAGAAAGAGGAAAAAAAAATAAGCCTATTCAAGTATCAGAAAAAGTTACCTTTAGGTTGAAATGCAGTAATATGATCATTTCACCATCACAAGGCTGAAAGAAGGCATGCTTGATGTTATTGTACAGGATATCTACTTTGTCTCCTCTGACAGAAGTAAATCTGAAACCTAGAGAAAAGTCAAAAGTGGATGAATGATATGCACCATGCAAACTGCAGATATGGCTTTCAAAGAGATTAGAAAATCAGTTCCATGTTGGGAAAACTTAATACTTATACCAAATAGAGATTAAATGGTATTGAAATTGTAAGATGCAGGGCTTTTTTTTTTTAATATTTACAACATAGCCTAAACAATGCAGACATAAAGTTATGTTTACACCTTGATAATTATACTTGCTCTTTTTTTTTTAAGAATGGAATATAGAAGTGGAACAAACCATTTGTGTGTGCTTCCAAAGTTCCAGAGATTCTTTTGGAGACAATGTTAGGTCTGATGTACAAATCCTTTAACTTTGGATTACCTCTGTTTGGATTGATAATAAGCGTGTCTTGCTTTACAATACCCTGCACAGAAGAGAATAAAGGACTTACATAATTTAAACATGAAAGTAATGCACATGACACTGGGGCAAGCATAAGTTTTAATCAATCCAAGATCAACTATGGGCAAAGAGGGATATTCTAAGTGCAAATAAAAAGGGATGTTCTAACACTATAAATGGAAGAAACAAAATTAAATAATTCATATCATCTTTTAAAAATATACTTCTTCGTCCAGGAATATGGAGTGTCACAAATTCAGAGGATTAACAGGGAGATTTCTATTTTAAATAAGCCAAATTCTGTGAACGTGTTTGTAAAAGCAAATGCTAATTTCTATGCCCAATTCGTTATAACACTTATATTTGAATTACATGATTTGTAATGTTGCAGATGTGAATATACTGCTGTAAGAACAGAATGATGTTTGGTATTGTTTTCCTATTTTTTTTTTTTTTTTTTTGTGTCAATATCTGAAAAAGCAACACAGAAAATGGCCCGTTTTCATTGAGGCGTGTTTTAGCAGGCTGTCCTACCTTATTGAGAGAGATCAGGTCAATTCAAAGCTTAACACATTTTCTGAGATCTATGTTATATTTTTAGCGATATTAGCAAGTTTCAACGTTTACTGTTGACAGACATCATGAGAGGGAAACTTTTCATGATGTCAGTGTTTTATGTGACGCCCCATGCCATTATTGTATACTCTTGATATCAGTATTTTGGACTTTTTTAAATTCACATTTGTGGAACATGCCATAAAGTTAGCAAGTGGAGATATTTAAACTAGGATAATTACTAAAACCGGCACTATACCTCTTTTTCTCTTTCTTCTGCCTCCCTTGTTTTGAATTTCTTCTGAACTTCCTTAATGAGACGGAAAGCTGTATTTAGATTAGATGATGGAGCAGAAATTTCACCAGGCTCTTTAGTATTTGAGCTGCGGTAAGTACTGGAGAGAGAAAGAAAAAAGCCATGAATGGAAAAATATTTCTTTCAAATTTATTCTACAAGCTAAAAAAATAAAGGATGTATTTTAAATTACTGCCAATTCCTTCCTTTTAAATAAATACAATGGAAGCAAGTAGAAATTTTTTTTCCATTTGTTTTTTAAGTAGATAAAATTTTAAAATGTCAGATCTTAAAACATTGAAAACATCACTTTATTAGAGTTGTGCTCACAAGTGAACTTCAGACCTTGACAAGTTTCAAGTTCACAAAACACTTTTGTCCAAATGAATTCAAGCAGGAAGTGAACAGCAAAAAAAAAAAATTACAGAAGCATTGCCCCCGCCCATCTTGATAAATTTTCAAAAATTATTTCACCGATTTTTTAATGAGACCAAAGTCACATGATGCCTGAAAATTAAATAAATGGCCAAGTAATAGTTAAACATAAGCAACAATAAAAAAAAAAAAAGCATAAGATTATCACTTTAAATTAGGAAATTGTGTTCCAGCATAGAAAGCAAATGGTAAAAATTATCTGTTTTTTAAATTGCAGCTCTTAACCCGAAGTGTATACAACGCACATCTCCTTTAAGAAAGTGGCATCTGCAGTTGGGAAAACAGTGCCTTCATTGCGCCCTAGGGTTGCTCCTGGATGGAAGAAGTTTATTCTCAAGTATGTGTATTCTCCCTCCACAGACTGGCTGATGTTCTGCCAAAAAAAAAAATGGAATGTTAGACCAGGCTGGAAAATTTGTATCAAACTTGACCCCAAGAAGCCTGTGAGCAGATCCTGCAGATTTTTCCTACTGTCTACATGAGATATCTAAATCTAGTTTTGCAAACCTTTAACTTTTACAGTGTTGACTTGCATTCTTTCTAAAATAAGGTAGAAGAAAGTGAGATCAGAAAAAGGCCACTTGGTGTAACTAGGTATCAGCCTTGGCAGTGAATCTAGATCCAATCATCTGCAATAACTTTTTATCATGTCCTACAGCAAACACTTTTTTTAGACATCTAAATAAATAAACAATTGGCACCCTGGCCACATCTTAAAGAAATGAGTTTTATCAGCGTATAATTTAGATTTTCATCAGCCTATAATCTATTGCATTTCTCATATATAGGTTCTCCAATGATAGACTACATGAAACAATATGATTGGATTTTGGAAGAAGAAATATATTTAGATATTGTGCGAGATCTATACCAATTTCAGCCTATTTATCTCACTGATCTGACCTATGAAAAA
Organism: Elysia crispata; assembly: GCA_033675545.1. Taxonomy (NCBI): domain Eukaryota; kingdom Metazoa; phylum Mollusca; class Gastropoda; family Plakobranchidae; genus Elysia; species Elysia crispata. Next base: position 56,807 of record JAWDGP010002165.1, on the reverse strand, counting down.
CCAAAAAAAGGCAATAGTTTTGGGTCTAAATGTAGGTCTAGCAGACAAAAACTCTGTCTTTCCTTCAAGTGCATGGATCTTTGACATGATGTCCAATAATTAAGGCTTATGAGAATTCATACTTTACATAAGCCATAAAGCTTAGTTTCACAAATTTGATTTTAAGTTAAAAAGTGCATATTTAATGTTTAACATGAGGATCCTAGGTTGATGTAGGTCATTGTAGTTGTGCAATTTCAATGACTTGAGATAATGCTGTAGTTTGTTAGCAGCTGTAAATAGGGGTGATTAAAAATCAACAGGTATTTTCTTTAACCAAGGTTCTTTTTATTGGTGGGCATGATTAGAGGATTTGGAGATTTCCTAAACAAGGCAAAAGGCACACAGCTCTGTATTTTGGGAGAGAGGCAATGAAGAAATCAGGTCTGGTTATATGAGCCTAATGCTTTGTCAGCATATTTCAATTAAAAAGACTTCACCATTACTGAGTATCTTTCTTAAGTTTAAAGCACAAAGAACAGCTATGAAGGTAAGCCTTCTACATTCTGCCATATACAGTACCTTGATAGTTGCTATATGAAATGGCGTTGCACTCCCAAATATAGGCAGAACAATGCTCTCATACTTTTTGTCTAAAAAGAGATGAAAAAAAAGTAAATAATCATTCAAGGAGCACCTAATGATTCAAAATAAGGAGCAATATAAATTTATTTATTCAACGTCAAAATCATCAAGATGTTTCTTAGATTTGGCAAGGAAAGAAATGACTTATGCAGAGGTAAAGTAATCAAACATAACTTTTGTGAAATTCCATAGTATACAAAATAGGAAAAAATAAGAAATAAATAATTACACTCAAACAAAAGAAGAAAAAAATCCTATAAAGAGAAAGTATGCCACAGCAAAAATATTAAATGAGCTTATAAATAGTTCGTCAACATTTTTACATACCCACAAATAATTTGAGATCTCTGCACTCTGATTCATCAGGAAAGTGATTTGCACTTTTGTAAGATATGTTGGACTTACGAGCTCTATTGAAAGACCAGAAAAAAAAGACAATAGGTAGATTCCATATGATGGGCTTCTGAGGCATAATTAAACTTTAAAAATAATAGTAACTTTAATTAATAAACTGACTGTATTATGCTTTGTTTCCTCCAACTGTTTGTAGAATATACAAGTTATCAAGCACATTTGACATTGGCATTTGATGCTTGTGGCATTTATAGAATAAATTGGCGCTAAACCAATAATTCTCTTTACTACATTTAAATTTTACTGTGATTTTTTAGACATAAGAAAATAAAGCATCAAAACTTAGGTTATACTATATCTATGTCAATCTATTTTATGTTGAAAAAATAGATCTCTCTTTAGGCAATTGATAGCGAATCATTTTTTATGCTTCTTTTAGACTTAAATGATGTTGACAATCACAGTATTTATTTTTCTATCTATAAACAGGTAAAAAAGTCTTTGTCTGTTGACCGGATTATGTTTGGAACCAGGATCAAGATTTGATTAGACATTTGCCATCAAAGAAACTCAAAGTATATCTTTTTCATGATTTTTTTTTTTTTTCAGTTTTTATTGGGGCATGTGTCTCTAAAAGATTGACTTGCATCTGATCAAAAAAACACTCATAAAAATTGCAAAGTATTTACAATCAAAACAGCAAAAACTTTAATAATGTAGTTACAACCATCAATCTCCATTTACCGAAAACAGTGTTGATTTTTAGTTATGGTCTAGAATTTTTGGGGCCACTAGATTGGCCAACTTCTGATAAGTGTCATAATGGTTTCAGAAGTGGGTCCAGAAAAGAAAGTGAGCAAAAGTGTCATATGGCTTCCTCCAAAATATAAAATAAACATAGCAGACTGGCCACGGTAACAGGAAAGTTAGAGTTTCAACAGAGATTTACTGACATAAATCACTTAATTCTGTGCCCATTTAATTAAGGTATACAACAAATTGCAGAGATGCCACCCACGTCTGAAAATTTTAATTGTGCCTGAACTTTTTTCACCTCGCTGCCTCCCCCCCCCCCCTTTTCTCTCTCTCTCTCTCTCTCTCTCTCATACACACACGCACAATTTTTTTTTAATTAAATCTACTTTGTCCATTTTTCAATGGAATTGTCAGGGCAAGTTACTCTTCTAAATCAATCTGTTTGAGTAAGATCATCTTCATCCTACTTCATTCTATTTAACAGCAAGTTCATAATTTATTCTTATACCACATTTTTCCACTTTAGTTTAAGTTTACCGGCAATTTTAAAATTGCAGAATTTCCTGAAATTGCCGGAAAAGTGGTATTTTTAAAATGCGATATGATTTGTATGCTGAAGCCAGAAAAGGCGATACAATGCAATCCCAAGTATATCTCTAGTTTTCAAAGGTATTCATTTCCTGTTCATATCAATGAACACAATAACTTTCATTGCCTGAAGACAATTTCCATGAGCTCTGTCCTTACAATTCTGTACTCAGACCGTATCCTTTTCCTCTTTATCAACACACAGAAACTCATTTACACAGTAACTGGCATAAAAGTTAGCTGCACATTTGGTACACTTTTCTTGGAAATACTTCTTCCAACAGTTTTCTGAAAGTTTTACAAATTTACTCTCTTATTTAGCTCAAATAACTAAACATGCAAAATTTTTTTTACCTTTAATTACTGTTTAATTCATCTGAGGCTTACTTTTTATCTTCCCCGCCACTTTTTGTACCCCGGATTCTTTCTCTGGCCTCCTCATTGAGTTTTTGTGCTAGCTCTTTCTGGTGCTGCTGGCGCTTTTCTTCTGAAGGAGCCTCCGTCTGTACAGCATAAATTAAGAAAAATTGTACGTGTGGTATACTACAGTTTTTTTCCATATTCATCAATGTTGTTCTTGTGTTATTAGATGGCAATTATTTCAGTAGAGGATGAGTATTTCAATACTTCTTTTTTTCTTCTTAACAATAAGGCTTTAGGAATGTAAGGCAAGGGCATATGTTTGGTGCGTGATAAGTGTTTGCTCAGGATATAAGAGTAACCTTATGATCCAAATTTTCAATATGAGATTTGTCTTTACAGTCAGGAACAGCTATCTAATAAAGCTTTCCCACACTGTTTTTCTTTAAAACTAAGTTTAAGGGATATGCAGTTTTGCCAAGGCCCTAAGCATACATAAATGTATACTTCAACCTTTCAGAACATTTTTTTTTAAATGTGCAACTTCATTAAGGTCTGTCTCTGATTTACACAGAGAACTGATCCGTCCTTTCAATGTGTGCATGAATCTATGGCCTCTACTAACCCTTGTCCTCCCTTCTACCATTGCTGTTCTCCTGCCTCTTCCAAGCAGTTGCTCTGTTTCTTTTTCCAGCTCAACCTCTTCATCCTCCTCATCCTCTTCATCATCATCTTTGAGAAAAATCCCAATATGTTTAAGGCGCTTTTTAGTGGAGGTCAGAATAGATGCTGGAGACCCCTAGAGAAATATTATTCAAAATAGCTGGTTAAACATAGAAAAGGTAAGGACTTGTGAGTTCAATTTTCGTTTACTTTAGCCAATTGGGAAGCATGTGCCTCGACTCCATAGCATTAAGATCAACTACTTCCATAACATTCAAATTATCACTTCATAAAATAAACTGACTCAATAACTTAGCCAAGAAGAGTATAAGTACACTACAAGATAAACTAGAAACAATGAACTTTACACAAACCTATGCTGATTTAATAAACCAAAAAGTAAAATGAAGAAACTGGAAATTAATCACCGTAAATTTTAAGGTTTGTTTTAACCAGTGAATAAAAATTATTCAGAGATGGATTTATGTGACTGATCTGAATCAGCTTACTTCTAAAATATATGATGAGGAAGTATGTAGACTTTGAATGAAAAAGAAAAGACTATCATAATGACGGTATGACTAGATAATACTGAATAAAGGAAGTAGCTAGAGCACACATTAAACCATAAAAACTAGATGCACCCAAGCAATGGGAAAGCTTCTCAAAGGAAGATGAACAAACTAATTTCTTTGGCTCTGCTGTTAACTGGTATTTTACTGTAAAATTTCCACTTATTTTTTAATATAATAGGGAAGGTTCAGAAGATAATATAAAGCTTTCTTATCTCTGGAGACTTAGCAGACACAGCAGCAATGTATTGTTGAGGCGATAATCAATCAAAAAAAATCCTTCCATTTATGAGATTTAAACATTTTCTCCAATTCAAGACATTGCAATGTTAAAAAGCCAAATTATGAAAGTACACTTCATGAACCACTCACCTCATTTACAAGGACAGTGTCTCCCAGAAATAGGGCTGATTTCTTCTTGTTTTTCATTTCGATGTCTGAGAATCCTACACTGATATTGAAAATCATACCTGCAGAAAATTTTTATATCTTAACTACAATTTTTTAACAAGTGCCATTTATATTATGAAACTTGCTGAAATAATTAATGGGGCAATTTATTTTTATATTTATTTTAAACATTATCTTGCGTGATAAATATAAATTTTGAGTGAGCAGATACTGAAAAATCCAATGATCCTACTAAAAAGAAACACTCTATCACAAATCTGGACAAACTTTAATGTTACAATATAAATGAAGAGAAAAGGAAAAACCAACACTGACTATGCACTTCTTTTTGTCAGTTGTGTAGCTAGAATATTGTTTTGCTCTCTTTTGTGTTGACCTTGTGAGATAATTGGAGCATTTTAGTAAGAGAAGCTCACCTTTTTTTGCAGGAGCTTTTGTCTTTGAAGCAATTAGCAGTGAGGCTTCTCTGAATTCAATGCCCATACCAAATCCAAAGCTTTTGATTAGATTGCTTTCCAGTTCTGGATGTTCTTTCTTGACAATTGCAACACCAGCCTCAAAAACGTCACTCAGCTTCACACCTGGACAGTTTTTGTTTTTTTCATGGTAAAAGACAAAGTTAAAAATTTGTCAGTATAATACACGGCTGTTAAAGAGCGGCATTTTAGTTTGCCTGCCGCACCCGTGAAGCAGCTTGTACCCCGATCGGGTCATGGGGTCAAACACTCCTGCAGAACGGGGATTCCCCTTTCCTTGCAACTTTAGATTTTAGATCTAATTTTCACACAAAACAATGGAGAATTTAAGCTTATGCATGAAAGGAAGAACTACAAAAATCATACAATTTGTTACATCTATATTTCAGCGATACGAGGATATATTTTTTCCCCTTCTTTTCATTTAATTGATGGAGTTATTGAGTGCTTTAATAAGTACATGAATCTGGAATAATCATAAGTTGGTGACGTTTTTTACGGGACATTTATGAAAAATTGAAACAATTTTTGGGGATGAAATTTTTACAGCATTTTATATATATGTTGAACTTTACACCCACCAAAGGGCATTAGCGAAGAGTTCTCCGTTTCCAAATTATGCGGGTTTGAGTTGTGATAGTCCACTTCTTACAGCGCTGGTACGGCGTTTTGATAAAAAATAATAAATCTAAACAACGATAGAACATCGTAGTTCAAGCTGTGGAGTGTCAATATATATGAGGGAGGCCCGGTGTTAACTTTTAACAAAATTAAAAACACACACTAAGAAGAAAATGAAACTTGTGTAGGGTTGCGCATTGTCTTCCTTTACAGGTAAGTCATATGTTTACTTTGCCTTATGTTCTTCAATCGGCGGGGCGTGTGCTAAGAGTAAGAGCTCTCTCTCTCTCTCTCTCTCTCTCTCTGTCTGTGTCTGTCTGTAATATTTTCAAGCTCTTATTATAACTTTCTTCAAACCTCTGACGCCTAAGTGCTTTGAGTTTATTTTCGTCAGAATATTAAAAGCATATTGTAAAAATCTTTTTTTTTTTTTGTTACTGGAAATGATTGTGAACACCAAAAGTTGGTAACGAGCTGTTGATAAAGTCCGCACAGAGAAACTTTTGATTGTTTCCTCTATCTGCTACTTAACGATCTATCACAACAAGATCTGCAAACTTCATGGAGCTTTTGGTTGCGTTCAGATTCTAAGTGCTGCTCCATATTTAACAGTGTTGGTTTAAGGCTTCTAAGGTAGATCTATAGTGCAGAGTGTTATTTGCGGGAAGTTCGTGCAGACCCGAGCCTGTGGAATTGTTTTAAAAAATCATATAAAATCACTGAAAAACTCTTCGCACTTGAAACTTTCACAAGTTCTTTATATTAATCTTTTAAATATCGGGAATATAAAAATAGCGATAAAATTGTTTCACTTTTGAAATATTCCTATTAAACTGAGGTGTTATGAAAATCAAGACTTTTTTGTGTTCTTTTACTAGAAGTATGAAGATTCACCTGCACCATCTAAACACTTTATAATTGAGAGATAAAAAATATAGCGTTGTGTTCAGACAATTTCAGCTTTAAAATGAATATTTGTTTGATATACTTGTTGTTAATGAGGCCAGATTTATCGCGATGCAAAAACAAGTAAAAAACCCTAATATTAGATTTAACAGCAGTGCACCGTCATGCACGAGCACACACGGTTGTAGCCTGCGTGACGGGTGATTGATCACCGATCCGCCCACTAACTGCGGGCGTCTGAGGTAGGGCCTGGAAGCAAACTAAGTTGCCCCTTTTTGGTCTGTTTTAACAGCCGTGAATAACATAATGCTTCTTGTCAGATGTAGCCAATACTGAAAATGATTCTCCATCTTTTAAGGCTGGTCTATCTCTCCATCACAATGGCGAAAATCCTTTTGATACAGGGATATAACAGCTTTTTTTAGATTAAGTTACTTGTTCATAAATTCTATATTGAATTTTTCCTTAAAAAATATGACTTCGGTGATTGTGATTTCAACATTGCTTTGCATCATTACATGATGTGTTGATAAGGTTTTACTGATCAACACAATGTGATGGTAGATTCCATTTATGAGATTTTAGAGGCTGTCTTGTTTCAGCATTTATTATATTTTTCATGCCATTATTCATTTGCATTACCTTCTATTTTTAATTGTACGAATGTGTTATGTGATGGTGAATATGCAAAGGCAACCACAAATTGCTGACTTCTTTTATTCCGTTTTTACACAAAAACCCTGTCTTTCAATCCAGTTGCTATTATCAGTAGGAACACTACATTACTTTTCACTAGATCTAAAATATGGCAAAAGCTAATACCATTGTACAATAAAGCTTAATTTTCAATAAAGCTTAGTTTTATGAAATGCGTTTTAGCTTTGTGTTATTCTTTAATGAAGCCACTTGGGTTTAGAAAATTGGCCTAAAATACACTCAGCACACAGCAGTTATCCTTCTAACATTAAGCACGATCACTGGTGGTATAAAAATGCTTTGAATTTTTTTTCATTTGCTTTTGAAGTAAAAAAAGCTGGAGTATGTCTGCCTGTGCTTCGATAAGAATTATGGGGTGGAAAAACATGGATCAGGTCTATTAAGAAAAAAATGAATCCTTTCAATATTACAAACTATCTCAAAAAACAAAAACTTCAAATCCTGTCCATTTCTCCTACACAAAATAATAGTTTCAATCTTCTTCTTAAGCATAAATAAAAGAGTTGTATCAAATTATTTGGTGTCAATTCCTTTTTTCATTTGAAACAATCACATTCAAAGGCAACCCCTACATACTGCTATGGATTCTAATCTGCTTGTTTCAAATTGCCATGATTTCATAACAATCTCTTTAAAAGATTCATTTTTTTTTTTAACAGTAACAATTTTTCTTTGTTTTTCCTTTCAATTATTTTTCATACTACTTTCAATCTTTCCCACACAATTCAGTCAAAACTAGATTTAATTATCAATGTTAAAAATCTGAAATCCAATTAAAATGTGATGACTTGTTTTCCTGTTTTTACCGCTTTTTTAAGTTTTCAGTTGTATTGATACTACACTCTGTAAAAACTGTTGAAACAATATTTGCTGAACATCATCTATCTGTATCACTGAATTATTGGAAATGGTAAATTTACCATTTCCCAGCTTTGAATAATTATCTTTTTTTTTTAATTTGTTTGAATTTTCAAATTTTCTGCAAGTCTTTGGAAAGACTTCTTTGCAAAGTAGATTCATAAGGACAGGAAACTTGCATCCTGAATTGTATCTTGTGTGCATCCTATAACATTTATTACATCTTTAAAATAATCATATAATGATAAACAAATTACTAACCATGTTGCAGTTTTGCAATAATCTCTTCTTCTACTGTCACAAGAAATTCATAAATTTTCTGAAGAGGCTCTTCTGGGTTGACAAGGAGAGTGCGCACAATATTGGAGCAGTAGGATTTGTATCTCACTCCCATAGCACACACTATGGAGTCAAACTGGAGAGGGTTGTCATCACTGGAAAAGAAGGACATGACAAAAAATTTAAAAAAAAAAAAAATTTTCTCCCAAAATAAATGAAATATACTAAATTAATTGACCTTACATCAAAATGTCATTTGAACCATCTGGTCATAGACCATATAACTTTAGACTAACAAGCTAGCCGCACCAATAACACGATATTGAACCACTTGTGATTCAAGGAACATATTTGGTGAACCAGATATTTTGATAGTTTGATTCAATTTGTTTTTCTCAATCTTTTTTAAGCATATTGTAAAGCCATGCTTCTGAAAGCAGATGTTTCTATTGAAATAAAGAAGAAAAAGAACAATACTGGCAGGACTTCAAACACAGCTAAGTCTTTACAGATCTATGAGAAATGAATGAAGGGATAAGAGATATAAATTCCAACTATTTTCAGGAGCATTTTGGTTCTCTTGTTTCTAGCATTGCTAGCTATAATATTGCTCAAACCACAGTAATTTATGCAAAGACAATCAAGTTTATCACAGCAGAAGAAAAGACTTGTAAGGAACACACAGTCACATTATCCAAGCCTCAGAGAAACAATGCTAAGATGAATGCAAGCACATAAATTACGGTGAGCACTAAAAAGCACCATTTTTCTGTATCATGCATAGATGGCTTCTGGGCACATCAATATTAAAAAAAAAAAATCCGCCTTTGCAATTGCACATACTTGAAGTCTATATTTTAAATATCTTATGACTGTTCAGAGTATTATAATGGCCCTGAATAGGGACATAATTATATTCACCTTGTTGTGCTGAATTTCAAACTGTATTTGCCACCACTCTGTATGATTGCTGGATAGCAGACATCAAGCTGTTTTGCATCCACACCTGTCACATACTTCTTGTTTTGAAGCGCTTGCTCTACCCCATCTGACAACTTTGAGTGCTTTACTTTCTGTTTAATTGAACAAAATTTTGCAAGTGATTAACAAGCAGTGCTTCCAACAGTGGATAACCAAAACCGAGGATTTTTTGCGGATCGGGTCCAGGGCAGCGCCCTGGTAGGGGGTTGAGGGGGACAACGTCCCCCTCGAGCTGAAGGGTTTTCAAAAGATCGCGGCGCTGAAATTCCATTTCCAGGTACCTGAGCATCATTATCTGGACTGATCTGAAGTTATTGATAGTCATCAATTGACAAAAAGAAATTGGTTATGCATGAGAAGAAAGTCCATAGTTAAGCTTTGTACATACCTCAACATATCTTCGTCAGGGCATACGGTCCTCTCCCAGGTAGTAGTGGTGCTGTTGTCAGCTAAAGCCTCCTCTTCTTGGCTCCCTTTTGGTTGGAAGAAGAAGAAGGCTTCTGGCTCTTGTCTGCTGGTTTCCTCTTAAGAGCCATTCTCTGGTGCTTGGTGAAGGACAAGACAACATTTTTCTCTCTCACACGCCGAGCAGCAGCAGCAGTCTGGAGAGAGTCTTTTTGGGCACCAGCGAATGTTCCACCAAGGCTATAATTAGTACATCTGACTCTGAGACGCTGAACATGTTTGTCTGTATTGCAATGAGCTACTAAATGCTTCTTTCCATTTCCACCATAGGCCACTTTGTCTTCACACCATTTACAAAACGCTACGCCTGCGACATCAATCTTCACCAAACACTCCCCAAAGTGTAAGTTACTGGTCCAACTTTAGGAACGTCACGGCTCAACACCTCACCTGCCCATTTCCATGACCACTTGTTCTTTACTTTATTATCTATATCTTTCACAAGTGCCTTGTCACTTTCTTTTAAGAACTTCATCTTTCATCTACCGGTACTAGTACTAGAGTCTAGATCTATAGTCTACAGTTGTTACAGTTACACTTACAGTCTAGAATCCAGATCGAGATGTAACGTCACTTTCACTTTCACTTAGATCTAGATAGTTCCATTTAGAAATAGATCTGAGCCTGAGCCAAGAGTCCTGTTGTAGTGGTGTAGCCTACTTGTTGTGATAGATCTAGATCTATTCCTCCAGTCCTCCAGCCAACCAGATTCTAATTCTAAGTAGAAAGCTTGAACTTCGACTTCAACAAGAAAGAATAAAGAGCATCCAATCTCTAGATCTACTAGACCAAGATCTGGATAATCTAGAAGTTCTAGAATCTAATCTAGATTAGTCATTTCCGTCACCAGCGTCGATCGATAGTTTTAGTCACAGAGATATCAGCCCTCGTTGGCGTTAGATGAATCAGAATCTACGAACAGTCCATAAAAACTTGCAAAAATGCACGCCTCGATCTATCCAGATGAACAAAGTCCTCCTGAAATCCACACTCAAGAATCTAGATTCTAGATCTAGGACGTCTTTTTCTAGATCTAAAGACGTTGAAAACAGTAAGGAAGATCCGATCGCACAAACACCTTGTGATTTTGATCTAAGCTTAGTACTGTGTAGGCTTGTCGTAGCTTCGGCTAGAGCGCACGTGAAGAAAAGTGATGAAAGAAAGACGGAAGCAGTGTTTGAACATGATGTCTATCCAGATTTTTCAAGATTGGATTTCTGCCAAGTCTAAAAAATACAACAACTGCCAAATCAAGGCCCAGTTGACAGGTGACTAAAAAAGGAAGCCAAAAGCAAATAATCCGCGATTATCAAATGCCCAATCTGGCTTATACGGGTTTCTGAAAAATCTCAACCAGAACAACGTTTCCGCAAGTAAACGAAATTTGCCGATGGGCCGATCGAGGACTGAGCCGGCCGAGCTTCAGTGGTGACGAAAAATCCGCAGATCGACGGGTGAAGATGGGGAAATTTTTTCCTCGAGTCGTGATCCGCGGGTTTCAGTCTGACATGCGGAAATCAGCGGAAATGGGCAAAACTGCGGAAATCCGCAGAAATGCGGAAGATTGGAAGCACTGAACAAGCTTATTTAGCACCATTCCTCATGATAGAAAGGAATGAGTACATCGCAAAAAACAGGAACAACTAGGCCTCAACCAAACGACTTAAAACATTGATAAGATCAGTGTTATCTTGCTTTCTCTTCATTGTTTTTTTTTTTGTTCTTAGACTATGCCAGGACATATTTTGCTTAAGGAATCTTTCACGAATGTTGTCATGGCTCAATACACAAAACTGAAAACGTTTTTTTTTTTATTTCATGCTATATACAGTTAATACCACAGCAGGAGGAAAATAATTCTTCAAACATTAAAAAAAGTTTTTCCTATGAAAAATAAATACAAACCACAAGAATCATACAAAGATGCTAAAAAAGCTATACATTTGCAATCTCACTGTAAGGCTAATGTTTTTTTTTTAATGCTCAGAGCAAAATAGTCTAAACTAAAGGTTGTATTGGTAATGAAAACACTTTCACAGCTGATAACTTTTAAGGTTTTTTCTGGCTTTTTTTTTTTTTGGCTAAGAGGAAACGTTGCGATGCTTCTTCTATTTAGGTGAAGCTGAACAAAAGGATTACTTGAAAGAGAATGATCTTATTTGCAATAGATCTAGATCTAGTGTGGTTAATCTCGACTTGACTGCACCACTCTATTTAAATAAATATAACTTGCATGTACATCTAGATTAAGTATTACAAGTAATATTTGAGTAAGATTACTGATGTGCATTCAAATGTCAACTGAAAAAAAAAAAGGAAATGATTAAATCAAAATCTAGACCTTGGTGAAGCTTGTAACTGACACCAACAGTGAAAATAGCGCATCACAGTTTTAGGCTAATGGGATGATTAATAGTACATCATTATTGAAAAGAAGAAATTAGGGGTTGAAAATGATGTTTAGAATACTTAATCCATTTCTAGTATTTCAGGGTACACTTGCATTTGTTAACTTATTTTGATGGGTTTCTTTATATTTTCAAGACAGGTCTGAAGAGTCTAAAAAGTAAAAGTGTTCATATTGATATTCATAGCACATACCTTGTCAGCATCAATAATCTCCATAATCTGTTCTTTGAGGTATTTATTAAAGACGTCGCAGGTGACCTGGCTTGCTTTTTGAATAGTTTTGACCTCTACCTCCTCTTTTGGCGCCATAATATAGGCAAACTGAGAGGAAACGTCAACCTAGGCAGGCAAATTTAAGAGAAAGTTTAGTACTAAATAATTCACTTTAAATCAAATCTACCAGCACCTTTCACTGTTAACGTTAAAGCCAAATTGATTTTTGAAATGAAGAAGAAGCCTGAAACAAAATTGTCAAATGAAGTGGTACTTATGAATCACTTTCAGGCATAAATAGATTGAAACGAAGTATATTCTTTCACACGCAATTAAAGTTAGAGTCCCATAATTACTCAATAGCGTGTAAAATTTAAAGCATTTTTTTAGCTTTTACACAGGCTTTTTGCACATCATATTTAAGCTCCCATTCGGATGGCAGAACTGAAAACATGAGACCTTAAAGTCTTCACCACCACTATGGGGGTTGATCACACAAATAACTCCCTGCAGACAGCAGAGTGGGCACTCAAACCTCATAGCCATCAGCACTCCTGTAAATTTTAATACTAAGCAAGGAAAAAATACCTTCTCAAATCCAGCCTCCTTGATAGCATTTCTCCAACTGTCCATCAGCTCTCCAGGGTATTTGTCTTTGCTAAATTCACCAATGGTTTTGCCCTTACAGAGAAATTTTATCATTTGTGTGAGTTTTAGAGAAAAGAGAGGTATGTGTTACTGACTGAAACATGATAAATTATGTTTAAAGGAGTTTTAACAAGAAGCTTGACTTTAGCCTTAGAAATGAAAAATTACATTAATAAAAATAATAAATTTTTTACAAACACCAGTTAGAGACAAGCAAAAAGTACACTCATTATCTCATTGGGTCGAGCCAAAATACTGTAGGTGAGCTTCCTTTACCGTTCATGTTTTAGAAGTTCAGTCTTGAGATTGTAAAGAAATTTTTCATTCATTTTCCTCCTCACCTTTTTACTTTTCTTAATGTAGTCAATGAGCCTTTGAAAGTTGGCTTTGTCCTTTTCTTTATCACCCTTGAAACAGAGAGATAGAAATAAGAGATCAGTCATTCACAATCCTTCAGCTCTCAACCTTCCATGAAAATCATCTTTCCTTGAGATAATGCTGTTTACAATCAGCCAGATTAATTTACACTTTTTAAGCCAAACAAAGATCCCATTAGATAAAAGCTATTTGCCAACATCCATTAATTTCTGAGATATTCGTTAATAAGCAACCTGTAAAGCTGATATTTAAAAGCCCTTAACAGCAAATAGTTTGTATCATCTACATTCTATACTGGTCTACTTATTATTTTTCCACTTAAGCCCACTACAAGGTACCTTAACTCTAGATCATAACAGTTTGAGAGGCCAAGAGAGTCATCCCATGATGGGCCTTTCACCAAATGGGAGACAGAATTTCTATAATTACGGCCTAAGCCTTTTTGACTGTAAAATAATGCAAAAGAGGATAACTTTAATGAAATTATAAAATGTACACTTTTTAAGCTAAACAAAGATCCCATTAGATCAAAGTTATTTGCCAACACCCATTTATTTCTGAGAAATTCGTTAATAAGCAACCTGTGAAGCTGATATTTAAAAGCCCTTAACAGCAAATAGTTTATATCATCCACACTCTATACTGGTCTACTTATTATTTTTCCACTTTAGCCCACTACAAGCCGGTACCTTAACTCTAGATCATAACAGTTAGAGAGGCAAGAGAGTCATCCCATGATGGGCCTTTCACCAAATGGGAGATAGAATTTCTATAATTACGGCGGAAGCCCTTTTGACTGTAAAATAATGCAAAAGAGGATAACTTTAATGAAAGTGTAAAATTCAATACACTTAATATTATTTATTTAAAATTAAAAAGTTTCCCAAAAACTATCTTAAATTGTATTACCTTATAAAATTTAACCTAAAAATTCACCTTTTCCCGAGTAATGAGTTTTAGTGGTGGAACTCCTTGATCGTTTTCTTTAGAACTATCAAGCTGCTTAAGGAATTCAATTTTTTTCTTGCTAGCTAAGAGACAAATCATTTCCTGGGTTAAAACCATGATGGTATCTGTCAGCTCATACCCAAATAGCCAAGTCTGGAGAGAAAAAGCAAGAGATCACCTTAAAAAATGGAAAAAATAAGGCAAAATAAATGTGAAGTCAAAGTAGTCGTTGGACATATTTGCAAAATTAACAAAAACCAAGTTCATGTCATAAAAGAACTCAAAGACAGCTGTTCTATATTGTTACAAATTCATTTGCCTCTCCACATGATTATTTACTTTTCTTTCTTTCCTTCTTTTTGGCCTGTTTTGCTAGCTTTGTTTTTACAAAAGCTCCCTGTGTCATGTAAGGCTTCTCTCTACAACTTATACTGCTATGAACTCAGAGATTTTGCAGAGCTTGCAAACAAACATGTTAATGCATTAATCATAACCTAGTTTTGTGAACTTATAAGCTGTTGGAATATATAATGTTAACGTATTTCAAAATATTCCCCGAAACTGTCCCAAACTCAAATTCAGGGCCTGTGTGCTTAAAAACAGAATTTTTCAAACAAGAATTCCTCAGACATATAAAAATTTGCCAATGAATTTGCGGAATCCTTGCCTCATGTATATCTTGTTTGAGGATTATTCCAGGAAAAACAGCACTAACGATTTTAACTCATTTAGATTGAAAATACAAGATCAACAGCATAGTGAGTATTGTTCCAAAGATAATCATTAAACATTGAAAATGAAAATGTAGAATTGTCATTAGTTAATTTTCTTTTTGTTGATATTTTTAATTTCATTCCAGTCAAAATATGTTTCATTAAGAAGGACATACCATAAAAGAAAAATATTGGACATAACTATCTGACCTGAAGGGCTGTGGATTTAGAATAAATAACATCTTCATCAACACCAACAGCTGTGACAAGGGCATCCATCTTTGCCATGCCATCTTCACCATTTGATTTCTGAAAATATAACATCTTGTATGTCAGATTGACAGTATATAACAAAAAATGTATTCCCTGACATAGAAAAAATTTTTCAGGCAGTGCAATGCCTTAATAATAGCTCAAATTGCCCACCATTAGAAGTACTCCCTATTATGATGTACATGCTGTATTCTGGGTTAGGAAGCAAATCAATTGCAAAAGAGTATAAATTTTATAGCATGATATATACAACAGCTTAAATGAAAAAGTAACTAAAGTAAAAGTGATGTTTTATTAAAAAAAAAAAAGTATTTATGAATCAGTGAACTTATCAACAAGGCTTTGAAATGGGATAATTTACAACATTAAATGTGAATCATACCTCAGGATGTATAAGGAAGTTTAGAGAAAGGAGATAATGAAATATTCAAAAATAGCGATGACAGTCGTTTACTTTTTACTTTAACATGTAGATAGAATTAATTAACAGGTTCAAAGGATTATCTTACATTAAGTTACGAAAAAAAAAAAATTGGCTGCACTCGATACATTTTTCATATCGTTGCGAGCATAATATGAATAGTTATTATAGCATGCCTTTAATTTGCAAGCCACATTCCAGGAGAAATCATCAAATTTATGAAAACTATATCCGCGTGAGTCACACTCATAGCCAAAGGGGTGTCGTACTTGGGGGGGTGTTAAATGTACCCAGGTAAATGTTTTAATAAATTCCTCCTTTATGTTTCCCCTTGGCATGGGCTTCCCATTTGCCAGTTCTCTCCCTATCAAGCTACCTCAGAGGCTCTATCTCTAACTGTCTTATTCTTAGTTATCACAGCTCAAACTGAAACTATTGGAAGTGAAAAAGTAAGCAATGGGGCAGTAACAGGATTAGCTTTCTTGGTGCAAAATGAATGCTCCATAAGGAAATGTTAAGTTTGTATTTATGAGGTGCATCTTTTAAAATACAGAAAAAAAATTAACTTCAGTCTATGTTTCATTTGAAGTTGGACTTTCTTTATAAACTACTTTAAGTGGGTTATTTAAGTATCTTAGTAACTAATTAAGATTTTCCAAATATATGAACAAAATATAATAAATATTTTCAGAAACGAATGCAGTCACATTCCAAATTGATTCTAAAAGATTTATAAGTAACTGAAAATTCTAGACCAAGTTTAAAACAGAAGGGCTTGGTAAAAACTGCTTCAATGAAGACCATGAAAATCACTCTACCGTGCCTTTTCGTCTTTCTTGAGGGTGACCACTGCCAGTGCCATACACATTAGATTCATCAGACCTTGACTAGTTGCAAAACATATTAGTGTGAACAGGCCTCAAACTACAATATTTTATTTAGTAATGGTAGGCTTTTAACTTTACTAAGTCTTTATTCCTTCTGACACAGTCTTTGGTCGAGAGGATTTCATAATTTAAAGTAAGTTTATTTCCAGGTCAGTAGGTGTAAAGGAAGAAAGGCTAGAGGCACGTTCCAGACCTTGTTTTGAAAAGGCAAATGTTAATTTCTATGACCAATGGTTGTAACACAAATTGTTTTGAGTCACATATTTTACATGATTTGTAACATTGAAATCATGAAGACATGAATAAAGCACATGAAAATGCTGTTTGATATGGTCTTTCTTTTTACTTTTTAACAAGTGACACACAAAATGTCCAGGTTTTCATTGTTTGTTGTATTTTTAAAGGTTTGATCTATTCTATATAATTAAGACAGATCAAATCAGTTCAAACCTTTACAAAAAATTCTCTGATGTCTATGTTATGTCTTTAGCATTATCATCAAGTTTTGAGAAGTTTACCCACATTGTGAGAGGGAAACTATGACATCAGCGTGTCTCTGTAAGGCATATTCTTATATACTCTGATATTTATAAGCACTTCATTTTGGTTTCTGCTTATTTATTTTTTGTGCACATTCCAGAAAAGATTATAACTAATACTGAGAACTAAGTAAATGATATCAATATTTTAAACTACTAGATCCATCCAGGATAGAGCATGTGCAGTGTATCGCTCTGATCTGACAAACACACGTTCACTTTTGATTACCTCTGCATACCCTCAGAACAGTTTTAGTTTACAAATATAATAAACATCAATTTTACAGAGAAAAATCTGCCTTCACAGCTTGGTTATGAATGTTTAGTTAGCCTTTGTTTGACTGAGCTTGTGTATGTGTCGCCTGACATACACTCTCAGCATATACAGTCGCATCTTTGATCTAGGCTTAAGAAAATTTTTAAAGCTAGGGCCTGGCAGTAGCGATTTATGACCTCAACATTTACAAGGAGTAGCCTATTTATAATTCTAATCAATTTTCTTCTAAATGATTTGATCTTTAAAAGGGCAATTTTCAATGAATTGTTGTGCGAGCCAATACACAGGAACTGCGTTAAATTGCAAAACATCTGCAACTAGATCTAGAGTTAAACTGCAAAACATTTTCAATATAGGCTAATTGAATCATATATTTTTGGTGTAATGAGATTTTTTGAGCTTTCATGAGAAAAAGTAATAAAATGGTGTGAAAGACATCTCGTGTAGATGCGAGATGAAAGGTATTTATAAATACATCTTGAAAACAAAAGCTATTAAGTTAAGAGGGTTTGAGCATTGACTTCAGCTTTAAATTTCCTTCCATTTAATGTTTAATATGTGAACGCTCTTTGAAGATGAATATTTTATCAAAATTTAACTTCACGTGAAATTTTCAACTTATGACATGTTCGTTGAACACGTCAAAAGCAGGAAGCTTCACTTTAATCAAAACTGGGGAAATGAGGGTAGCTAAGCGAATTTCATTGTTTAATTACTTACAGCCCATGTAGAGTAGACCTTTTTCATACGCCTGAAAAAGCTGTCTTTATCAACCTTGATGCTCATGGCTTCTAAAGGTCCTATTTCGAGATCTCAGATCTAGAATCTTGTTTCGATCAGATCTGGATCTTGAATCTAAATTAGATCTATATGGAGATGGATAAGTTTTCTAGATCAGAAAAACGTATAAGATATCTTATTCTAGATATTGCTAAGCTTAACTGATCAATAAATATATTTCAAAATTCTTTTACTTTTCTTTCTGCTGACTAGTCTAGAGTATAGAGGATCTGTGTTTATGTTCAATGTGTTTTGGTGTCTGGAAAATTATGGTCACTATCGATAATACATAAAATGTACAGAGACTGCTGAAAGCAATATTCTTTTTGCTTTCTTATCAAAAAATTTCTTCAGGTTTATTGCAAGCAAACTAAATTTTACATATATCATTGCCCTATTTAAGTTTCTTTACATCTTCCGAAAAATAACCGAACAATAAAATAAGTTTTTCAACTATTTCAATAGTAGTTAGTAACCAGGTAATGATAATGGCGGGGGATTATGTTAAAACAAGAAGTATGATGTTCAACAAAACGAAAGATTGCCCTTTTTTCCGTTTATTCTTCAATTGACATGAATGAAATCACGATTGATGATTAATGGATGCGTGTAAATGCAAGAAAACACGCTGATTATGTTAAAATTTCTGATGAGTCAGGCTGCTCTTGGTTCCAAACGATTGGATTATAAGGCTTGAACGGGAGGAAATGTTTTAGAAATCTGACAACAGTTGAATAAGAGTATAATTAAAAAGAACTCTTCTACAATTGTTGTTGAAATCAACACTAGTATCCATAAATGATTATCATCTGCTCTTTTTCTCATCACTAAACTCTTAACTTTAAAAGTGTATTTTCAGTCGGTTTATTGCTCAGTTTTGTTGCCTTTCGCTTCTAATGCATACTCTTAAGCTTTAATTGTTGAATGGAACTCACGACTAAATCGCATTCCCTATGTTTTTGAAGCCAATAAAGACGAAGAGTTTTCTGTTTAAATGTAATTGTTATTACTTAGTTCATTGTCCTTGAGTTCAAGTTGGTGACTGTTTCATGTTTTGTTTTGTTTTTTTAACATTTCTCAAACATCTCAGGTTACCCCTACATTTTAATTGATCCTGGAACTTAAGCTGTATGTAGTATTTCAAGAGGTGATCTAGCTTTTATGGTTCTCTTAAACTTTCTGTATTTTTTTCCACATCCTTGCGCTTATATTATTCGTTTCCTCTTTTTTTTTCTCAATTGCGGCAGAAAGATTAACTCGTGCAATGTATAAATACGAGGGCATATTGATAAGTTTTGCCTCCAAGTCCATAACTTTGGAAATAATGAAGACAAACAAATGATACTTACACCAAATGAAAGGTCATTTTATTTAGCACCAGATGACATATCATTTTTCAACATAATCACCGTCCCGTTCGATACAGAGCCGCCACCGACGGACGACCTGTTGGATGCCGTCAGCGAAGAAGTCAGCAGTCTTGTCTCTGCACCAAGAAAGAACAGCATTCTTCACATCTTCGTCTGTCTCGTAACGGTTGCCCTTGAGGTAATCCTTGAGTTTTGGAAAAAGGAAGAAATCGCTCGGAGCAAGATCTGGGCTATAAGGCGGGTGCGGTAATGTCCGGAGGCCTAAACGATCTAAAGCCGTGCGAGTTTCCAAACTTGTGTGAGGGCGAGCGTTGTCGTGATGGATGATGGAAACTTTCTCACTCCTTACCCGTCGCTCGCAACCTCGCTTTCAGTTTCTCCAGTGTGTTCACATATTTCGTAGAATTCACGGTGTTGCCTTGTTCCAAAAATTCTGTGTGAACCACACCCTCACATTCCCAAGAGATCGTGAGAAGCACCATCATCCATCACGACAACGCTCGCCCTCACACAAGTTTGGAAACTCGCACGGCTTTAGATCGTTTAGGCCTCCGGACATTACCGCACCCGCCTTATAGCCCAGATCTTGCTCCGAGCGATTTCTTCCTTTTTCCAAAACTCAAGGATTACCTCAAGGGCAACCGATACGAGACGATGTGAAGAATGCTGTTCTTTCTTGGTGCAGAGACAAGACTGCTGACTTCTTCGCTGACGGCATCCAACAGGTCGTCCGTCGGTGGCGGCTCTGTATCGAACGGGACGGTGATTATGTTGAAAAATGATATGTCATCTGGTGCTAAATAAAATGACCTTTCATTTGGTGTAAGTATCATTTGTTTGTCTTCATTATTTCCAAAGTTATGGACTTGGAGGCAAAACTTATCAATATGCCCTCGTAGTTATTATAGCTTCAAGTGTGCTGTTTATGCTGCTGGTTGAGACGTTTGAAAAGCAAATTTTAAAAAGTAGTTTGGGCCTACATACATTATAAGTAACTTCCTTTCCTAGTCATAATGTCCGACAAGGTTTCTTTGTTTTGTTGTTGTTGTTTTTTGTTTATTTTTTGTTGTTGTTTTTTTTTTTTTCATTGTTTTTTTTTTTTTCACCATTAAGTGAGCAAAACGAAAGTTAGACACGTTTTCTTCAGGTGTATTTGTGAATGAAGGCAGAAATACTTTTGCGGTTAATGGTTTTGGTTGTTGTTGTTTTGTTTTGTTTTTTGTTTTTGTTTCCTTTTTTTTCTTATGTTTTTTTTTTTGTTGTTGTTGTTGTTGTTGTTTTGTTTTTTGTTTTTTTTTTTGGGGGGGGTTTGTTTGTTTGTTTTTTCTTTCTTTTCATTTTCTTTTGGCCTCTGGAAGAATCTGAATATATTTAATTAGTTTGCACACAGATAGAGAGAGAGTGTGTGTGTGTGTGTGTGTGATATGTGATAATACGGGGGGGGGGGGGGGGGTTACATTCTTCTGTTCATTTAAATCCATCGCGGCATCGTAAAACCAAGATGAGCGGAAACCTAACAGGACCATGGGAAGCTCATCTAACCCAACAGGGCTAGTATTGCGAACCTTGAGTGTTGCCTTCAGTTTTCGATGAAGGAGCTCAACCATACCATTTGCCTGCGAGTGGTGTTGGCCTCGATTGTTCAACTGGGTCCACAATGTTGATGTGATCTGTCTGCCTCGGTCTGAACTTATCTCCTCGGAAACTCCAAATCTTGCAATTCAATGATGGAGAAGAGCTGAAGCGTATGTTGAAGCATGGGCATCGGGAAGAGGAACAATTACGGACCATCTTGTGAAGCGGTCAATTATAGTGAATAGGTAGGTCATGCTTGGCTTTCAGGAGAGGCCCAACAAGATCCACATGGAGGCTACAGAAATTTTCAGAGGGGGCTAGGCGTTCTGTAAGCGGACGCGTGTATGGCGGTGGATTTTGGAGGCCTGTTGTTATGTTTCATGTCATGCTACATAAAGCGTTGTGCGATTAACTTTTGTGTGGGTTTAACACCGAGTGTGAGAGTTTGTGGATCTCCTCAAATACATGACGAGCCTAGAAGTTGGTAGCACTGGCCTTGGATCTCTCGTGAAAGTGTCGCCAAGGAATGTTAATGTGTCGATATGGATGTCTTTGAGTACCAGACCTGTGTCAGCTGTTCGATATGAAGCTGTTTCACCTGATTTTTCTTGTTCATTGGCGAGGGTGTTGAAATCGACTTTGCCCACAACATCCTCCGTGCAAGAAGCTCCAACTGCATTAATTCTAGATAGAGCATCTACCACCATGTTGGATTTGCCTCTGATATGTAGTAGCTCCGTGGTAAACTTTGCGATAAAAGAGAGATGTCGGGTCTAGCGTGGAGAACGATCGATTAGGCTTTTTTATGGCAGAAGTAAATGGTTTGTGGCCATTGTACAGGGTAAAGGGGCGCTTTCCAGAAAATATCCAAAATGTCGAATCGTGCCATAGGATGCCAAAAGCTCCAGAACAAAGGCGTTATATTTCTTCTCAGGATCTGACAACTTTCTGGAAAAGAATTTAAGTGGGACCCGTGATCGACTTTAGCGTTGTTCAAAATGGGCACCTATGGCAGTGTTCGACACATTTACGGTGAGACTGGCAGGGTGGTGGAGAAGCACTGCTTTGCTGAGAACTTCCTTGACTTTTGTCTAGGGCATTTGGGCACTCCTAAGATCAGTCAATATGGTATCCTTTGCCAATAACCGCTTGGGAATGAAGTGGAGTAAGAATAGTAATTATTCAAGAAAGAAAACGGTGGTGGTAGTTTATCATCCCGATGAAAAGTTGTAAGCTTGTACGATCTCCAGGTGCACTCCAGCTGTCTTGGAGGACAGGTATAGGACCGGGAAGTGGGATGATTCCTTCGGCACTGACACGAAGGCCTAAAAAGTCAAGTTTGAAAGCACCAAAATCACATTTGGGCTTGTTATTGACCAGTCCATTGGAAGAAAGAAGGGTAAAAAGTTGCTGGAGGTGTTGAGAGTGTTCTAAGGGTAAATGGCTGGCAACTAAAGTAAACGGAGGCAAATGGCACATCTAGGAGTGTGCGATCCATCAAGTGCTGAAATGACTGGACAGCTTTCTTAAAACCAAAAAGCAATCGGAAAACGGAGCCATGGGAATCTAATGGTCGCCCCTGATCAAGTCAGTTTTGAAGAATATCGTGCAGTCAGCTAAATTGTTGTTAAAATCTTGAATATGTGGAAGAGGGTAGTGGTGATCATCAGTTGATGTATATAGACGCCTGTAGCTACCACATGAATACCATTCACCATCGGGTTTAGATACAAGAAAGAGTGGTGAAGACCAAAGACATTTCGAGCACCGGACGATACCCATTTTTTCCTACCCATATGTAGGAATTCAGCTTTGATAGCATAAAATTTTACTTGGTCTAGTCGCTGGGCTCGAGCATGAGTTGGAGAGTCATGTGTGACGATGTGATGCACAACTCCATGTGTGTTGCCGGTGTTGTTGAAATGTGGAGTGAGAAGCTTGGGGGACTGCTGGAAGAGAATGGAATACTCGTTCTGGTGAGGGAGGCCCAAGCCATGAAGCGCAAGGGGAGATTTATTCTCTTGAAGGAAAAAAAGGAATGTTTTCGAAGGACAAAAGGCGTTTTCCGCGGAGGTCAATAGCAAATTTGTGTGTTTTAAAGAAGTTAGCCCCAAAAATGGGTCTTGAGACATCAGCGAGGTAGAACTTCTGGCCCTATCGCCAATAAAATGCTGCGGTTACCCCGTGGAAGTTACCTTGGCTGCAAAAAGTTGTTTATGGTTGTCGAGTCCTACGATCTTGTGCAGGGACCAGGGTATACAGAAAGCTCCACTCCCGAATCTACTAGGTAGGACTGTCGTGATTTGCGGTCCTCAATAGAAAGCGTGTTAGATTGAAGTGCGGCAGGCTCTGTCGTTTCTCGAAGACTTTGATAACGAGGAGGAAAATTTGTATCCTAGCAGTTGCGTGCTTGCAGGCCAAATCTGAGGTGATAAAAGCACACTGATGGCGTCCTTGGTGCAAAGTTCCAACAATCACTGGAACAATATTTACTCTTTTTCTTCACCAACTGTTACTAAACTCCCGCCTTCTAATTCTAACTCCTCACCTCTCACTTCTTTTTCTCATCTTTCGTCTTTGTCCTTCCTACGTCTCTAACTTTCCACCTATCGTTCTCTTCCAGTCTCTCTCTCTCTCTCTCTCTCTCTCTCTCTCTCTCTCTCTCTCTTTCTCTCTCTCTCTCTCTCTCTCTCTCTCTCTCTCTCTCTCTCTCTCTTTCTCTCTCTTTCTCTCTTTCTCTCTCTCTCTTCTCTGATTTCCTCTTGCTCTTCCTTTCTTTCTCTGCCTCTCTTAGCTTGCACGCACACTCTCCTTCATTTTAGTTAAAAATCTCTGTGTGCCTTTGTTAATTTGTTCGTCTCACTGACTTTTTAAGTGCCTCTTCCCCCTCCCCTCTTTAAATCATGGATAACAGCTTTCAGCAAAAAAAAAAAAAAAAACAAAAAAAACTGAGAATTTATGACCCTGAGAACCAACAGACAAGTCAACTCAAGACAGTAAATGGAAGGTTAATATTAAAACTTAACAAAGTTCGAAATGAAATTTGCGACCTCCAAACGCTATGGAATAAAACAAATGTATTTACTTCTTTTTTTGTTCAATTGAAATCGGTGATACGAGCTGTATTTCTGCGGTGATGGGTGCCAAACAACAAGCCTAACGCAGCCGCCACAAAAAAATTATCTCGAATTATCTTGAATTGGTTTTCCTTCTTTCTTCTTCTTTGTTCTCGGAATTGTTTGTCTAACACTTTAATTTTTTTACTCGTCATATTTTTCTCATTGTTCTTGTTCCTTTGAGCATTACTCAGGAACTTCTTCATTTCTTCAAAGAAATCCTGAAGAAAAAAGAAGTGAAAATCGTGATGTTCGTTAAAATTTAAAAAAAAAAAATCCGTCACGTGATCTTCCATATTTTTTATCAACCATATTTTTTCTTTGGACCGTCAAACGACTTGAGAACGTCGGCCATTTTTCTCAGATGATCAGCAACTTTGTCACTCAGCGATTGTAACTGACGCGAGTGGACACTTTTCATTTGATGTATAGCCTTGATATATAGTCTCAAATAGACATCCAATCTCTCAGGAGTAAGTGTCCCAAGAAAATTAAACCTGGATCTAGGTTATAGATGTTACATCGGCAAGTCTTTTTTTTTTTTTTTCCAGATTCTAGTCTTGATCAAGATCTAGAGTCTACTAAGGTTGAGTAAGAATAGATTCTACATTTCTAGATCTGGTAACTTCCTTAAATAGCATGTTTTCATATTGAATTTAATATGCTGATGAAGGTTTTATTCTTCGCAAATTGATCTAGATCTAGATTCAAGATACAAGTATTTTTGTGTTGCACTGAGGTGAATCACATTTGTCATCTATAGCCTAGTTAATCTGGTATTATTGCAGATATTGGCCCAACTCACCCTGAGCTTTAAAATTATTTTTTTCTTAATGAATTTGATGCCCTGAACACGAATATTAAGGTTTTACTTCGTCACAAATAACCTACTTTTCAAGATAAAAGCATTTTTATGTAGATCTAGCTCTAAAATTCCATAACTCATTGACATCAGAATAAATTTGGCTTCCAAACAGAATTAATTTCGGCTTCTATAGAGATTTTGCATGGTCCACATCAATCTTGTTTTTTCATCTTCCAAAGATTGAAACAAATCTATAATTTCTTCAGCAGTCAAGCGTCAGTGATATTTATTATTGACATTAGATCTAGAGTTAGAAGGTGTGTGTTTCAAGGCAAGATTTTTTTATATATATATATGCTTCTTTGAAATGACAAACCAAGGACTGCATATGTTGAAATAACCGCTAACGTTCACATTATTGGACTGGTAGAACTCTACCAAAAGGAAACACCAAAAAATAATGGATAAACAAGTGTAAAATGATTTATCAATTTAAAAACTGCTTGAGCAAGGCTGCGTAGCTATGATTTCATTGAGTTAAACTATATTTTGATTTGGTTTGGAAACATTCAATTGTGAAGCCTGACTTGAGTTATGCTGATATCTGCAATATTACCGTTAATTTCATATAATTGTTAAGTACTTCATTACGTAATGCAACGACTTTCACTACTAAAAATGCATTAATCTAGGCAAAAGAAACACCAAAAGACAAGGAATAGTCCTTTACAGGAGTCTGGCCAATATCTGCAAATTTACCCTGCCCTCTTTCTAAAATTAGATAGCACCTAGCATTTGTCTTTATGATGCTGCAAAGATGCCAGTGCTAAAAGTAGTAATGTCTCTTCAATCGAAGCAATTGCACCTCAATTCACAAAATTTTAGTCTTCAAACTTTCAGTTTGTGGCAATTTATTTTCAAAATCACGTAAATTTTTTTGTTTCATAATTTCATAAAAGTTTTCAAAATTCAGTTATTTCATACAGGCCTAGAAGTTGCAACAAAAGCAGTTGATAATGAAACAGATAAAAGTAATATATTAGCCTTATCACTATGAGGATTTTATTTTTCAGAAAAAAAAATGGCAGATGAATTAGATGTTGAGGCCATGCTTGAAGCCCCTTACAAGAAAGAAATTCACAGTTCAAGGGTGAGTACATACCATTTGTGAGAATTTCATTTCATAAACATTGTGAGAAACATGATAAATCAAATCATCTGCTTTTGTGACCAATTTGATTTTACTCCTAGACGGAAAGAAATCCAAAATGTGAGAGAGATAAAATGAAAAAAGTACTTTCATCCTAGTTGTTTCAGCGAAACATTTTATAAATTTTTCTTGTCATTCAAATTTCATTTATGCATTCTCATATAAATTGAAGAGAATTAATCCACTAGTTATAGACTTCCCAACTATTAATCGTGACTGTTTTTTGCCATTAGTGCAATAATCTTAAGTTTTATTATTTTTTTTTAAATTTATCTTATTGTAATGAAGAATCTTATTTGTAAAAATTTTCAAAGTTGAGGAACCTTACTAAAACTCTAGGTCAATTAACTTAAAATTCAAATATTTCCTGACTTTGCTTCCTTCAGGCTATGTCTTATAACGAAAACTGCAGCACTGGAGAAGAAGACAGCCATCAACAAATGTCAAGATACATTTATTCTATTTTTAAAGTTTATAATAAATAGTCTCCTTAATAGTAGATTTCTTTTGTCCTCAGATTTCAATTTAGTAAGTAAGGAAGTGATGTATCGCTTAAGTAATTCTTGAATGTTTTATCTTTTTATGAGCAACGTGCTAATGCTGCAGCTGTGTCTCACTTCTTGATTTCGTTGAATTTGCATTTTAAGTCTCTTGTATGAAAAATCTTGAAATTTCTTTTTTGGACAAAAATTGATGAGACCCAAACCTTTGATTCAAAGAACAAAGTATGTGTAAGGAATGTGTGTGCATTATGGTCTCTAGTACCATCAGAATCAATTTTTATAATTGGAAAATAGGAAAATGAAATGATGCTTTAATGGTATACCGCATTTTTAGAAGAGCAGTAGCATTACTCTAACACAAGTATTTGCTTTGGGGAGGGGCGGAGGTGTTAAGCAATGTGATAAAAAATGTCACCATTGAGGCTTAATTGCTTCACTTATGTTATGCAAGTGTTACAAATTGCATAAATTTAGCACTCTTAAATTAAAATGATTCAGGAAGTGTAAAATGAATGCGACGGATGCATTTACTTTTCAGGTTGCAGTTGCATAACACCCCACATTAGTAGGAGTGAAATATTTGATCAAGGTTATGTGTGAGTATAAATAGTATTTTTTGGCTTTTTTCAGAAATTCCCTTTCACCGTCTATTATTTCAATTTTATTGATATGTTCTTTTTGGATATCTCTTTCCTACCCCTTCCCATTTCCGCTGTGTTCCTGATTTCTTCATGTGATGTTTTCGGATATTCAGGATGAAGGAAAAAGTGAGAAGTCATCATCATCATCGAGGAAAGATAAGTAAGTTCAGTTGAAGCGATCAACAATTGTTAACTTGTGTAAGTAGAGGTATGGTTCATATAAATTTTGAAAGTGTGCCAGTAGTCAGGATTGCTGGTAACCTGCCCTGCTCAAGGTAAGTATGTGCAACCAAAGTGCCAAAGCCAAAAAGGTATGTCAAGAAAAGCTGAAAGATATTTAAACCCTGCTTTATTTCGCCTCTCTTCAGGGTTGTGGCTCAAACTGGATGAAAAGAGAAAAGTCTGGAAATCTACGGAAGTTTTGAAAAACATTTTTTTTTATTTCAGGTTGCACTATAATTGAGAGATCAGTATTGAAGTCCACCCTGAGTCTTTTTTTTTATATTTCAAATGGAACCTTACCCAGTGGTTTTCTTCCTTTTGTTTATAGGCACTTGTGCGTGACAAGGCTTGGAGGTCAACTGGAGTGGTCCATCATAATATAACTATTTAAACTAATCAGCTTTGAACCCATAAATCTAATTTGATTTCTTATTGTGTTGGCATAGGTGCCCCTATCTTGTTATGGAGATCATTGAAATAGATGCAAACCTGACATGAATGTGGTGCCAGGTATGTTACTACCATACTGTATGATAGAGGTTTGTCAGGTTTTCTAAACCCTAAGATTTTGATGTAAATTTCTGTGATGTATTACGCATCAAAAGTTATAAAGAACTTAGATACACTGTAGGAAGGGAAAAAAAGTCCCAATACTTAATTATCTTCTGTATATTTTGTGTGTGTTTGTGTTGAGATATAGTAAATATACTGTTTGTAGGACTTTTTTTTTTGAGGTTCATGATTGATGTACTTTTTTTTTGTGTGTGTGTGCAAAGTCATAACAAAAGATATCATTCCTTTTATGTAGAGAGATATGATATAATCCTTTTTAGTGGATGCAATTGTTCGAATTAATTTTTATTTGTTTAATTTTTTAACTAGATTAAAACTATCTTAAGAGTTCTAAAATATTTTTACTCCTCAGGAAAAGACGTAGTAGGAGCAGAAGTGGTGAAAGGGAGAAAAGGAAAGACAAGAAGAGGTAACAACGGTTTTCTTATTTTAAACTGATATTGTTATAAATGTAACTGAAGTAAGCAAATCTTCAAACCGGATTGGTCTTTGAAATTAATTTCTGAAAAAATTTTGAGGGGTCAGCTGGGAATCATTAAAATGTATATATATATTCAAAAATTTGCTGCATATGAAATAGTATAAAACAGTAAAACACCTTTTTTCAACAATGTGTGAGGCATGCAAAAATTAACAAGTTGATTCAGGGCTTTTTTGATGAGGAGGCTTCTCCCTAGCTAAATGGCCAGAAAAAAAAAAAAAAAAGAATACTTATACCATTGGTTTTTCTTTTTATGAATTGATAGATCAAGGAGTAGAGAACGCCGATCACGAAGCAGAGAAAGAGACAGGAGGTCAAGGAGTCGGGATGGAGACCGAAAAAAGAAAGAAAGGAGTGATCGAGATCGTGATAGGCGCAGAAGTAAAGACAGAGATAGCAAGAAAGATCATAAGAGGAGAAGCAGATCTCCACGGAGAAAACGGAGTCGAAGCCCTCTCAGGTGAGATTGCCCTTAATGCACCTTTTTCAATAATTTTTATTTGTATCTGCAATCATGCAATGTGGTTCCAACTCAAGAGGCTCTTGAACTTGTTTTGCCATAATCTATATGTATTTTTTTTTGTATTTGATCTTTACAAGTAAAAATAACATCATTTTATGAGCCAAGAGCTAGCGTCAATATTACCCTAGAAAATTTTTGTGAAAAGTCTATTGCTCTCTTGTACCATTAATTTTTTTTTATTTTTTTTTGCATAGAGAATGATTTGGATCTTATTTTCAAGAGTAGCTTTAAATCTGCTGATGAAAACCCTCTTTTTAAATCAAGACTGGAGATTCAGCTTGCAAAATTTAATTTTGCACTGGATCTAAAATATATCTGAGTTCATGGTACTTAAGAAATTGTTTATAGGAACTGGAAAAGTTTATGTGTCCTTAAATAGGGATTGACGTTTGTTTTCTTTCTTTGCAGAAGTGAGCAACCTGCAGAGAAGCACAGGTACATTTGAGTATCTGTGAATGGGGGAGAATGGATTTTTGTGAAACCTAAATTTCTAAAATGATGCCCTCTAGGCATCTCATCTTGTCAGTTTGCTAATCATGTAATCGCCTCTGTTATTCTTAGTTCTTTGGAGAGCTTTTAAAATTCATTAAAAGTTTACAAAATAGTTGTTTTTTCATGCATTCTTTTCAATTTTACAGAGGCGGAAGTAGAGTCTTATATTCCTTATTTCCATTTTACTCTAAATCAGTCTTGGACCATTGTGTTCAGCAACTGATGACATAACACAGATACATAAATGGAAAAAAAGCTTTGCAATATGGGCAATCTTAAGCTTTCTTTCTTCACAGAAGTAGACTTATTCTTGCAGAAAAGATATGTTTCAGTAAATGGAGAAAATAATTTCTGGAGATGTGATTTTATTTTCTCCCTTTTTAAATTCAATATTAGGAAGAGAGAAAGTAAATTTTAACAAATTTTTCCGTTTCTAAATAATAAATCATACATAGTCAAAGGGCTGATGGAGCATGAAATTTTTTTCCTATCATTTTTTTTTTTTTACATTCTTTGGCATAAGGTAAGGAAGGAGTTGTGATCTCATCGTTAAAAAAAAACTGTATGGTGCTTCTAAATTTTGGGTATTCAGCAATACATTTTGCTTTTTGTGATCTACAGATTTTAAAAATTATAAACAATGTTGAATTTTTGTTTATTATTTAATAGGTTTTAAAATCATATCGCTCAAATTAAAATATTAAACTTCTACAGAGAGCCTGAGCTTACTCCAGAAGAGAGAGATTTGCGCACAGTATTTTGTATGCAGCTGTCTGCACGCATACGTCCCAGAGATTTGGAAGAGTTCTTTTCATCTGTAGGAAAGGTAAAGGCAGGTTTACCACAATGAATTGTTCAAACCAGTGTATCTATATTAGCCGTTCTAAAGTTCTTTGAGGTCTCCTCATCTTCCTGAGACAACTGATGCCAGGAAAGATGTAGAGAAGGCCCTCAATCTTAATGATAGTACATGTAATAAAAGTATGGATGATGTATTGGCATGGTCCCCCCCAAAAATCCTGTTCAAAGGCCCTTCTGTATTTTGAAATCCTCGACCCTTTAAGTATATAAATACATTGAAAGATTATAATTTTTTTCTTGACATGAAATAGCAAGCTGTATAAGTTATGATTCTAAAGGTAAACTAAAGTCTCTAATAGAAAAAATATGCAGTGCTTCCAATCTTCCGCATTTCTGCGGATTTCCGCAGTTTTGCCCATTTCCGCTGATTTCCGCATGTCAGACTGAAACCCGCGGATCACGACTCGAGGAAAAAATTTCCCCATCTTCACCCGTCGATCTGCGGATTTTTCGTCACCACTGAAGCTCGGCCGGCTCAGTCCTCGATCGGCCCATCGGCAAATTTCGTTTACTTGCGGAAACGTTGTTCTGGTTGAGATTTTTCAGAAACCCGTATAAGCCAGATTGGGCATTTGATAATCGCGGATTATTTGCTTTTGGCTTCCTTTTTTAGTCACCTGTCAACTGGGCCTTGATTTGGCAGTTGTTGTATTTTTTAGACTTGGCAGAAATCCAATCTTGAAAAATCTGGATAGACATCATGTTCAAACACTGCTTCCGTCTTTCTTTCATCACTTTTCTTCACGTGCGCTCTAGCCGAAGCTACGACAAGCCTACACAGTACTAAGCTTAGATCAAAATCACAAGGTGTTTGTGCGATCGGATCTTCCTTACTGTTTTCAACGTCTTTAGATCTAGAAAAAGACGTCCTAGATCTAGAATCTAGATTCTTGAGTGTGGATTTCAGGAGGAATTTGTTCATCTGGATAGATCGAGGCGTGCATTTTTGCAAGTTTTTATGGACTGTTCGTAGATTCTGATTCATCTAACGCCAACGAGGGCTGATATCTCTGTGACTAAAACTATCGATCGACGCTGGTGACGGAAATGACTAATCTAGATTAGATTCTAGAACTTCTAGATTATCCAGATCTTGGTCTAGTAGATCTAGAGATTGGATGCTCTTTATTCTTTCTTGTTGAAGTCGAAGTTCAAGCTTTCTACTTAGAATTAGAATCTGGTTGGCTGGAGGACTGGAGGAATAGATCTAGATCTATCACAACAAGTAGGCTACACCACTACAACAGGACTCTTGGCTCAGGCTCAGATCTATTTCTAAATGGAACTATCTAGATCTAAGTGAAAGTGAAAGTGACGTTACATCTCGATCTGGATTCTAGACTGTAAGTGTAACTGTAACAACTGTAGACTATAGATCTAGACTCTAGTACTAGTACCGGTAGATGAAAGATGAAGTTCTTAAAAGAAAGTGACAAGGCACTTGTGAAAGATATAGATAATAAAGTAAAGAACAAGTGGTCATGGAAATGGGCAGGTGAGGTGTTGAGCCGTGACGTTCCTAAAGTTGGACCAGTAACTTACACTTTGGGGGAGTGTTTGGTGAAGATTGATGTCGCAGGCGTAGCGTTTTGTAAATGGTGTGAAGACAAAGTGGCCTATGGTGGAAATGGAAAGAAGCATTTAGTAGCTCATTGCAATACAGACAAACATGTTCAGCGTCTCAGAGTCAGATGTACTAATTATAGCCTTGGTGGAACATTCGCTGGTGCCCAAAAAGACTCTCTCCAGACTGCTGCTGCTGCTCGGCGTGTGAGAGAGAAAAATGTTGTCTTGTCCTTCACCAAGCACCAGAGAATGGCTCTTAAGAGGAAACCAGCAGACAAGAGCCAGAAGCCTTCTTTTCCAACCAAAAGGGAGCCAAGAAGAGGAGGCTTTAGCTGACAACAGCACCACTACTACCTGGGAGAGGACCGTATGCCCTGACGAAGATATGTTGAGGTATGTACAAAGCTTAACTATGGACTTTCTTCTCATGCATAACCAATTTCTTTTTGTCAATTGATGACTATCAATAACTTCAGATCAGTCCAGATAATGATGCTCAGGTACCTGGAAATGGAATTTCAGCGCCGCGATCTTTTGAAAACCCTTCAGCTCGAGGGGACGTTGTCCCCCTCAACCCCCTACCAGGGCGCTGCCCTGGACCCGATCGGCAAAAAATCCTCGGTTTTGGTTATCCACTGTTGGAAGCACTGAATATGTTTTCAGTTGCTTTTTTGTTAGTCACCTCAGAACTTGAGTCGCTGTCTTTTGTGGCATGTTATTGTAGATTTTAAAATCTTTTTTTTTTTTTATTTTATTTTTCTATCAAGATACTTTTTTCCTTCTTTCAGAATGTAAAAGTTTGTATCATCATTTGTCAGTTTTATGGCTTTTTTTTTTTTGAAAGAATGTAACAGTAACTTAAAGTTTATTATTATATTGAATATCAAATTTAACATTTTTCATCACAGGTGCAGTATGTGCATAGGTGTAATTAATTGTTTTATAACTGATCTTTTGTACTGTGCTATTATTTCTGTCATTAGACTATTTTCATTGTATATGCAGACTTTTTATAGCATTTTCAGTTTGTTCTATATGTTTACAAAGTGTCTGCTCAGTGCAGAAGAGGTTTTTAGCTGATCACAATGAGTATAAACATTAATGGGAGTTTTGGTCATTACATTTTTAAGAGAATTCTGATTTCTTTATTTCCCTATGACCTGTAATCTTGTAGTTTTAAATTTTGCTTTTCTGTAATAACTTTCTAGTATCACCTGAAAATAATGGAAAGAAATAGTAATGCAAGCCTCATTAAAGAGATAGATATGCCTTTCCACCTCAAGAAATAAAGAGAACTCTCCATGTTTCATCACATATATAGAAGCAAGTGCACTTTTACTAGCATGAGTCAAACAACAGTAACATCTGTAGCAGTGCATGCAAGGAAGGTGAAAGAGGAAGGCAAAGGTTGAGTACAATAATAGGTTTAGGCAAAGGAGTATACAAACTCATAGAATTTACACTCTTCTATAATTTGCTGCAGGTAAAAGATGTTCGATTGATAACAGATAACAAGACGAGGAGGTCAAAGGGTATTTGCTATGTAGAATTTGCTGATCCTGAGTCGGTACCTCTGGCCATAGGATTGGCAGGTCAGAAACTTTTAGGTGTTCCTATCATGGTGCAGCATTCTCAAGCAGAGAAGAACAGAGCACCCCCTGCCACAGCTCCTGCTCAGCCACAAAAACCAACTGATGGCCCTTTGCGGCTTTATGTCGGATCATTGCACTTCAACATCACAGAGGATATGCTGCGGGGAATTTTTGAACCGTTTGGGAAGGTATTTTTTTACGACTTGCATCACTGTGCATACGTGTTGTCACATCAAATTTAAAGTTGATCAGGATATAAAAGTGCATGGAAAGTAATATCAGTAAAATGGAGTGAAATAGTGCATTAAACAAAGTAATTTTTCTTAAGTTTTGTTTTGATCTTTACATATTTCAGTTACCTGAACTCAGGTGAGGCTTGAACTTGCAATTTGATGATAGAGATTAAAATATTCACCTTGCAAAAGTTTTAAAGTGAAATCTGAGGCTTCTTTAGTAGGTTCTGTTGAACTGTCCATACCAGGCAAGAGGTGACTTCAAAGAAATTGAACTAGATTTTCCTAATTCCACTATAGCTGTTATACTGCTGTTATTGAGAGAAAAATATCAAAGTATTGTTAAATTTGCATGTGGTTTGTTTCTTTCTCCTTAGATCATTGACATCAAGATTATGAGAGATCATGAAACTCAGCGTTCTTTAGGATTTGGATTTATCAGTGTAAGTCTAGCTTATTTTGTGAATAAGTGATATAATTGTTTAAAAAATCAAGACATTATTGCTGTCTTGTTTGACTACACAGCTGCTATCTTAAAAAAAATAAATAAATAAAAAGATGATGCTATTAAAGACTTTTTTCTAAAGAATTAAGATGATTCTATATTGAAGATGAAATTTAGGAACAAGTCAAGATCTTTAGTTTTGTTATTCAATTTGCGCTTTGTGTTGCATTTTAGTTTGCCAACTCAGATGATGCAAAGAAAGCTCTAGATCAACTGAACGGGTTTGAGCTTGCTGGTAGGCCTATGAAAGTAGGTCATGTAACAGAAAGAAACGAGAATGGTCAAGGTTCAAACCAAGGAGGACAGCTGGACACTGATGAAATGGACAGAGCTGGGATTGATCTTGGTGCCACAGGACGCTTACAGTTGATGGCTAAATTGGCTGAAGGTCAGTGCTATCTATTTGTGAAGTTATTATTACACAAACACCATTTCTTGATTTTATCTTTTAAGCTTAATAATGGCTCTTTTTCAAATGATTCTAAGCAAATAAAGAATATTAGGCAGCATGGAAAAGCTCTATATTTTGCTTGTGTCTAAAATCCTCCATCAAAATTGGGAGTTTGGTATGCTGTACTAACTCCCTCACAAATCTTGTTTGCAGAGCCAGTTCAGTGGAGTAGAAAAAGGAAAGTTGTATTTAATGATTTATGTATCTTACTGATGGTACTTAAAGATGCATGCTGATAGAATTTAAAAAAATACTCCAGGACATGTTAATGTCTAACATAAACGTCTTTTCATTTTATTTTTAGGAAGCTGCAACTTGTAACAGATCTGTATGGCATGGCTGGGTACATGCATTTTGCCAATTTAAAATCCTACATTTTTCTAAAAGATGGTTTGAGCGAACGCTGTGTGTTTGTTAAAATATTCCTAAGTGTTGAATAGTACTAGCTGCCTTAAAAAAAGCTGTAGTGCGCTTCTGGGCTAGCGAGAGAAAGGGATGCCGGAGGGGGGGGGGGAAGCATTTTCACTGACCAAAATGTATCTATTGAAGAGTTTGATACCTTGATCACTCCATGCAATGTTTTCTTTTCTTGCAGGAACTGGCTTTCAAATTCCTCAGTATGCTGCAGATGCCCTTAGCAATCTAACCCAGGCTGCCACAACTATTGGAGGGATGCCTGCAGCCCCCACTCCCACACCAGCCCTCCAGGCAGGGACAGTGGCAGCTCTAGCTGCTGCACAAGCCCAGGCTCAGACCGCCATTACCATGGCTCCACCAATCGCAACACAGTGCTTTATGTTGTCCAACATGTTTGAGCCAGCTACGTGAGTATTTATTAGCTAATACTATACTCTGTTTAGATAACCTTGTGATAAGTAAAACAACAATGACATTTATCCCTAAATGTAAAGATCAATTTAAGGTAACTAAAGTATTGACCATGTCACCAACTTGGCTGTAACTTGTGCATTTTTCAAAAAGCTTAAACCATAGATTAGAAAAATGATAAGATTTATGCTGACAGAAATGTCATCTTAATGGTTCCTGGTTGTGGAATTAGGTACATACAGTACTTCTGTCTTTTAACATATAGTCTAGATCCATTCCAATATTTAGCTTATGCAAATACCTTTCTGATAAAAATTTGTGCCTGAACCATAGCCTTCCTTGCTTGTTGAGAGCAAAATCAAAGAATAGCAGCCCCTCTCTATAAATAGTAACTGGTAGTTTACCAAAAGTGTTAATGAAATTCAAATCATTTGTACTTGTATATACTGTTTTATTACGGGTAGTGGTTAAAATCTTAAATCTTAACCATTTCATTGATTAATAAGTACCTTATTTTTGGTAGTTGCTGCAGTAAAGATCTCATTCTGCTTTAATTCTCTACAAGCCTATCAGTTCTAGTCAGTTTGCACTCAATGTTTCTGATGTGAAATTAGATGTTTCATTTTTTTTTTGTCATGAATATTCTCTTTCAGTGAACCGAGATTTAAATAACAGCATACAAATTTAACTTTTTCAATGTTTTTAGGAGAATTATGATTATAGTGCAATCACAGTCATGATGAAAGAAGTCAACATGTCAAAAATTTTTGTCCTCTTATGGAAAAGTAAAGTTCTAGCAATTTTGGCCTTTTTTTTTGGTTTCATATGATTTGTTAATTAGAATATGCAGCATTCATTCCTTTGATCTAAACATGTAAAATTTCAGATCACTGTTCAGCATTCATCAATTCCAGAAAGTTTCTTGACAGGTGTTTTTTTTGTTGGTTTTTTTTTCATCATCAGGAACTTAAAGCAAAACTAAATTTGCTCTTTTTTTTTTAGCTTTAAATCATTTAATATTTGAAGATGCTGTTAATGATTTGTAATGAGAATCTAATTTTTTAGTACACTGAATTTCAGGGAAACAAGAACTAACTGGGATCAGGAAGTCCGTGATGATGTGATAGATGAATGTAATAAACATGGTGGAGTGCTTCATTTGTATGTTGATCAGAACTCACCTCAGGGCAATGTATATGTCAAGTGTCCAAGTATATCTGCTGCAGTGGCATCTGTAAATGCATTGCATGGTCGCTTCTATGCAGGTCAGTTTTTATTTTTTGTTTGTTTTTTTTTTCAAATTAGAAGTAATTTTATTTTTGTGTGTGGTATGTTTTGAAAAAATAGGAACTGCAGTAGCATGCTCAATGTAAACTTCAAGCTATGTTAACCGATTGGCTCTCAGAGGGAAATCACAATACAGCTCACTTGTTACTGGGCTTTTCAGGCCAAATGGTAAAGCCAAAAAAAATACAGGGATGACCAGGGAAAATTTTTTTACAACCCTCTGAACATAAACTATATAAAGTTGACATGTTTTGAAATGTTTGGAAAAATACTATAACTGGTTTTTAGGGGGGGAAAAAGGTCAGGAAGACAAATAAAAGGGAATGAAATAAAGAGTATGAATGCAATATATTTTGCAGGTTCTAATCAAAATAGTCCAGACATGTCAATAAGGCAAGGAATGAGATTTGCAATTTCCTAATGCAGCAAACTGTATTAGATACATCGAATATGAAAAAAATTTCTTTGAAATGAAATAGGTGCTATGTCCTCTAAACAAGAGTCAAAAGTGACAAATAGCATCATTGATACTTAGGAAATTTCACAATGATACATACGGGTCACTTTGTGCTTTGGACTCTGAGGATTGGTTTACTTTCTGTTAGGGCATGTTAATATTTTCAAGACAAAATGATCTTTTAGGGCATGTTTTATACTTTTGAGATATATTTCCACCCTTATGTGACTAGGGCATGCCCCTTCAAAGATAACAGCAATAGGAATGATGAAGCAAACCAAGCTAACGTATAGATGCACAAATCCATCTTGTCTTTTTATTATCTTTGTTTTCATCAACATTGTTACACCTTAAGTGTCTAACTAGAATGCTGCCTCTGTTCGTCTGATCTCAGTTGCTGTATTTGATAATGTGCTTAAGGTTTTCTCGATCTTAAGAAGTACTGATGGATTACACCCTAAACCGGCTTAAGTATGTCATTCCCCTGACAAAGTTGCGATTAGCTCTTTGTACAAAGGAATAATGATATCATACAATCCTAAGAAAGAATACAGAGTAAAATACTAAAATTTGTCTGCTTACAAATACACACCTGGGGCACTGTGCGATGAAAAACCCAAAGTCAATATTCACTATTGTTATTCAAACCAATGACCACTCGCTTACTGGGCTTAGACCACAACCTTTGGGCCACAGCGCCAGTGACAAAAACTTTGGGGTAACAAAGTAACAAGTGCTCACATCGCAAAATGGACTTGTAAAACTAATGCAATGAATCAGTATGTGCTCTTGTAGGTGTTTTGATCCAAATTGTATGATCAAAATGCTTAGTCAATATCTTGTAACTTAAGTCTTGTGTGTTGTAGGTATTTCATCTTTTGACACAATATGGGCAGGTGATTGACTTTGACATGAGTTTACACTTGTTTTGAACATATTTAAGGTTATATAGGTGGGACCTGCATATTAATCACCTGACTCAGATAGGACAAGGCAACTCCTAAAGAGGCAGGGGCAGAGAAAACTGGAAAAAATCTTGTGTTGAACCTAGGCTCAAAACCACGACCTTTTCTTCTGAGGCTAGTGTCTTAAGCACACCCAATCACTTCTCAGAGTAGTCCATGGCGGACAGGGTGTGTCTGAGGCACAAGGTGACCCCAACAGGATACATTCCAATTGAGCCCATGAATTAACCTGCGCTGACAGCTCTGTCTGAATGTTTTTGATTTTTTATATAGTGTTACATAAATTAAAGTTTAAGCCAGTTTTAGCCACAACCCTTTTGAAATAATACAGCAGCTAATATATATAAAAAAAAACCCCATAGTTTTGAAGAGCTTTGACACTAGGTTTAAACCTTGGTGTTAGTGGATGGAGGCATATGCTTAGAGGTGTGTAAGCATGCATGGGATTGGGCGGTTTGTAAATCATCTCAATGTAGAACCATTAAACATCATGCAGGCATGCTATCAACATTATTTGTTTATTGCTGCATAATCCTACTCGCTACAACTTGAACAGTGAGTGAAAATGTCATTTTAGCAAGAAATGCCATATAACTAAGAAAACTCCAGCTCAAACATTCGTAAAAAAAAAGGGCCTCCTTGCTCAAAGTCGATCGCTGTGGCTTACCCGCTGGCCAATTTATTGTTGTAAGTGTTACGTCTGGTGAATATGCACAACAAGTGAATGTTGTTTTGGTAAAACAAATAGTTTTATCATATTCTTACTTCTTTGGTCAGAGCTTTGTTGAAATTGTGGAATTTTTTTTTTATGTATAGAAGGTTCTGAAAATTTTCAAGTTTTAGTTTTAGGGGGGAAAAGCGTATTTGTAGCTTGGTTATTTTTGTGTTTAAAAGAACATGGTAATATTTGATACAAACTTGATTCCATAAAATTTTACTTGAGATAAAGAAGAAAACATTTTAGAACGCCTCATTTGGTAAGCAATTTGGATCCAATAAAAAATTGTACAGCAAAATTGGAAGAAAATCTTTGAGGATGGCTTTTACAGTAAATAAGCTGGGTGCCATATATGTTTTATGTGGGAGATATGAAAAAAAATCATTGAAAATGTTTCTATAGTGAACAAGCTTATTCTAAAGTTTTTTACCCCAGATTTAGAAGGAAACCATTGGGAATGTTTCTCTTGTAAACAAGCTAGTTCCAAAAAGTTTTTTTTTAATTAGATTTGAAATAAAATCACAGGGAAGTTTTATATATATATATGTCTGTGTTTGAAAAGCTGGATCCTTTTAGTTTTGCTAAGATTTTAGAAGAAATTAGAGTTCCAGCATTTCCTTAATTGCACATCTATAAAACAGACACCATTAGATCAGTTAAGATCTGCTTATAGATGTTTGGTGATTATTCAGAGTTGCCTTAATGCAGAAGAAATTCCCAAACTAGAACGTTCAGGTCTAGATTGAACATAGATTCTGATAAATAAGAGGGTTAATAAGACATACTGGAAAAATATAACAAAACAGGATATATTCTAAAGTATATAGAAAATATATTATTCTTTATGACACTTATAATATGTTAAAGTTAACTAAGACCACCTTCAGAATTTTGATTAATGTCGTCTTAGAACCAGATCTGTCCAAGAACCTGTTTTTCTTGTCTCCAAAGGGTTGGATTCTTGGAGACCACTGTAAACCCTAAAGCATTCAGACACAAAGATATAATGTTGAGCAACATTTGATGTTTCATGATCTTTATGATTGGATAATAGTTATAGCAAGTTGTAATGGATTATGTGTTTTAAGTTTTACCTTAAAAATTGAGTCAATGTTTTAATGGAATACCATTGTTTTATTTTCCTTTTCAGGTCGTGTTATCACAGCAGCATATGTTCCTCTTCCAAATTATCATAACCTTTTTGCTGAGTCTGTCAGAGCACATCAGTTGTTAATGCCTTCTTCACAAGCACTTGCTGCAAATTACCAGACAGGTTTTCTTGCACAAGCACCTGTTAGATAACTATTTTAATTAGTTTGAGGGTGTAGGAAGGGAAATCAATTTGGTTGTTTACGAGTAGTGCATAGTGTAAATGTTTATCCAAATGTCAATAGTTTCTCAGATGTTTAAGGATATTTCATTAAATAGCTTTTAGTACTATCAATTTTTTTTTTCGTAAGGGGGGGAGGGTGTAGTCCTGCTTATCAAGAGAATCAAATCTTAATTTGGAAGTATACTGAATAAAAAATAATCACCATCATCTGCTTACACTTCAAATTGGCTTATTCCTATCTTGGCTGTTTCAAAATATGATCATTCAGTAACAATCACCATATTTCGTTGTATGAACATTTTTAAATCCAAGTGTCTTGTCATTGGAGTTCTCTATTGCATCTAGAGACTGGCACTTCATTAAATATGGCTAAACTAAATCACTAAAGTTTAGGAGTTTGAGCATGTTTGTAAAAAAGATTATTTACACTCACTTATTACGTCTCAAACTATACAAAACTGAAGTCTTGATAAAGTTGAACTCTAGCTTGGATAAAACAAAATTCAACACAATATTGAACATTTTTTTCTTTGAATTAAAAGTTTTTGAAAACCATGTGGTTCTTCTCTTTGTAACAGCTGTTGTTAGCTAATGTGAGAATTCAGTTGAAAACAATCGTTTAATGCAAGTGTTGTCTTTTAATTTGTAGGGGAACAATGACTTGAATTTTCCCTTAGAAACAAAAAAAAATATTTTGCTCCAATTTCATGAAAATTTTCAGAGAGAGAAGGTGTGCAAATTCATTTCCCTGTAAGAAAATAAAATTCAACCAAGAATTTTTTTTTTCCATTTCAAATTCATTCATGAAAATATTG
Organism: Elysia crispata; assembly: GCA_033675545.1. Taxonomy (NCBI): domain Eukaryota; kingdom Metazoa; phylum Mollusca; class Gastropoda; family Plakobranchidae; genus Elysia; species Elysia crispata. Next base: position 15,568 of record JAWDGP010002165.1, on the reverse strand, counting down.
CTACAGGCTGCCAATTTAGCATGGCATGTAAAGTGTGAGCTAAAACTTCAAAATTAGCTGTTTTTTTTTTTTCAACGGCTGTACGGTATAGATTTTGCACTTTGTATTCACATGCAGAGACCCTCTTTGTCTTAATTAAACTGGTACTGTTTGTAATTTGTACTGATGGCAATGGATGTATAGTAGTATCAATTATCATGCATTGTCTTTTAAGTTAAAAGATTAAATGAAATTTCAATCACGTACAGGTGTTGTCTGTTTTTTTACACAAAGTTGATTGCTTTTAGAGAGTTTTTTAGGTTTGCAGAGATGCCTTATTGCCAGCAGTCAATTGGATTGATTTGATTTGAATATGTGTGTGTGTGTGTGTATGGAGTGGGGGGTGAAAAAAGTTTAGGCAAAATTTTCAGACTTGGGTGGCATCTTTGGGTTTGGTAAGATTGATTTCTGGTGTCAGTTCTTTGAATTGGCATAAGATCTTATCCCAGCTTTATCCTTTCTTTGATGATATCTTTAAAACTTGGATAGCTGTAGAGGTCATAATGAAATTTGTTTTTTTGCTTGGTCTGAAAATTTTCAGTTGAATTGGCTTTTTTTGGACTAAGTGTGATCTTTAAAAGACAAGTACAGTTGAGTCCAAATAATTGGAATCCGGATAGTTCGAAATCTTGGATATTTCAAAGTCTTTTAATTTTAACAAATATTTCTCTATTTGAGTATTATTAAAAAATATTGGTTAGTTCGAATTTTGAATTAAGGGTCTGGTTAATTTGAAGCAGTTTTGGCGTGATTTTTTTATTCTATCACAGTGAAAGCACTTTTTCAGGCTTGTAAAACAAAGTACATGTAGTGCTATGCTCCGCGGGGCAAGTGGTTCTGGTGTGTGTGTGTGTGTGTGCCCACCTACGTTGCAGGCGAGAGTCTGCAATAAGATTACAAGAGAGAAGGGTTAGGCCCAAACCCACCCCCTGCACACTTGTACGACATTCCTGATCTGTCATCCAAACTTTTTCAACTCTTTCTGAGTTTCTCTATGCATTCTGATAATTCAAAGTCCTTTGTTTATCCAAGTGACTTCGAAGTAAGCCGGCTCAACTGTATTATTTTCAGTCATCTACCAAGTTGATGTCATTGTGGACTACTGTCATTTACAAATATCTGTATAATATGAAGTGGAATCCCCTTAGTCAACACCTATAGCATAGGGAAACTTGCTTAAAGTTATTTCCATTGGGCAATTGTCTTGCGTGACTTTATATTTTTGCAAAAGTTGAAGTCAACTCTACCTTAACATCAAGTAATTTGTTTTTGTTCAGAGGTGTTGACTTCATCCGGATTCCACTGTATTTAAAAAAAAAATACTAGCAAAAAGGTTAATAAGTGGAGATAAGTAAAAACAATGGATTCAACTGATACACCATACCTACAAAATATTTTTCTATGCATTGCAAATAGTTCCCTCAGAATAACTTGTAAATCGTCTGTTATTGACTTGAAAAGCAGTTTGTCAGATAAGCAAATTCAAGTGACGGATTTAAATAGTACAGATCTCTTGAAATAGATTTCCATGACAGTTCTAATTACTTCTTTATTCACAAATAGTATGGAAATTTAGATTTTATGAAATGGTCATGCACCACCTTTTCTTGAATAATCTTAAAGTTATAGTACCAAAAAAAACAAACAAATGTAGGCAGACAATAAATGATGTCCTAAGTTACCTACAAGTGCCTATTTTTTTGCTTTAAGTTTTAAGTGTCAATTGCTTTCACTTCAGTAAATTTACATAAGCAATTTCGGTCCAACGTCCCTAAACTGGAGCAACTATACTCGACTGAAAAGAATCTATTTTTCAATGAGCTTCATGCCTACCTCTGTTTAGCTGTTAAACAGTTTTAATTGGTGACCTGAAGTCTCATGGCCCTTTTCATTTATGTTGAAGACAATTGTTGTTAATATTAGATTAAAGTATTTCCAAATCTGTTAAATCATAACACGGTCATGATGATAAAAATCTAATTGTAAATGCCAAAGCTTGGCAATAATCGATATCACATACTGCACACTTTGACAAAGCATCTGTTGAATACATGAAGTCACAATAATCTAAAGTGAAATTAAAATAAAAATCTTGTTTAGAGACTTGCTTTTGAACCATGGTTGCATTAAGAGGTAGAGAACTAGGAGGACTGGAAGTCTTCATTTCAACTGGTACACCGAAAAGTGCTGCTCCGAATCCTAGTATAAACTTATCTCAAGACAGATTTCTTTAGTGGGTGCTGATGCAGTTTAAAATTTTTTTTAAAGTATATTTTTAATCGGTGATTGCTGAGCACTACCCAAAAGAGCTCGAAGTACACACGTAATCCTGTTTGAATAAGCAGATACAATGATGTGTTCATTTGATTAAAATGATATGAGCTTTTGTGAGCCAATTTTGAATTGACTGAAATAGAGATATCAAATAAGAAGTGCGTGTTATATGGGCCTGTTATCCACGCATTACCAAAAGCAACATTAACATCCTCCCGAATTACAAATCTTATGACTTCTGGGGAAGTGAACACAAGAAAGAATGCAGTCTTTGTCCACTACAATTTCCGATTATATGAGAGGAGACAGTGTGGGCTAAACCCTAAAAAAAAAAACCAAAAAAAAAAAACCGCATTAGCAGTGCAGCGAAGCATTATGATATGAATATCTAAGTTTAAGGCTAGGCCCCTGACACCAGGGATTATTCCATGTTACATACATCTACATAAATCAATTAAATTTCAGGTGTGTAACGTAATAACACATTTCGAACTACTGCACCGTGAAACTTGGCTGCGGCCTCGAAGTTCAAAATACCGAAATTTAATTCAAAGGATGGAAATTGAACTCTTCATAATTATGTACGATGATGGGTGGGAAAAATGCATTGCTAAATATTAATATTATTAGTTCCATGCACTCCGGCATTAAACGAATACTCCTCTCTCTCTCTCTCTCTCTCTCTCTCTCTCTCTCTCTCTCTCTCTCTCTCTCTCTCTCTCTCTCTCTCTCTCTCTGTCTCTCTGTCTCTCTGTCTCTCTGTCTCTCTCTCTGTCTCTCTCTCTCTGTGTCTCTGTGTCTCTCTCTCCCTCTCTCTGTCTCTCCCTCCCTCCCTCTTTCTCTCTCTCTCTTTCTTTCTCATTCTCCATCCGAGTAAATTGGTATCCAGATTGTCTCTACCGTTTATTTTAAATATTTAAAAATTCAAATATCAGTTCTGCACTCTTATAAAGATTACTAAAAATGACCAGTAAATCCAAATAGAAAGCAAAAATACCACACTTGGAGGATAAATAGGTAATTATAAAGGATCCAAAAGTGCACGAGATGTTGAATTGATAAAAGTTTTGTTATTTCTTTTTTGTCCCGTAATTATAAAGTTGTGTGTATATTTCCTTTTAGACCATGTAAAAACGACTAGCAATTCTTTCTAGTATCCTAAAGTGTTCCTGAGCCAAAAGGATTCCTTGTCCCATAGAGTTCTTGACTTTCCATGGGGTTCCCGAAATGGATCTCAACAAATCAACACATTCTTGTACTGATATAGTTATGGGCTGAATGTTACAAAATATGAGCACGTTTACATTAAGTACATATATGCGCACACTGCCACAGATACTCAATTGCAATGAAAATTTGTTAGGCACCAGCAGTCACGAAATAACGTCACGCTATTGTATGAAATGACAACAAAGCACCAATCTATTAATCAATCACTGAATCAGGTACCTTGCTTTTTAAAGCGTAAACTATCATGACCACAACTGTTTTCTTTCGACCATTCCAGTTATCGCACCATGTTCCAAGTATCTCTTCTCATCACATGGCCAAAAAAAGGTTGCCAAGCGTTTACGTATTCTACTTATGAGTGATCGTTGTGTCAGCTTCTCTTAACACTGTTTCGTTTGATTTCTTTGCAGTCCATGAGATTTGTAAAAAAAAAAAATGTATCATTTTTCTGTTGGAACCACATATATACTATCTCCAGCTTCTTTTGTAGCTGTTCTGAAATTGTCCAGGTCTCGCAACCATATATCAGGCCGAGTTTATAATGGCACACCAAGGCTCTTTTTGTGTGGGTGGAGATTTGTTTATTTGTATGCAGGCCTACTGATTGTTTCACTGGAAAATCATTTTTGTTTGCGTTATTCTTGTTGCGATTTAATCATTGTTGCGTCCATTGCTTGTAACTTAGTATTTCGATTGACCTCTTTGCTCGAGTTTTTTTTTTTTCTCCCGTTGATAGAGATATTGCTCACAGATACACGGCTGGTGAGATGAATGGAGACTTCCTCATCTATCATGCCTTGCTATACTGTCCCTCAAACCTTACAACAGAACTTCTGGCGGATCAGAGCCAGCTCTAAGAAAAGAAAATAAGGCAATCACACCCTCCGCTAGTCCGTGGGGGGTGCTCGGGCAAGACGGAGTATCAACACACCCCACAGCATATCCCTCTTTCTCCTATTAGGGTTACGATGAAGCCATAAAAAACAGGTTGTGAATGAGTGCTAGGCAAATGACGATGACTCCCGTTTATGGGGCAAAAGGTTGGGCAGAACAGCTAAGTATGAACACTGCTCTTTGTAAAAGAAAATTTTAACCCACTATAAATGTTTTTGCACTGAACAAATGTGACTTAACATAATTTAACAAAGAATACAAAATAAATAATTATGACAACATTGAGCTTCTTATAATAAAGCTCGGATTACCCACAGCGCATTTACGAATACAAAATACTTGAGCTATCATAAATGGATTCATAATTATCGATATAATATACAGGTACTGTTATACGCACCTCAAATAGAATAATATTTTACGCAACTAGACCAATCACTTTGAAACTGCACGTATGTAATATTCCAGATTGATCTCAAATTAACAGAAGAATATTAGCATGAGTGTCTAAAATTTAGATTAGGCTACTGCTCCCATGGTAAATTACACAGCATGACTAAAAACAGATCATTCTCAACCCGACCTCCGCAAACCTCGAGAAGTTTTTAATGACTGAAATGCAAGATGCAGGTGAAATTATATTATTACGAGCGGGCTCGCTGGAATGAAGAGAAAGGCATTTGATTTTAAGTCGCAGAAGTAAGATAATGATATAAAGTATACGTCAGATTTATTGAGAATATTGTCACAAAATCTGTACTGAACAGCCAGCTTGTTTAATGGTAGATTAAAACTAGTTGCAAATTAAGATTCCATAAAATGCACGAACTATATGTACATGTCTCATTGGTCTGTCAGTGTGGAGTATGATTTGTTCGGCAACCATAATTATGACGATCATTATTAATTAACCACCATATCGATATGATCGCAACTTGTTCTAACAACATTATTTCTTTAATTGTATTCTACTCAAATGACCAAACCAAAATAACATGAAAAAAAAAAAATGATCGTTTTCATTGAGCTCAGACTGAAACTGAATTTTAATGTTTTATACAACCTTTAGATTGATATATATATATATTCTTTTGCTTATATTTGTTTAACCATGAAGGTAATATTTTTCCTGTGTCAAATTTTGTTCTTGTTATTCGTATGTCCTATCATTTTACAAACAAGTCGACTAACCAACCATCTTTGTTTTTAACAATTTAAATAATAATAGTAAATATAAAACGTTCCAGTCATTATATATATATATATAGATATAGAAGATCTTACCTTAAATTCTCTGTATACTACACTTGTGTTTCAAGCGAAGGGCAGGCGACACCTTTGTCCTCCGCTTGAAACACAAGTGTAGTATACAGAGAATTTAAGGTAAGATCTTCTATATCTATGAAATGCTCCCACAGTTGAAAACTCTTATCAATTATTCCAACTTATCTTCAAACTATATATATATATATATATATATATATATATATATATATATATATATATATATATATATATATATATATATATATATATATACTCTTCATAATTCGAATAATAACAGACCTAGCTTACTCATGTTTGCAATATATTTAAAATTAAAACAAAAAGTCACTAAATCAAACAAAACACAAAATATGGTATCTGGTGTCATAGATGTGCCTTCTATGATTGAAAAAAAAAATCCGAATATCCAAACAATTATATTATTTTTATAATGAAGAGAAAAGGAGCTGCTTTTTTGCATCCTATTCCTGTGATTGCAATACATTCACGTTGTCTCAACATACTGACCCCCACACCACTCCTTTTTTTTTAAAATACTTATGATAGTTTGTTTTGTAAAAGAGAAAAAAAAATGCATGTCGTTAATTTTTCTTATCGTTGACACTGGATAAATAAAAAACTCAAATCGCTGGAACGAAATAATATTCACGGCTTCACTTCTTGTTAGCTTCATTGTTACTTCAGCATAAGCTTACATCGAAATTAGAAAGTGACGAAACCTTTGGACGACGATTTCTTGTGAATTAAAAGGTTTTCTAAGATTAGATAGAATCACAATAAAGACCAACAGAGTTACGTTATTTAAGTCGCTTAAATATAATCCTAGATAAAAATTATTGAGACCTTAGATTCTAACATAAGTAACAGATCTCTTGATCCCTCTAAATTATACCTACCCAAATCAAGATAATTCTTTTCATAGATTTACTCGAACCGTGAAAGGAAACCAAAATGCTGATTAAAGTAAAGGTGAGTTGAACTACGTCTCAAAATCAGAAAAACTGTTCCAGACTTCTAAACTGGATTCTACATCTAGATCTAGACTGATATCTAATCTAGATTAACGTTAATATCTATGCCACACACCAACAATGAAAATGCCTTACCCCTGCTTTATAATTTCACATTGAGAAGACATCATCCAAATTATAAGCCATCGGATAGTAAATTGCATTTTTTGCCCGAAGAGGTTCAACCCAGTGTTAGATTTAGGTTTTATTGATGTGAAGCAGATTGTGAATACAATGTATTAAATAAGAGCATAGAAACCTTCAACTTTTCTCAAAATATCAGGAAACCGAAGACTGGCGTGTTTCCGCCAGATGTACAAGAGCTTCCAAACTTAGATTTATATAATATAAACATTTAATTTTGCCTTTAAATTAAATTCTTTTGCGTGGAATAAGTTAACACGTTTTTTAATGCAGTTATATATTTTTAATTGCTAAACTCTCTAGGAACTTGTAGAAGATAGACTGTTTGGGACATATGACACATATATCGGTACTGTCACAAATATTAAGTAATCAATCATGAAAGAAAATAATTTTTGATAGAAGAATTAATGAATATTTTTTTTTGTTGATGTTAAGAAAGACATTAATCAACAAACTTTTTCAACAAGAAATATACTGGTAATGTAATGGAGCAAACAGAGCATAATTGGTAATTTTTACTTAGGTACCAGATTGCTGGCTAGGGCTGGCTGCCTACAAATTGGAAAGGGCTGAAGATGTTGCTGGTCGATTTATTGTCTAACTTATCTGTTTCTTTTTCTGCTGGTGTTTCAATATGTTGGTAAGGCCTGAAAAACAGCACAGTGTGCAAAAAAATTTATGAACAAGGATCTGAGCAATAGTTTGCTGACATAGTATCACAGAAGGCGTTTTTACTCTTAAAGTTAAACGTCAAGCATTGACTAGCAAAGATAATAGTGGAAAACATTTTAACCAGTACAGAATATAAAATGTTTTCTTTTATTTTCTTTGCCAGCCAAAGCTTGACGCTCAGCTTTAAGTGTAAGAAAACAGATTAGATTGGGAGATGGCCAAATACAGAAAATAGTGGAAAAATTTTATTCTGTACTTGGCCATTTCCGGATCTAATCTTTTTACTGATCTTTTTTTGTAATTTTATATCCGTTTTAAAGCAAAGTGGGAACAGATAAAATGGGCCTTGAAATGCACTACTTTGCAGGAATTTATGGCTGTCCCTTTTATTTTCATACCCTCATATTGAAGTGCTGAAGAGCTTTTAATGAGCCATAAAAAAAGAATGATATTTTCATAAAATTAAATATTCTCAGTAAGAGACTGTTTTCTTTGGGAGGATGATATCGAGACATCAGATGATTGGATTAGAAATACAACATTGCGCAATGCACGTTTTGTTTTAAAGTAAACACATGGATACTTAAGATCTTGCACTACAGTGTTTAGCTTAATCAGTTCAAGCAAGCTGCAAGGCCCCTTTAGTTTAATCTAATATTTTTTTTTTTTTTTTGTTGTAAACTATAAAATCCAAAGCAAAGAAAAAGTAGGTTAGTTATTAAAAAGCAATGATAATTTGATTCATGTCACATAGATCAGGTTCTGAATATCACTTTTTATCAGCAAGTCAGAAGCAATAATCATAATGCAAAAAGTGCCATTTAAGTTTTTTCCAACTTAAACATTTTCATCCTTTTAAGGGACCTAAAACAGAATTTATATGATCTTATAGTTAAATTCATGTACCCAAATAATAAAGATTCCTGATTTAGGAATAGCCGCTGCACTGGTCCTATTCGCCTCTTCTTTTCATTGTATGCAGTAACTAGATGGATGACAAATACATTTTATTTGTAAATTCTTTTGCCTTGATGGTTTAATCTTAGAATTTATAGATATTTTTTTTATAACATTGTTATCTACAAGTGCGTTTTAAATGTTTGGTTACTAGGTCAAATGTAAGAAATTTGAATGAGCAAAACCAGGATTCTTATTACAAAATTTAATTATCTTGTACTTTATAAATTTTTTGTAATGAAAGTTCCTTGTATTTCCATGGAAAAAAATTCAGAAAATCAAAAGTCAACGGTTCTGGAATCTTGTGATATACTGTTTATCTTTTTTTTTACTGTCCTAAGATGTGTCATCAATGCTCTTTTCTTATGACCATTTCAGACCCTAACTGGAAAGGAGGTGAGCTTGTTTAGAATATAATTTTAGATTCAGAACATTACTTCTGTTACATTTATTTTATAAAGAAAGAAATTTATAAAGTTCCATCAAAACATATAAATCCTTATTTTTATGATCATATTTTCAAACTTAAAGTCAACAAACTATATACATGTCTATATGATTCAAATGTTAATCATTTTAAATACATATACGTATGGTGTTGTGCTGCTTGAATTATTGGAGTTAAGAGATTATAATTACAGTGCTCTCCACTTAATTCGATATCTCATAAGTCGACATTCCTTTTAAATCGGTGTAACTAAAGAATCCCTAATAAATTCCTTTTATCAGTACTTATAAATTTTCCTGCAAAATGACATTTTGGTCCACTAATTTCTCCTAATTCGACGGAATTTCCACTATGTTTCGGTATCTAAATCCTTCAAAATGTCATTTGATTTTTAGTCTAGCCTCATGTGTTAGATCTAAAGATTTGTAGTGTGTGGACCACTGCAACTTAAGACAAGGGTTTGTGTTAGAAGAAATGGGAGCGATGTTGAATACGCAGGGAAGACCATAGAGAGACAAGCACCTTTGTGTGTGCGCGTGAGAGAGAGATAGGGAGGGAGGGGTTGGCGCCTCGAGCTGAATGCTAGAAGTGCACTGTCTTGCCCACACAGCCTTTGTGATTAGGGGAGGGGAGAAGAGGGGTATGCTATGGTTCTAGATCTAGTTAGGGATGGATTTTAGTACTAGACATATTAGTATTAAAAGTGAGGCTAAACTGGGTCCTGTTCACTTCCCTTCATTGTAGTGCCATGAACAGACCTAAAAAGTCATTTTTGAAATTTTAAAATTTATACATTTTAATATTATCTCCTAATTCGACGCAATTTTGAAGGTGCCTGTAATGTCGATTTATCAGGTGTGCACTGTATGCCAAACAATTTTTACACCTCCCAGTGATAAATAATCATGTTTGTGAGTCTTTCTCTCTCTCTGTCGGTCTGCCTGTCTCTATCTCTGTTTGTCTCTTTCAATTTCTGTCTGTCCGTCTGTCTGTTGCTCATGCACATTTACTAAGAAGTCACAAAACATTGACAATTCTTTTTATCTCCTGCAGATTGAGATTGACATTGAGCCAACTGATAAGGTGAGACATGATTCTTAAAAACCTCAAATGGTAGACCTATACTGTCTATACTTTTACCTATTGTAAAAACTTAAAGAGGCATCAACATAATTAGTGTTCCAAACTAGATACTCAATCTTTTCAAAAGTTTAACTAAAAGTCAAGTGTCCTCAATACTAAATCAGATCTTTAGATTCTCTGAAGATCATTCAAACCATATATAATATATATTAATCCAGTTAATTGACTTTGGTGTAAATTGTTGATTATCAAAAACGGAATCCACGGAATGGTATTTTTTTCCTTTTCTTTTCTTTTAAAAAATTTTTTTTTTAAACATGTCTTCTTGTCAGGTTGAGCGCATCAAAGAACGTGTAGAAGAAAAAGAAGGAATTCCACCTCAACAGCAGAGGTTGATTTTTAGTGGGAAACAAATGTAAGTGATCTTTGTCATCTCATTGATTCTTATCAAATTGAATTTTGTTTACTTGAAAGTTACAAGTTAATATGAAGATCTTAATACCTCATTTAATAGGCTTATTTTTGTTAAAGCTGCTGGGAAACAACCTGTAACAGTGCACTTATTGTAGGGATTGGGTGCTGTCCTTTGTTTTAATTCACAACTAGCATGGCAGGTTATGGTTTGGGCATGGTTTCTAATCAGGAGAGTATTGTTTATTAGTAAAATTCCTAGAAGTATACTATAAGTTTTTGATCTTTGGAACTGGAGTACCTCAATGACGTGATAGATAGATCTTGATCTACCAGTACCTACAAAAGCAAGTAAATCAGAGCTTAAACATTCATCAGTGACTGGTGATATATATATATATACACACATACATACGAAATTCATCAAATGCTAACACGGGTATTGGAAGAATTTTATTTTTTAATTGATAGGAAGGCATAATTTAGTATTCAGCTAGATATCATACTGTCAAATTCAAAACTTCCTAATAATATTATTAGTATAATCCTCATCCCTTTCTTATAGTACTAGGAGCATATGTTTTTTAACTAGATTTTATGAAATTTTGTTATTTTTTATGTTTTTGGTACTAGCAAACTTACATGTTAAGGTAATGTTTAAAATTTGTAACATTTTATTTGAAATCACATACACAGGAATGATGAAAAAACGGCTAGTGATTACAAAGTAGCTGGAGGATCTGTTCTGCATTTGGTACTTGCTTTAAGAGGTGGAAGACTCTGAGGGATAAAGAAAGACATGTTTTACAAGCATCATCAGGGAAAGAACCTATGAACTAATTATGAAAATAGATTTAAGTTTAAAATTAGAGAAATTAGTTGTCCATGCGATATTTCTCATGACCTAATTACTTGTTAGTTCAAATTAATATGAAATCATGTGTAGTAGATAGTCAGCTACAAGGAATTTTTTTTAATATTATTTTTTACATTTTTCCACCATGATTTTAGATTAAAAAAATTAAAGAAACAATCCTGTTTCCCATTTAAAAACAGCATGAGCTATGAAGACATTTTTCTGATTCCTTGAGTAATTTATCTAAGATGGAGGCGCAATTATTTTAATGTATTTTCATGTTTCGTTTTTGGAAATGAATGGATAGCAACAGCCAAGCACACTGTACAATTTTTGTGTGAATGTCCTGTAAATATAAATCTCTAGTTTTTTTTTTTTTATTACAGCTCGCCTGACTCGTTCAATTATCCTGTTAACTTGGTGTTTTTTTTTGTCAGAATGATGTGAATGAGAGGTGAAAGGTGTGATGTTGTCATAATTTCAATGTGCTATCAGTTTCAATAAACTCCTGTTCAAACTTTAAGTTTTTCTTCAAGTGCTATTGCAATGTACAAGGATATACACGTCTAACTTTATTTTGACAAATAATGAAATCTAAGTATGATCAAAGAGGTTTAATAAAAAGATGTTCAGTATGATCAAGTGTCCTTAGAGTCTTTGTGGTAAAAGTGAAAAAAAATAGAAGTAGGGCCTATTCTAACACCAACAAATTTAAAACTAAGGATTTGATCATTTAGTCAATCTTCTGGACATGACACGGTAGATTAAATCACAATATTTATTTTTTTGAATATTGAAAAAGCATTGTACCTTGATGACTCATACAATCATAGAGCCCTGCTGTAATCAAATTGAATTTTGAGTTGTTCAATTTGATGGTGAACATGAGTCTTTTGTTATTTAACTTAATACAAGATGCAGTCAAATCGAATTTCTAATATATCTTAAACAGTATCTGATCAATAGCAGACAAAATAAAATTTCTTGTGTTGTTTTGAATAGCAGCTACTGAGCTAGACTTTGAATAGGCACTTAGCAGAAATAATGCAAACATCAGTTTTTAAGGTGGCAATATTCATGTTAATTTCTTTTGTTTTAAACTTTTTAATATTGACTCTTTTTTTAATTTTCACATTAGGAAAGTAAAGTTAAGAGAGTTTCTTTGACAAGAATACATTTTTTTAAAACCCTTATTCAGGTACCCTTTAATTTACATGAGCTCTCTGGTTGGATATCAAAGATTGGGAATACATAGGCCTTCACTTGAAATCATTTAAACCACTCAATGATTTGAAATGTTGAATTTTAGGATAGTTTAATATTGGTTGCTGATCTATTCTTTGAATACAAGAAGCAATTTTGTTTGTCAAAATGACATACAGTAGTTGTTTACTTACTGCAAAAACCATCAACATATACAGTGTATCTTGACCTTTTAACCGGAAAATTATACTTAAAATGTATGTAAATTATTCTTTTATCCAAATATCAGATGAAATAATTATCTCATGCTGAGAAAAAAAAAACATCGTAAAGATTATAATTATATGCAGAATTCATACACACATGTGTTAAACTGGTACCATAGTGAGCATAATGAATCAGGCTTCAAGGGACCATGTAGAAAAAAAAAAAGCAAGGGGAAAATTGGCACGGGAGTGTATTGAGATGAATTTTGGCACATAGCTTTCCATCTTGCACGTGCATGCCACCCTTAGTAGATTAATTGTGTTCATAAGATGTCAGTAAGCAAAACAAGTAAATGAAATTGTTCCCACAAGTTGGATTGTCTGCCACTTTGGTCTTGCTCTGGCCTATAGATAATTGTGATTTATACAGATAACTGCTCCGAGTACTTGAGATTAAAGCTAGGTGATTATTAAGAAAAATCTTGGGGAATACAAAAGAGAATGTTTGCGATGCTCGGATTGTTTCATAACTCTTCTCTCACAGTTTTGTTTTTTTCTGTCAAGGAAATTTTTACTGGATAGTTTTTCAACTAAAATCCTTCTTGGCAAAGTAAAGAGAGTCTGAGTGCATAAAATAATAAAAACGGACAGTACAAGTTGAATGTTGGCATATTTGACATTGTTTGACAGATATATTTGAAGATAAATAAAAAAAAAGTTAGGTACATCCTCTTCACAATATAGCTCTCCTGCCCTTGCATTCTTTTTTACATGGACAATGTCTCATATTTCGCGCTTTTGTTGTAAAGAAATGCAATAACATTCAATCAAAAGGCTAAAATATGAGAATTGAGACGAAACAAATCATAATTACATGTCCAATACATATTATCTTTTATAAAAAGAACTGTGTTTATTTTTTTGTTTAATTTTCATTGCAAATACTAAAAATGTGTTAATGTTTCATGCTTGTAAAATTTAAACATCTGTGTTAGGTAGAGGGCTAGACATCATGAAACACAACTCCGCATCGCTCTTCACTCATGCTAAAACTGGGCTGGGGTTTTTGTGTCTTCCAGTTCCACAATTTTGTGTCTTGATACATTAAAACTAATTTGTGTATAAAATTAGACTGAAAATAAAGTATTTCATTTATTAATATAAATAGTACTAATTAGTAGTAGTAGTAGCAGCCCAAGTAGTAATATACTACATAGTGTTGGTATAGTAGGAGTCATAGATAACGGTGCTAGTGGTTGTGATGGTGGTAAAAGTAGCTGCAAGTCACAACAAAATGGTTTAGTACAAGTTTAAATATTATAAAATGATACGCAGCATGTAAGCTTTCGCCTTAACAAATTGCTGCTTGTGACCTCAGAAGATTTGTCTAATGGTTTTACTAGCTGCATGATGCGTCGTTTAATGTGTATATCTTTCATCCAACCCCCACCTTAATTAAGTATTGATGTATGAAATTAATATTTAGAAGCGTGTGACTACAAACTTAAAACCAAAAAAAAAAAAAAAATCCATTATAAATGTGCATATAGTCTAGTTTATTATAACCCTTCATAAACTTGATTCATAATTTTTCACCGAAAGTTCTACGTTTGCTATTTCATATGTATTGTTAGCTGAAGCTTTGTTTCGCCCATTTGCACATAATTAGATTTTAATGCAAGGTATTCATATATATATATTTCAATTAGTAATCTATGATGAGATTTATAACATGAGCCTGTAATGTTGGATGGTCCATCCTAGCTAGAAAGCCAATACATGTAGATCTAGTAATACAGACCTTGCAGTTAAAACTTTAAAATTTGCATCCTGACAAGATGGCTGCTTGCGTAGCAGTAATCGCGAAAGAGGTGTGTTAAATGTCAAATGCCTCGATATTTTCCAAGAACCCAGATTTAGATCAAGATGTAACAATTTAGATATAATTTAGATCTACTCATTATCTGGTGATTAGTAGCCACTGTATTACAATAATACGTTTTAAATAAATAGATTGACCAGATCTAGATCTAGATCTAGATTCTAGACCACAGCTGAGCATCTACGTTAAACTCTAGCTCTTATATTTCTTAGGTTATAGGGTACCAGAGTAGATCTTCATTTAGTATAGATTACAGTGTTAACGTTTTCTTATTTTCTACACATGTTTCACATTATAGGCCAACAGTAGTGTCTGGATAAAAATACACCAGAAAAGTGCATGCTTTGGCCAAATACAAGCTGTAGCAGTCTAAGTACACTGTAAACACATGCACTGCCTGAAGGCACTCTTGAAATCAGTAATGATTATCAGAAAAAAATGGAAGAGGTAGCCACACTTATTGTAGGAATGGCTCTCATGTATCACACAGCAAGGAATCATATCTCTTTGCAAGCTCTTCTAGTGCTAGCATTTAAGTAACTATACATGCAATGATGCACAGCACATACATAGTGGAAAGGGAGGGAAGAAGGACAGTGGCTGAATTTCTGTTAGTGTTATGCATAGAATGGATGTAAGGCCTTGAGAATTAAAGGCACATGTAGGCCCTACGGAGAGGGGGTGGCTAAGATAGAGCACAGGGAAGATGATGTAAATGCACTGCCTTATAAATACTTCAAATTAAAAAAAAAAACGCATGTCGTGTGCCGGTCAACACAATACTGCAACCAGTATAATGTTCTCCCCTTCTTTCCCACTTTGCCGAGATACACAGTTGTAAGCCTCAAACCTGGTGTTTCACGCATCTGTGTAGAACTATAGATAGACCAGTCCATACATTGCAATTACATCAAGTACCATTGGAAACCTTCAAATCAGTGTTCTCAAAATGTAAATCCAGTCCTTCAA